>VDFB02000015.1:593239677-593839677 GCA_007258455.2 Sequoia sempervirens | reverse complement strand
TAAAGGTTCTCCAAAAACCCACATGTAAATGTACTTCATAGCTCAAGATAGAGGCATCGATGGTGGCCCATACAATAGTGTCAACAGAAAAAAAATGAAAATACATCAGAATAAATGTATGGCCGTGGCCAGAGGGCCTGCAAACATTTCACAAATGAAAAATAATTACCATATTGTGGCAGAGGAGAGCTTACCTTATTTATTCTGTAGGTTTTTCCATGAGAAATCTCTTACAATCAGCAAGGAATGGAAAAGTTCGAGCACATGTTTCCTCCATGGCGGCCCAGATAGGGTTTTGACCAAAACAAATAAATCAAAAGAAGTGTGAAGTTGCAGGTGTTATTGGGTTTTTAGGGTTTTCATTTACCCTCTCATTATTGCCTTATTCTTAAGACTTTTTGCCTTTTGCTTTTGCAAAAAAAACTTTACATTATTTTTAAATAATAGGTGTTAGGTATTTCTTATACCTATGCTTATATTTTTACACACTTTGTAAAAGGCAAGTGTAGTGTCTTACATTGAAATTTTCATGTGATTCTTTCGCATATACAACTGAAGTTAATATTGTAAACAATATTAAAGCAATGTATAATATTTTGCTTTAATATTTATCATGCGGATGCAAAGTATAAGGGAGAGTTATGATAACTGAAGTGCCTCAAAAATCTATGAAATCATGCAAGTTCAAGAGTGTAGTCTCTACAAGAGTCTTCAACTACACTTCAATTTTGATGCGTTATCGTCATGTGCTTTGTGGAGTTGAGGATTTTGCATTACTTTCAAATTTCTAGTCATCATGGGCGGATTGATACAAACGAGGCAATTTTTGCATGCTTGGACTTACTTTTCATGGATTTCCAGTTCAATTCGAGCTACTTTTCAGTTGCATACATTATGATTGCAAGTTCGAGACTGAGTTCACTCATTTTTGCATGAGTTTGAGCCTTCTTTTCAGGGATTTTTATTTTTGCTCAGATTTCGCCTTGGAGTTATCATTTCTATGTTGAAATTGACTTTCAGTTTCATGTTCATGCACTTTGGAGTGTGTTCTCATTGTATATATTGGAAAAAGTTTATCTTTTTCCTCTAGTTCTTGTTTTCTACCTTTGCCTTCAGCAAAGAAAACTATCTTGTAACTCAGCATTTTAGATTTAATACAGTTTTACAGCTTTACAGGTTATCGTTTTTGCAGAGTTTTTCCTTCATGATATTAATTGAAATACGTTCACCTTTCCAATTTCAGGTGTTTTGCATGGTTTAAATAATTAAGTGCAATTTTGATGAGTTTCATTTTTGAAACCTTCAAATTTTTGTCTTGTTTATGCATGCATATATACAATTGCAGTTCGTCACATGTCATTAATTATGCCCAAAACTTGTTTTATTTTTCCTCTAATTTGTGAAAACTCAGTTTTCCTTAATAGAGAAAGAATACATACAGCCTTTTAATGAATTATTAATGTGTTCAAAGTGCTCAAATTGGACTGTGTTAACAAATTTTCCTGAGGGTATAAGTTGTGAATCATTCTGCAGGTTTACCATCATTTAGGTGCATCATCGAGGTTTTAATTTAGTTCATGCATTTAGTTCAATCCCTCTTACCCTTTTCTCAAAATATATTATTCAAGTACCTAATTGATCATCATATAGGAACCAACCTAGAATCTGGAGGTCTATCTTCGCCATAGGAATACCCACAGCCTGAAGATAGTTTCCATGTTTCAATAGATTTCTGAATTTAATCATTCAAGCATTCGGGTGCAATCTAATTGACAAAAATCACATCATTAAACCCTTGCATTGGCTAAAAAAGGAGTTAGATCTGCTACCTCAAAAAAATTCCATAGCTCAAATTTTTTTCTAATGGAATGCAAGAAAGTGGTTCAGACCTTTTCCTTGGACCACCCATTTTACTCCCTCTTGCCTTGGAAAACATAAAATACTTTTGTAGAGAATGAAAACTCTCATTAACAAAATAAATATCATAGCATCTAAAGGAAACCTTGCATTTTAAAATGGAATGATCAAATGAGTAATTATGCCTCAGGAAAATAATTAATCATGTTAGAGTGGTAAACCACTTGTCATAAAAGTTATACTTGTTGGAGATACTAGTTATTATTTATTTTATTATATGCCTCCTCCTCGAAGTATCATGATTAAGGAAAGAAGTGTCAAGTGTGCTAATAATTAAAAGATCCCACATGTGTAATATAAAAAAATCTATCTGACTTATTAGTTGGGTCTAAATAATATATCTTCCTCACTTTGTTATAAAAAATGATGACAAAAACATCCTTTTCATAGAAATAATTACTAAGACAATTATAAAACTAGTACTTTTTATTATTGTCATCAACCATCCCTTTTCGAGCAATAATTCCATTATCTTCAAAGAAGATTAACTTAAATCTTTTGGGATGATAATTATTCATTCTATGAAGAATATAAATATACCTTAAGTCTTCAACTCCCACCATGCTTTTAGATTCCTTACCAAGGTCATTTATCATTACAAATTTTAAAACTCCTATTTGTCCCAATTCTCACATCTGATATTAACTCTTTTATTTTTTGAGTGGCTTGATCATATCCTCAACTTGCCTAGTGAGGGTAATATATCCCTTCATTAGATGTTGTATCTGTAATTTTGTTTCTCTCTCCATATATGTGTCAAATTTTGAACTTAAGGAGTCCCTCAATCAAGCTTTTTGAATCTTCCATAAAGTTTCTTATTGCCTAGAGAACAACAAAATATCCCTTAAGAATATCAATTATTAAATTTGAATCTCCTTCTATAAAAACTTGATTGAAGCCCAAATCTTTTGTTCTCTTTAATATGAGCCAAGAATCAATTGCTTTCGTCATATTACTAGTTCAAATACCTAAATTATTTGCATAACCTTCAATAAGATATCCTTTGTTGTCTCTTATTACACCACCTACTACTGCCATACACAAGTTCCCTTTCAAACAACCATCAAAATTGAGTTTTGTCTATCCTTCCTCAAGAGGTAATTATTTAGTTATCTTTTTGCTCAATATTTTAGCCTAATTAACCTTGGTTAACTCTTTCCTTATCCCCCAATTTTGTTTGATCCTAAGGTCTGCATAAGAAGGCATTTTTAGAGATCCCATAATGTCTAGAATTAATATTTTCTTGGATTTTCAATTTTATGCTTGAGGAAACATCCATATTGCCTCTCTTCTCATCTCTAAAGATTTTATTATTTCTTTCTTTTCATAATCCCCATGAAACAAATGGAGGGATTTATCTGCATAGATCCTAAATAATAGGGTGGCCAAAAGGAAAAAAATTCCAATCTTCCATGAAATCCTTAAGAGAATAGGGAAAAACCCAATCAACCAAAATAATCCTTAAGACATGAGTCTAGACCTCTCTGGAGAAGGTATAATGAAAGAACAAATGTTTTGTATTCTCAATATCCTCATAGAAAAGGGAGCATTTTTTTATAAATTGAAAAAATCTTCTATTAATATTGTTAATTGTGAGGATACTACCATGGACAACTTCCCACTAGAAGCAATTAATTTTAGGAATAAGTTTAGCATTCCAAATATGATTTTAGTCAAAATTAATAGGAGGAAAAAAATGTTGTTCCATCATGACATAAGAAGACTTAGTTGAGAATTCCCCAGAAAGAAATCTACTCTAAATATATTCATCCTCCCTTTTAAAGGAGAAAAGAGATAATATCCAATTTTTTGGCATAAGGCTTGGGATATAACTCCCCACTCTTGCTATCTCCCTCCCCTTAGATTCCTTTCTCCTTTCAATTGTTCCCAAAAATTCTTCCACCTTATATTTTCACCTCCCTAATCAACGTAATTATGCAGGTATCTCCCATTGACTCTAATTAGTCTTTCCTTGATTTGATTTATTTGAATAATAGATAACAAAATAGGGGGCCATTGTTCCATAGTTCTTCCCAAAAAATTATCTTCCTTCCATTACCAACTCTCCTTCTAACCCCTTGTTTTAAAATATTTTAGGTATTTATTAAGTTGTTCCAAACAACATATCCATTTGGAAAATCAAAGAAAAACAAAAAAACTTCCTAGATCATAATTTCCAAGATATTTAGATTGAAAAATATCTACTCAATCTTTGTCACCTTCAATGAAGTTCCATCCAATTTTATAAAGAAGATCTTTGTTGAAAAATTTTAACCTTCTTATACCAAGGCCCCCATACTTTTTTGGAAAGCACACATTTTCCCAATTAATAAGAGAAATCCTTGCATTCTCTTCCATACTAGTCCAAAGGAATTTCCTTTGAATTTTCTCATTTTTGTCCACAATAAAATTTGGAATCTTAAATAAGGAAAGATATTACCATCAGCAAAAGGATTCTCAACCCGTAATAGAAGGATGATAGCTCAACATGGCTAGAGGAGTTAATCTAATACAGCACAATCATATTCCCATAATGAGATGCAGGTGATGATTTGAGGACATGAACATGGATGGCCAAGTGTCACTCCATTTTTTTTATAAATTGTGGAGGAAGAAGGAATCTGTTATAATAAGGAATAGAAGTTATAATAAGGGTTGCCCTATTTGGGCATGTTTCCAAGTTATAATGGTTATCTTAATAGTGCAAGTCCTTATTCGACTTCTACACTCTTTCTCTCACTAGTTGTTATTTTATGTTAAGTTAAAGGACATGTTCCTCTTCCTATTTTTCATGGAAGATTCAACATTTGATTTTAGTTTGTTTATAGTTTTTAAATAAGTAGACTCTCACAAACTCTATATAGGAGGGTACTTTGTCAAGAAGCTACACCACTAGATCTTTGCATGAATTAGATTGAATTAGAGATTTTGTTATATTCTATTCAAAACTTTGTGTATGATTGGAATATAATATGTTAGAGTAATCACACATTAGCTAATAATTAATTAATCTTTAATTGATTATTAGTTTAATATATTCTCATACACTTAAGCTAAACTTATGAGTTATTTTATTCTTTTATTAGTTGAGCTATTAGGAGATCATTTTGTCTCATTACATAAGATGTTGACACTTTTCATGATCTAATCCCTTTATCATTTAGGGTTTCTCTTATAAAACACTCACCCTTCATTGTATTATCAAACCAGATCTCCTTGAACTCTCTTGAGATTCATGGAAGCTTTTCATTCGTTAAGTTTTTCTTGTTGAGTAAAAGCAAAAATTTTCTTTTGCGGATATATTGCATGGAAAGTGTCTTTGTTCATTATTTGATATTGTGTCTTATGTTATTCACAATTCTAACATGGTATTAGAGTGTGGATTTAGAAAACCCCTTCTCAATTTTTTAGGGTTTTCTTCAACTAGGGTTACAGGGCTTCAAATCTGGAATCTCTTTTGTCTTTCTTTGTAATTTTTTTTGTTGGGTGATTTTTTGGTGTATTTTGGAATGAAAAGGACCTCATTGTTGTATTCAAGAGGCTAATTCAATGAATTTTGTCTATAGATTTTCCCAATTTCTCTATCGAAATCTTTTGAGGAAAACATTTTTGTACAGGCCTTGTACGGGCACTGCATGAGTTCTAAAAAAAAAAATTCAAAGTTTTTTTAATTTCTATTTTTAATTTTTAGAAATTTAAAAACAATAAAAATTATATATAAAAAAAAGGTAAACAGCAAAGGGACCCACAAATTGATGAGAGTCATCTATGTCCCATTTTATACCACATTTTAGCCTTTTCCATATTCCTTCAATCACATCCCCATATTCCATCTCCATATCTAATCATAACATTTTACCATTCTACGTTGCATATCATTAAATATATATATATATATGAGTGATATTTAGTATAGTTTTGGGATAAAGTATGAAAAATAATTATTGATTATTTTTATTAATAAGTGTTGTTATTTTAAGCCTTGGAAAATATATCTTGCAGCATGCAAACTTCCTGTCACCTTCTTCATGGGAACCTTCATGTCGCCTTCTTCACAAAAATACAGCTTGTGCTTATTGTTGTATTTTTCTCTTCTACGTGGCTAACTCTAGTTTCCATGATGACCAGGTTCACTTTTTAATGCTAATTGTGTACCATTTTATTCAATGGAAAATTTACTTTGGTTCTTTCTTCATGGAACTTTCACATCTATTCTTCAACCACGTGAATTCATTTCACATTTCAACCACTCCATGCTAAGATATTTGCATATTCCATCATCATCACTTTCGTTTATGTGTTAGAATTGGCTATGGAGATAGCCTTCCAAGATCTTGAGGCCGAATGAAAAGCACAAGAGAGAGAATATGAATATGACAAGAATAAACTATATTCTTATCAATTATAATTCAATGATGTTGTGTACAATGTAGTAGATACCCCTTGGTTATATAGCCAAGGTGAGATATAAGATGTCATAGGATTATGACAAGTGTCTTAATCATATGAAATGAGACAACTTATCACAACTACCTAGGTCACATGTGTTACAAGTCAAAAGATAAGATAACAACAATGACAACTAACACCTTCTGGAAAGATTCCTAGGACCTAAGTAAACTTAACATGTAAATAAGTCCCCTAGTAATGAATTAACTAGGTACAAGACTTTATTTACACCAACACCCCCCTTAAGTGCAACTTAGGGAGTATCAGATTATTATGCAAATGACACAAAGATTCAAGGATGGATCTCAGCTACTAGGCCATGTTAGGTACCCATATACATATGCAAATGAAATCTCTCACAAACAGAGAAAATGAGAAAACCCAATGGAACAAAACTTCTCCCCAAAAGAGAGATGAAAGATACAAAAAAGAAATTCTCTCAATGATGCATGAGAAGGCCAAAACCCCATGTGAGGAAAAATCACCCCCATAAGAGAGAAGTAGAAGAGAGACAATGCAGCCCCCCCCAATGTTGAGTCTCCTACAATGGTAGAAGCTTGATAGTGAATGTTGAAGATGATCCAATCTTGTCGAACAATGTTCCTCCCCTTAGGAAGAAAAAAAACCAAGAATGTATGCAGGATGTCAAGAAGATGGATGACATGAGATAGTCTCTAAAGCATGCTCAAGAGTCTCCATGTTGATGTCGAAAGTTGACACACTCCAAACAAGCATTCTAGGCCACACTGCTAAAGAGAACAATCCAGAATCTAGTAGAGATTAATGTAGAACATGATCCAAAGAGAAAGATATCCCCTCTGAAGACAAAGAAGCCTCCTCCAAATTTTGTTCAAAATTATCCACAGTCACATCAAATTGCAAAGAATGATCATGTAGAGATTGAACAAGAGGGTCAATGTGTTATGTCACAACAACTAAAGAAGGATCTTCTCCATCAAAGAGAAGATGAATGTCATCAATGATGTCTCCCAAAACTGAAATATGAGACTCCACAAAAAAATCTGAAATACCTATCAAGAAGCCATCCAAAGTAGCCAAGTCTAAAAGAAAATGAGGATCATGTTGCACTAAATCACATGAAGCCATATATGTAGCAACACAAGTATCATCAACTGCAACAGTAGATGGAGGAGATAAAATGCATGACTCAAGAACTAGATCTGATGCGAGAACTCCTAAGTTCAAGAAGCCAAATGTCTCCTCTGAATCATGGTTCATACTTGAAGTGTGATCAACATCCAAAGGAACAATGTCACCATCAGAAGAAAAACCTGCAAAGGTATACAACCGAGATGAATGATCAACCATCCCAGTAACAATGATATCTTGACTCTCCAAGTCTCGAATGATGAATGATCACGTGTGAACTCCATAGTCTAAAATATTTTGAGCCAATTTTTTTTTTGTTTTTCAATTGCAAATTACAATCAACACGCACCCGTTAAGGTTAGCTCTAAACCAAAACGATGTTGAAAGCAACTCTAACCAGAATGTACACCAGGATCCCGATGTGGGCAAGGTGTGAGCATTGGTCAGAGGATCTTAAAGAAATGTTGATACAAAGAACTCTAACCAAGAATGCGCCAGAGAACGACGAGCATGTGGTCAAAGGATCCCTACCAACTAATAAGCTGAAATAACTTGACGTCAAGAATGTGCTTTCCAACCCAAGATGGAATTGGAGCTACCATATGACGAAGGTGCTAAGAATTACAATGCAATTAAGGGAAATAAGCAAGAATGCTGAAGTAACTCGACGTCAAGAATGTGCTTTCCAACCCAAGATGGAATTGGAGCTACCATATGACGGAGATATAAAGAAACACAATGCAACTTCAAAAAGTAAAGTAATCATTACACAACATGATAAGCATGATTAGAAGAGTTGCTGACAGTACTATTGTTCAACTTACAATATGAAAGAGATTGCCTGCCAAGAGCATAGGAATATAAAAAATTAGCATTACATCATATAAGAGAACTCTCCTTTGCTTAATCAATGATGCCAAGACCAATAACTTCACTCAGAGACCAAACTAATGATTCTGATTTAGACAGGCCTGCACTTTAAATTTATAACCAACAACCTAACACCACACTAAAATGATCATATCTCTCTCACAACTCATCCAATTGACATGAAACGAAATGCAATATACCCTAATGATGAAGGCGACCAAGATAGAGCACTAAAAACTAATCAAAAGACCCCATATTAAATATGCACAAATTTCAAGACAAAGTCAAAAGGTACGGCCCAGCAAGAGGGGCGATTTCACTTTAAAAATTCAAGACTTCTCTAAAAAATCTGCAACTTAGGGAAAAGGGTCGCCCCTCACAAATAGAGAGATTAGTGCAACACCCAGAATGATTTCTTTTGTATTTTTTGAACTATGAATAAAAACAACAATCTGCTGTAAGGAATATGCAACTCCAGAAATCTCACTAATATGCATAAAATGAACTACAAAGCCACACAATGACTACAATGCAGAAATCCACTATAAATCACTCAAACTACACTACCTCACCACTAGTCGCTATATCTCAAGCGAGAATCAATGCCAAGCTAGGAGGCTTACATTCCTCGAAGCAATCCCACAGCCAATCCGGCAGCATAACATTCCTGTAGACAAAAGATAACCAAGTGAAGACCCCAAATGTCCTTTTATAATTTGTGAAGACCCTTCCAGAAGCTTCAAGAAACACTAATCTTCTTTTTTGAACCAAACCCTAATCCTCCAATAGGTGGCGTCCCACTTTCCCAAGCAATACTTGACTTTTTAATATCAACTTATCTCCTCCTTGAAGTTGGCATCCAACTTATGCTTGGATTAAACTTTTTATAAGAAAATATAATTAATTTCCTTCAATGAAGCACCCACCCATAAAGAACATCTTTTAAAACAACTTAAAGTGATGTAGCTAGACTAGGGGGGGTCAATGTTAAAATATAACATTACATAGCATTATTTAATTAAAATGAACTTATCTCCTCGAAAGATGCACCCCTAGGCCAAGTTTGGTCAACCCAACTGAACTGACTGAGAATGGAAATCATTTGTACTGAAGACTGCCTGAATACTGCCAAAAATAGAATTTACTAGAAATAGTAAATTCATGAAGGTGCTCAGAATGCCAAGAAAAACACATTACCGCAAAGCTCACTAAAAACCCAGAAGGAATTCGCAGTCCAATCACCAATATGCGAGCAATAGCAACCTCCAAACATGAAACCCTAATTTAACCGCCCAAGTAGCCTACGGGTCTCCAAAATAGGCCAACGGTCAACAGAAAAGATCATGCTCGAGAAGGGTACATTACAGTTCGCCCTCCCCAAGATTGCTTGTCCTCAAGCAATCGTAAACTAGGGTGCTGCAGAATTTCATCATTCTCCCAAGTCGCATCCTCCATAGGCAGGTTCTTCCACTTCACCAAGTATTCTCGGATTGTTCTTTTTCTCAAAGAACGCTCTCTGAAATCAAGAATCTCCTCTGGAATCAAAACCAACTATCCTTCTTCATCTAAAGGTGGTAACTGTGATGAAGCAACAACATTGTGTCCAAGTGCCTTCTTGAGGCGAGACACGTGGAAGACATTGTGTACTCTGCTATTTGAAGGTAGCTCCAACTCATAAGCTATTGCTCCCACCTTTCTGATAACCTTGAATGGCCCATAGAAACGGTTTGAGCTTCTCAGCTCCACTCTTCTTGAGAGTAGACTGTATGTAAGGCTGTAGTCGGAGATAAACCATATCTCCAACCTCGAAAGAGCGCTCAACATGCCACTGATCAGCATACATCTTCTACTGATTTTGTGCAATCTGAAGATTGTTCTTCAATGATTTCATGATATCTTGACTCTGCTGCAACAAATCCTTGGCTTGAGGGGCTTTGCTATCACCAAACACCAAATCAACAAAGCTAGGAGCATCATAACCATAAAGAGCCAAGAAAGGTGACATCCTTATTGACATGTGAAAAGAAGAATTATAATAGTACTCGCCTATGTGAAGCCACTTCACCCATGCTCTTTGCTGCTCCGAAACATAGTTTCTCAAATAGCCTTCCAACCACTTGTTCACTATTTCAGTTTGTCCATCTGTTTGGGGGTGATAACTAGTGCTTGGAGTAAGCACAGTACCACTCATTCTAAAGACCTCTTGCCAAAAAGTGCTTAGGAACTTGATGTCCCTATCACTCACAATGTTTTTTGGCAACCCATGTAACCTAAACACCTCATGAAAAAACAGATCTGCAACTTGGGCTGCTGAAAAAGAGCTGGTTATGGCGAAGAAGTGAGCAAATTTTGTTAGTCTATCCACTACAACATAGATACAGTCCTTCCCTTGGACCTTGGGCAACCCCGTGATGAAGTCCATCGATATGCTTTCCCATTTTTGATTGGGAATAGGGAGAGGTTGCAGCAGACCAGCAGGTAGAGTATGCTCATTCTTGTTCATTTGACAAGTGGGACACTCCTGAATGTAGCGTTGAACTTCCCCTTTCAGCCCTTTCCAAGAAAATCTTTCCCGGATCTGCCTATATGTCTTGAAGAACCCTTGATGACCAGCAAGCGGAATGTCATGAAATGTTAACAAAATCTTCTTTTTGAGCTTAGAATCAGCCACCAAAAAGATTCTACCCTTGTAGTGTATCAGCCCTTCAACCACCTTGTACCTTTCGTCATGAAAAGTACCCTCAATGATGCTGGTTGCAAACTGATTTTTGGCATAATCAGCAAGCAACATGTCCTTCCAATCAGCAGTAAGCTCACACAATGAGCTCAAATGGGGTCTCCTAGATAGAGCATCAGCCACAATGTTGTTTTTTCCCCTTGACATACTCAATGTCAAAATCGTAAGCTTGAAGCTTACTCACCCACTTTTGTTGCCTCTCGTTCAGATCCTTCTGATGCATGAAGTGCTTGAGACTATTGTGATCAGTTTTGACCACAAACTTGCTTCCCACCAAATATTGTCTGAACTTAGCTAATGCATGCATAATGGCAAGCATTTCCTTGTCATAGATGGAGTAGGTCCTCTCAACACCTCTTGGTTTTCTGCTCTCAAACACAATGGGATGTTTGTCTTGCATCAAAACAGCCCCAACTCCTTCACCGAATGCATCACATTGTAGCTCGAAAGGCTTGGAAAAATCTGGAATAGCCAAAACCGGACAAGAGCTCATGATCCCCTTAAACTTATCAAAAGTAGTTTGAGCCTTTTTTGACCAACAAAAAGCCCCCTTTTTCGTGAGGTTAGTAAGAGGAGCAGCATTCTTGTGAGTAGCCTTTCACAAATCTTCTATAAAATCCACAAAGACCCAAGAACCCTTTCAAATGAGTCAAGTTCTTAGGAGGTGGCCAATCAACAACTGCCTTGATCTTTTCAGGATCAACCTTCACTCCCTCAGCACTGATTATGTGACCAAGGTAAAGTAGCTCCTTCATTCCAAATTCACATTTGGATTCTTTGGCAAACAAGCTCTTAGATTCTAGGATGCTAAGCACTTCCTCCAAGTGCTTGAGATGTTCTTCCCATGTCTTGCTTGAAAATCAGGATGTCATCAAAAAATATTAATACAAACTTCCTTGACTGCCTCTGAAAGACTCTATTCATACAAGACTGGAAGGTAGCAGGAGCATTAGTCAACCCAAATGGCATGACTAGAAACTCGAAGTGGCCATAGTGACATCTAAAAGTTGTCTTCTCAACATCAGATCCTCTCATCCAAATCTGGTGGTAGCCCGATCTCAAATCGATCTTTGAAAAGAACTTGGCTCCATGTAGCTCATCAATGAGCTCATCTATCCTCGGAATGGGGTATCGGTTCTTGATGGTGCTTTGATTCAAAGCACGATAGTCCACACACATGCGCATGGTACCATCCTTCTTCTTCACAAGAACAACTGCTGAAGTGAAGGGACTCTTGCTTGGGCGAATGAAGCCCATCTCCAAGAGTTCCTAAATGTTTTTTCTCGATCTCATCCTTCTGCTTCTTAGGGTACCGATATGGAGTTGTAATAACTAGTTTAGCTCCTTCCTTGAGCTCTATGACATGCTCCAAACCCCGTTCAGGAGGAGGTCCAGGAGGTAAATCAGCAAATACCTTACTCTTCTTTGTGAGTAAGGACTGAATATTAGGAGGATAGTCTCTCTTAGTTTCAACCGGACTAGCAGGAAGAATCATACATTCTGCAGCCCACTCAGCTTGATCATGATGAATCAGCCTTGCCATTCTCTTGAATGACACAATTCGAGGACCCCCATTGGACATTCCTCTTAGTACTACCCTCTTCCCATCGGATTGAAACTTGAGCTCCATGGTTTGCAGATTTAAGGAGATCTCTCCAAGTGAACGCAGCCATTGAATGCCTAGAACGGCATCCGTATCTCCAATGTTGACTACATAGAAGTCATCCTTGACTTCATAGTTTCCCAATTGCATAGTCATGTTTGAGATCTTCTTGGTGCATGAGATGTGAAACCCATCAGCAACCATAACCTTGAAGCCTTCAAACTCTTATGTTTGCAGCCCCTTCTTTACCACCACAACTTCATCAATGTATGGGTTGCCCCAATGTGAATCAAGGCAACTATTCGCTGCCCCTTAATCATCCCTCGAACTTTGAAGGATTCATTCTTTTGAAAGCTCAAAAGTTGAGCCAAAGTACCTCCAATTCCCTTTTCATCTTCGGACTCTTCTGGAGCTCTTTCCACTTCACTATCATCAAAATCAGCCTGCTGATCTGAAAAATCAGAATTACTTTCTCCAGCTGAGTAGTATTCAATTTGTTGAAATTTGACTCCCTTTGGGCAAATATGATCTTGGGACCATTTTTCTCTACACCGGAAACATAACCCCTTTCTTCTGAGTTCGTTAAGTGTCTCTGGATCCAATTTTGTGACATGAGGGTTATGTTGTTTGAACTCCTTATGCTGAGGTCTTTGATGAGGTCTTTTTCCTTTATCCCCTTTGTGAAATGATGGCTTGGATTGAAACTTAGCTTTAGGAGCAGCCCACTCCATGTTTCTTGCTTTCTTCATTGCCTCCTGTAGGGAGGGTGGATCAAAAGCTTTAATCCAACCCTTGAGTGGCTCCATCAATCCTTCATTGAATAGGATCACCAAACGCCTCTCAATGATTCATGTGACCATAACTGAGAGTCTTTGAAACTCAGCTATGTAGGTAACAACTATGCCATATCGCCTAAGTTGCGCCAATTCTCTGAAATGTATTTCAGGATCCTTTTTCTCAAATCTCTCTATGAGCCTATTGGTGAACTCATCATAGGTAGTGATAGACCGATGACCCAAGGTGACTAGGCCATGGTACCACCACTCGTGCACCACCCCATCTAGGTGTAGCGTAGCGAACTTAATCACCTCCTCTTCCGCCATGGGTCTAAGAGCTAGATAATTATCTAACTTCTGTATCCAAGCTCTGGCTGAGCTGTTGTCACTCCCAACAAAATGTGGAAGCATGACCTTGTTGACAGCTTGATGCAAATCCCCATGTACTATTGTTTTTCTTTGTTCATAATGTCTTCCTTGTCCTCTGTTCTTCCTTTTATGATCCATAAAATCATTGTAAGACATATCTAACTTAATATCATCAGGTAGAGAATCATACTCAGCACGGCTGAGTCTCAACTATTCAACAAATGAAGTATTTTCTTTTGGATCAGGTTGAATGTTTACTGGTTCCAAGAAGGTGGGTTTGAATGGCCTGGAAGAAATGTATGTGTTTTTTGAAACAGGCTGAGCAGCATGTCCATCATGCTAGTTGGTGGCACTATGTTCTCCTCTATGTCCTGGGTTGCTTTGTGGGGTTGTGTTATGGCCCACTTTCCCCATCATGAGAGATACCATATCCATTAAGGCATCCATCTTCCTTTCAAATCTCTTCCCCGGACTTATCGATCTTTCTCTTCCCTTCCCACTATCTTCTCTGTTACCACCCGATGTCCTCTCATTATCCCCCATTTTTTATTCCTGAGAAGACTCCCAATGAGCCCTCAAAACCTCTGATGTTGGCTGACCTTCTGGAGTGTGATGCCACTGAAACTGATTTGCAGCCTTCTTGTCTTCCCTTGCTAAGTATCTCTTTTCTCTGTCACTCATAGACGGTTTGTTTCACAGGATGGCAGGATGCGTGGCTCTGATACCACTAAAATATTTCGAGCCAATTTTTTTTTGTTTTTCAATTGCAAATTACAATCAACACGCACCCGTTAAGGTTAGCTCTAAACCAAAACGATGCTGAAAGAAACTCTAACCAAAATGTACACCAGGATCCCGATGTGGGCAAGGTGTGAGCATTGGTCAGATGATCTTAAAGAAATGCTGATACAAAGAACTCTAACCAAGAATGCACTGGAGAACGACGAGCATGTGGTCAGAGGATCCCTACCAACTAATAAGCTGAAATAACTTGACGTCAAGAATGTGATTTCCAACCCGAGATGGAATTGGAGCTACCATATGACGAAGGTGCTAAGAATTACAATGCAATTAAGGGAAATAAGCAAGAATGCTGAAGTAACTCGACATCAAGAATGTGCTTTCCAACCCAAGATGGAATTGGAGCTACCATATGACGAAGATATAAAGAAATACAATGTAACTTCAGAAAGTAAAGTAATCATTACACAACATGATAAGCATGATTAGAAGAGTTGCTGACAGTACTACTATTTAGCTTACAATATGAAAGAGATTGCCTGCCAAGAGCATAGGAATATAAAAAATTAGCATTACATCATATAAGAGAACTCTCCTTTGCTTAATCAATGATGCCAAGACCAATAACTTCACTCAAATACCAAACTGATGATTCTGATTTAGACAAACCTGCACTTTAAATTTATAACCAGCAACCTAACACCACACTAAAATGATCATATCTCTCTCACAACTCATCCAATTGACATGAAACGAAATGCAATATACCCTAATGATGAAGGCGACCAAGATAGAGCACTAAAAACTAATCAAAAGACCCCATATTAAATATGCACAAATTTCAAGACAAAGTCAAAAGGTACGGCCCAGCAAGAGGGGCGATTTCACTTTAAAAATTCAAGACTTCTCTAAAAAATCTGCAACTTAGGGAAAAGGGTCGCCCCTCACAAATAGAGAGATTAGTGCAACACCCAGAATGATTTCTTTTGTATTTTTTGAACTATGAATAAAAACAACAATCTGCTGTAAGGAATATGCAACTCCAGAAATCTCACTAATATGCATAAAATGAACTACAAAGCCACACAATGACTACAATGCAGAAATCCACTATAAATCACTCAAACTACACTACCTCACCACTAGTCGCTATATCTCAAGCGAGAAGCAATGCCAAGCTAGGAGGCTTACATTCCTCGAAGCAATCCCACAGCCAATCCGGCAGCATAACATTCCTGTAGACAAAAGATAACCAAGTGAAGACCCCAGATGTCCTTTTATAATTTGTGAAGACCCTTCCAGAAGCTTCAAGAAACACTAATCTTCTTTTTTGAACCAAACCCTAATCCTCCAATAGGTGGCGTCCCACTTTCCCAAGCAATACTTGACTTTTTAATATCAACTTATCTCCTCCTTGAAGTTGGCGTCCAACTTATGCTTGGATTAAACTTTTTATAAGAAAATATAATTAATTTCCTTCAATGAAGCACCCACCCATAAAGAACATCTTTTAAAACAACTTAAAGTGATGTAGCTAGACTAGGGGGGGTCAATGTTAAAATATAACATTACATAGCATTATTTAATTAAAATGAACTTATCTCCTCGAAAGATGCACCCTTAGGCCAAGTTTGGTCAACCCAATTGAACTAACTGAGAATGGAAATCATCTGTACTGAAGACTGCCTGAATACTGCCAAAAATAGAATTTACTAAAAATAGTAAATTGATGAAGGTGCTCGGAATGCTAAGAAAAACACATCACTACGAAGCTCACTGAAAAACCCAAAAGGAATCCGTAGTTCAATCACCAATTCGCAAGCAACAGCAACCTCCAAACATGAAACCCTAATTTAACCCCCGAGTAGCCTACGGGTCTCCAGAATAGGCCAACAGTCAACAGAAAAGATCATGCTTGAGAAGGGGACATTACATAGTCCTCCCATCTCCACCATATGTAATCTGATATATGGAAAGAATATTGTTTGTCAAATGAGGAACACACAAAACATCCTAGAAAGTTTTATCCCCAAAACTAATAGACCTCTTCCTGATTACACTCATGTGTGTATTGTTTCCCATCAAGATAGGAGACATAGTGCATGGCTGAAAAGAAGAGAATATAGATTGCAAAGATGCCATATGATGAGATGCTTCTGAATCTAGAATCCATCTCCCTAATCCATGACCTAAAAGAGCACAAAGAGCATGTCCTTTATATCCTGATGTAGAAGCTTGACTTTGGTGCTTTTTATACTGTTTTGAAGAAGGAGGAGGAGGTTATTCAAAAATTCTAGAAGGCTAATCAATGTGATTATTTTTAAGAAGACATTTCAACTCATCAATATCCTTCGTATAAAAATAGTGTTCTTCGTGTCCATCCTTCTTGCAATATGCACAATTAGGCCTCTCCTTCTTAGATGAATTTTCTTTGGAAAAGGATTCTAATTCTTTATGTGGCTTGTTCTTTTTCTTCTTTTGCTTCTTATCAATATTCATTGATTCTTTCTATACCTTAGACTCACTTTCCAACAATGCTTGTGACTTGGAAGACTTGATTAGACCCATGTTCATTAGCATAGCTTCCTCTTAGATTAGGAGATTTGCAAATTCATCAAACTTAAGATCAACATATGATGCTCCCATAGAAATTTGATGGGTATGAAAGCCAAAAATAAATACTAAATACTCAGGACCAAGCTTAGATAACAAATTCAAAATCAATTGTAAATCATCCTTATCAATGTTGCATTATTTCAACTATGTTCTTAGTTGCTTAACTTTGGAGATGTAGTCTTGGATGTGGTCCACAAATTTAGGATCAAGATTCATCAAATCATTATCAATATGATATCCCCTAATCTTATTTGTTTTACCATAAAAAATTTCAAAAGCCTCCCAAGCCTCTTTAGGTGTTTTCCATGATTCAACGTGAAATTGTAAATCAAATGAGACTAATGAACATATGCATCCAGTGTTTTCTCACGATCAAGCTCCCATTTTTCCAATTCTTTAGTATTAGTAGGTTGAGTAATGGTTTCCTTTAGATGGCCTATTATACCTTTCATCATGAGATAATTCCATACTAATTTTTTCCATGTCGCATAATTGTGTGGATTTACGAGTTCAATTTGAGATTTCCCCATTGCAAAAACACAAACCAAGCAAAATAATGCAACCAACCACTGCCAAATTACCCCCCAAAATTACTCAACCATCAAACCCCCCCAAACAATATCTTATTTGTGGTACTTTATACTTAGTGCGTTTACAGATGCCACTTGCCAAAAATAGTGAAGTGGACTTTGATCTTAGTACATGCAAATGCCAAAAATAGGCCAAAGAATAAAGTACAATTTTTGGTACAAAATGGGATCAATCCAATCATACCAAAAAAAAGTACACAAAAAAATATGCACTTTCAAAAAAAACTGCACCCAAAAATGTTACCATAGGAGCAAGATATGAGCTTCGAAAGTTTCATAAATGAGGATGAAGCAGCAACACCTGTGAGAATCTACAATTTCTAGAAAAACCAAGTGCCAAAACCAAAATCTGATTGCACCACTATGAAGAGCATGGAATTCTACCCCAAATCAAAAAATTTGCTTTGAAAAAGGAATCAAAATGACTGAGATATCTACATTTGAAAATCAAGTGCAAAAAATAAAACTCAAACCATAAGGGGGGAGAAAATTCTTAAGACCCCACTGATGTCACACTAACATGTTGTTGATGTCAAAAGTATAATGGATTAAATTTGATGTCTTCAAGCCCATCAAAAAGGAATATTCAACCTTACCAATGGAATATGCTATGGGTTAAAGAATCTACGCCAAAATCTTTGAGGAGGAATCTACGGACCAAATCTTTGAAAATTAATGATGGATGGAGGGAATATTCACTAGATTTATTTTTTTATTGTCGGTTTTAAAATCTTTTCACTGGATTTCTTTGTCGACGTACACTGCTAATAGGGGACCCACCAAGGGTTGAGTGTCTATCGCCTTGAGCCATGTGGCACCCTCTGGGCATGGTAGTACCCTGTTGTGTACAAGGTACCCTACGCAGCAGGGTACAACCCTAAACTTTTAAGAAATCCATAGATTTTTTTCGTTTTGATTTTTTTTATATGATTTTAAATACAAATATTTAATCAACCAAAAATATAATTTTTCCAAAAAATTTCAGAAAAAATTTAACAAAGGTTGAAAATAATAATTTATTTTTGCAAATCATACTGCCTGCACAATGATAGCGACCTGGAGGATCGTATAGCTCCTTAGGAAAAAAAAATTGCCTCAACGGATAATTGCTCTGAACTCAATGAATTGATAGTCAATCTTAGGGTTTTTGGCCCTTCTAGATGCAATGGGAGGGTCAGATTTGACCCAAAATGCTCCAAAATTGCAACTACCTTCTAGATTTGGCAACCACACTTCAGCTTTAAACCCTCATAGATTTGACCTCATATGTCTGATTTGGATGAAACAAAAGGAAAAATCAACTATCTCAAACCTCTTGAACTTAATGGTGAGCTCAAATTTGCACCAACAAGCTCTAATTTGAACCTACAATAAAGAGCCACAAATAGGAGCCCCTGAAAATTGGTATTTATTTCAATCTTTTATGATTCTCTAGATCATCATATGATGCAAGAGAAGAGCATACTCAACTTTTGAATATTTACCAAAATCTCTTCAAAAAAAGACTATCCAATGGCACCCAACTTGGCTCTAATACCATGTTAGAATTGGCTATGGAGATAGCCTACCAAGATCTTGAGGCCAAATGGAAAGCACAAGAGAGAATATGAATATGACAAGAATAAACTATATTATTATCAATTATGATTTGATGATGTTGTGTACAATGTAGTAGAAACCCCTTGGTTATATAGCCAAGGTGAGATACAAGATGTCATAGGATTATGACAAGTTTCTTAATCATATGACATGATACAACTTATCACAACTACCTAGGTCATGTGTATTACAAGTCAAAAGATAAGATAACAACTAATGACAACTAACACCTTCTAGAAAGATTCCTAGGACCTAAGTAAACTTAACATGTACATAAGTCCCCTAGTAATGAATTAACTAGGTACAAGACTTTATTTACACCAACATTATGCAACAAGATATTTTCACGTCGCCACCTCATAGTAGCCACTTCAGCACCACTATATCCAATGGTGTTTGGTATATGGAATCTAGTGGTGGAGGGAATGCTTGCTAGCTGGACAAAATCGAAGATATTCTCATCTATTATTTTTGCTCACTATTGTAAAAGAACCATTTTTAATTTATTTCATGAGAACCATCGCATTATAGTTTTTTGGTCATAGGCCAAAACAAACAAATCTTCTTATGTTGTTATAGATTGCGTATATATAAGAAGAGCAAGGCAACAATGAAAAGGGAAACTCTATATCATTTTTTATAAATAAATAAAACTTCTCACATGATCAAACCCATGTAGAATAGCACTTTATATTTCATCATTTGGTGGACTAAGGAAGTAGGGCCCACTGCTCGAAATACTAGTAATTTCTGCAATTTTATTATTTTAATAAGGTGTGTTTGATTTTTCTTAGCATAATGTTTCATTTTGAATTAGCGGGTAAGTGTGATTTTTGTTGTGTTATTACTATTGCAATCTAATTAATCATTGTTTATTATTGAGTGATATTGTTAAATAATTTATTAATATTTTGTCGAGTTTTCATTCATTTACTGAAATAATTTAAACTGTGAATCTGTGATATGGAATTTATACAAGGAATGTTGTTACTGTGCAGATTGTTATAGTTCTTGTCACAATTAATAGTTTCTTTCATAGTTCATGTCACACTTCCTATCATTTAGTTAATTCTTGTGTGTTTTTAGTTGCATTCCATCAAACTCACCTCACTTCCTGTAGCCCTTGTGCAAATAGCCATGACATCTTTTACAAGCTTATGTCCCCCAGATTAACACTTAGACCAAGTTGAATCTAGTTATTAATCCCTCTTATTTTTTACTCTAGTTTTGGCCTATTATTTTGGCGGCATTGTCAGGGAAAGGTGTTAAAGTCCTATTAGCCTAGTGAGATGAGTTAGGACCGTGTTAGGATGAAATCTTGCGCAACTTCTAGCCTTACCTTGGTGATTAGTCCTAATTTGTGTTGTTTTAAATCATATAGATGCATGGTTTGAGTTTGTAGGAAGATCTTAGAAGATAAAATCATTTATATTCACACCACTGGTTGTGAGTCAATTGATAGGTAAAGAAGTAATTTTGAAGCAACAAGACAAAAAACCATAAAAATGTTGCATTTTCAAGGTAGTTCAAACACATCAATTTTAAATTTAAAAACCAAAGAAGAAATTGGTGGGGAAATCGCACTGGCACAAGGTGATGGTTTTATATTCCCTCTACCTAAAGAATGCAACTTAGATTATCATAATCTTCCCTTACCATTGTTAGAAGCATCTACAAATCTTATTCCTATAACTGAGTAAGAATAAATAATTGATGAATTTTTAGAGGGACAATGAATTTTTGAAGATTTGACCATTTGTTATTTTATTTTTTGCAAGCAAGAAGATAAGTGCACATGCCAAGTTGTTCAAGAGGACACATGGTGAAGGAGATAGATGCTATAAGTGGGCCTTGACATGAAAAAGGTGGAAGTGAACAAGTCTTCTTTGTAACTCAAGGACAACATCACACATCAAATTGGGAAGGTTTGGGTATGCATCATGATTTTGAAATATCTTATAATTCTATTGGATTAGAAAGACAATATGTTTCTTCATAAAATGCTTCCCCATTTAGTATGTATGGTGAATGGCAACAATCCCCATACTACCAAGAATGGAAAAATAAATTCTCACAACAACCACAACACCCATCATTACCATCTCCATTATACCCATCCTACTTAATCCCACCCACTCTATATCCACAACAAATTTTACCATTTTTATTATCCCATTCATATCACTCACCATCCACTCCAACATATCCACCAAGGGAAATTGCAATTCCTAATAAATTATTATTATCTAATAAGGTGGTTCAATTTTCATATAATAATGAGATTTCAATGATCCCTTTGCATTTCATTAATGTGCATGAAATTGGTGAATCACAATTGCAATCTAATCACACAACTAAAGGATGTGATTTTGGTCTAATTGAATTAGAGGAACAATATGATCAATTAAAAGATAATCAATTTATTTCTTCTTATCTACTTAACGAATCACAACTTTTAGAAAGAATTCACACACATAAAGAAACACTTCAATTTGAGTCTAATTCTATCATTGCACTCATAAATGTGTGTGTTGAAATTTATCATGCACTAAGAGGTGTTACACTTAATACATTAATCATTCACAAATTGTTTGAGATACATAATGAACAACTACAAGATCTATCATTTATAAATGTTTTCATATCCAAACATTTAGATTTTGGGAGACCTATGGTAAAAATGTGTATTCCTCACACACTTATTAATTTAGGTCCACTAATACTTAATTGATTAAGCATAGCTAGATGAGTTTGAATGCATTAATGACTTGCTACAAATGGATGATCATTCATTAAAGATCTAAGATATTTAAAAATGTCTTTTATTAATTCTTTGGATTGTCCTAATACCCTCATGATTTTACAATGTGAAATTAAGTTGGAGGGAAATCTATTGAATTTTGGAAATCTTTGGTTGATTTTTCCTTTAAAAAGGCTCAAGGAATTCTTAAATATGTCACTATCTTTATTCATTCTTTGGATTATCTTAATACTCTCATGCCTTTGCAATATGAAGTTAAGTTGGGGGAATCCCTTGAACTTTGATGATTCTTGGTTGATTTCTAATAGAACCTCATTGATTGTTCCATTGGTTCTTTTAATAAAACCACATGTGTGATACTTGGACCAAATCACGGTTTGAATTCTTGTGTTAATTGAACTTGAATTTATATTGTGTTTACACAAGAATTCATTGTAATTCATCCATTTTATTCAAATATTAATAACTCTACCCTTCATTTGATAAAAATGAATAATCTACTCATTAATGGTGGAGTTATTAAATGGATTATGTTGTACAAATTTAACATTACTATACTTGATATGCTTGGTCTTGAGAATACGGTTGCAGGTTTATTATCTAGTCTACCAAACATTTTTGCACCAGTTGATGATGCTTCTCTACATGAGCATCCAAAAACACATTTTGTTGGCCTTGATAATTGTATGGGGAACATCAAGTTTCTTTTGTGTTTCTCTCTTGGAGATCACAAGAGGATTATTGGGAAAAATGTGAACAACATTCATGGGTAGAACTTCTCTTGATGGCAAACCATGTAGACAAAGTACTATGAGATCCATGAATCTTGTAGTATTATGTTCTTGAGCTATACATCTAGAGACAAATTGAAGGCATGAACAAGGAGATTGAACACATTATAATGTAGATCATCACTCTTCTTCATAGAGATGAGTATCTACCTACCTACAATTGTATGGACACATTGGATAAGTTGGGAGACTACAATTAGTCTTTCACCACACAACCTTATCTTTGGTAAGGAATTTGTATTATTTGTAACTCCACCTTTTCATACAACTTTGGAAATAGTTATGGATATCTCTCAAGCTTTAAAAGGACAGGATAGCATAGCTTCAAGAGATGTTGATATGATTTGTTTCAAATGGATCATCATAGAACAATGTGTCTTTCAAAGATTACAACCATTGTGAGTAATTCTTTCAGCCAAGTGAGTGGGCATATATCCCAAATTTCTACAATCACCTTTCAAATATAGTGGCATGATCTAAATGAGATCAACATTTCTTGTAGCAGTGGTGCTATGAGATATGCATAATTGATCTTCACGAAGGTATATTCTTATTGTTGCTCATCATTTCAAGATCTACATGCAATCCAGTTTCAGCAATGACTTTTTGTGGGGTCAAAGAAGGAACTTAGGTTTTGGATGGTTTCACATCAAAATCCATATGAGAGTTTCCTTCTCTTTAGTCATTATATGTAGGTTATTTGAAAAAAAAAAAATGAAAAAAATCAATAAATTCTAACAATGAAAACCTTCAAGCATTGTTAGACAACTACAATTTGAAAACCAATTTTTGGCGGATTGTAGTTGAATAAATTTCTTAGTAGTTAAAACTATTTTCACAGTAGCACCAAGCGATAAGTGATTGAAAAGTGACCTGCCAATGGTCACTTATCGTTATCAAAAGTTTAAAAAAAAGGAAAAATTATTTGTGTTCTTTCTATGGGATAATCATTTTGTAGGTACAATTTGTTGCTTGCATGGTTGTCTCAGTGCCTCTAGTACCTCCTATTGCTCACTTGTTTAGATGTTCTCTAATTTTTCAGCATAAATTTGATCACTTGTAGCACAAGCTACACATACAGTTGAGCTGTTAGCAAAAGTGAAGATAGAATCAACTACCATCAGTATGATCCAGAGTGTTGATTGTGAGGCCAATCTTTCATGTGCAATAGATTCAGGGTTGTTGAATTCTTTTGGCCATCAGACCTTGGCATGAATGAACAAGAAAATTAGTAAAATAGTTAATTTTTATTTTTCATTGTTTTATCTCTTAACTTTGTTAATATTTCTTATTATATTAATCATATCAGTAGTTTTCCCACCTATCCTCTCCTTGTTTCCTAAGGACAGTCAACCTTTTAAGTTGGGGGGAGGTTCACAATCCTTATTACCTATCTTTTCACCCATCATTTCCTTTTGTTTCTCATTTATCCCATCTTAATATCTATTATTTTCACACTGCATATTCATTCATATTACCTATCATTTCCCTTGTTTCAGATAGCTCATGAATGTGAAGATAAACTTTTGTGATACCTCCTATAGATAGAATTTTAAATAATAATGCTATGGGAAAAATGACAAAATGACAAAATAAGAAAGAAAAAATGATGAAAAAATAAAAATCAAAAGAGGTATGATGAAAAGAAAATTGGCAAACAAAAGCAAAGCCATGATGATTGATATGCAGAAGAGCTATAGAAAAATTGAAGGGAATTATGATTGTGAATGAGCTATAATAGTCAAGGGTGGAGAAGGCACAAGTCATAAATCCAAAGGCTACTGGTCCAAATCACAACCTCTTTGTAATAAAGATTGCACAAGGACATGCAATATGTTAAGTTGGGGGGAATGATGAGAGCCATTTATGTCCCATTTTATGCCACATTTTAGCCTTTTCCAAATGCCTTCAATCACATCCCCATATTCCATCTCCATATCTTATTGTAACATTTTTCCATTCTACACTACATATGATTAAATATATAAGAGTGATATTTAATATAGTTTTGGGATAAAAATATGAAAAATAATTATTAATTATATTTACTAATAAGTGTTTTTATTTTAAGCATTGGAAAATATATCTTGCAACATGCAAAATTCATGTCACCTTCTTCATAAAAATATAGCTTGTGCTTACTGCTATAGTTTTCTCTTCTACGTGGCTAACTCTAGTTTCCACAGTGACCAGGTTCACTTTTTGATGTTGATTGTGCACCATTTTATTCAATGGAATATTTCCTTTGGGTCTTTCGTTGTGGAACTTCTCACATCTATTCTTTAGACACATGAATTCATTTCATGTTTCAACCACTCCATGCTAAGATATTTTTATAGTCCATCGTCATCACTTTCATTTATGCAACAAGATATTTTCACGTCGCCACCTCATTGTAGCAACTTTAGCACCATCGTATCCCATGGTGTTTTGTATATAGAATATAGTGGTAGAGGGAATGCTTGCTAGCTGAACAAAACCAAATGTATTCTCATCTCCTATTTTTTCTCATTGTTGTAACAGAACCATTTTTAATTTATTTCATGAAAACCATCCCATTATAGTTTGTTGGCCACAGACCAAAACAAACAAATCTTCTTATGTTGTTATAGATTGCATATATATAAGAAGAGCAAGGTAGCAACGAAAAGATAGAATCTGTGTCATTTTTTATAAATAAATCAAACTTCTCACATGATCAAACTCGTGTAGAAAAACACGTATTTCATCATTCGACAGACTGAGGAGGTAGGGCCCACTACTCGAAATGCTAGTGATTTCTACAATTTTATTGTTTCAGTAATGTGTGTTTGATTTTTCATAGCATAATGTTTCATTTTGAAAAATAACAAACTCTATGATGAAGCCTTATGATGTGAATCTCCAAAATCAAGTATCCACCTTTCATAATCAAACTCTATAACTGCAACAATTTCTTTTCCATTCTATTTCTCTAACTTTGAAGAAGATGAAGAAGATGAACCCCTTGACACTATTGAAGGTAAATTGATTTGATTCTTCTTTAGAAGATGCTTAAACTTGTCAATTTGTTTTAAATAAAATTGATGTTCATCATGCCCTGATTTCTTACAATACGCATAATTAGGGTTCTCCTTTTTAGATGATTCTCATTGCAAGAGAGATGATTGAAAATATTTATGTAGCTTCTTTTCTTCTTCATTTGTTTCTTTTCAAGATTTCCTAACTATTTTTGTACCTTAGGATCACTAGCCACCAATTCTTGTGGTTTAGAAGACTTGATGAGACCCATCCAAGTTAACTTCTCTTCCTCTTGGATTGGAAGATTTGAAAAGGCCAAAATATGTATCTCCCATAAAAATTCAATGGGTATGAAAGCCAAAAATAAATACAAAATACTCGAGACCAAGTTTGGATAACATATTTAGAATCAATTGTAAATACTACTTAATAATCTTGCAATCCCTTAGTTGTGTTCTTAGTTTCTTAATCTTGGAGATGTAGTATTGGACATGGTCAAAAAATTTAAGATTAAGTTTCAACAAGTCATTACCAATCTAATATTTCTTAATCTTATCAATTTTACCATATAATTTTTCAAAAGCTTCCCAAGCCTTGTTAGTTGTTTTTCATGGTTCAAGATGAAACTTTAAATCAAAAAGAGACTAATGAACAAATGAATCCAAGTGTTTTATCACAATTGACCTCCCATATTATCTTTACACTAGCATTAATAGGTTCAAGAATATATTCTCTTAGATATACTACATAAAATTTTCTCATTAGATATTTTCATACCGATTTGCTCCATGAAGAATAATTATATGGAGTTGGGAGTTCAATTTGAGTTTTCCCCATTATAAGAACATATAAAAAAGAAATGAAAGCAGTCATCCAATACAATATTGTCCCCAAGATTACTCAATCAGTGATCCCCCTAGTAATATATGATCTTGGATATTTATATTTAGTGTGATTACATGTGCAACTTGCCAAAAATAATTAAGTGGTCTTGATATTAGTAAATGTAAATACTAAATTGCCCGTATTGGCATGGTGTGATGGTTTATAGGTGGCATTGTTGTTCTTGCCACCAAGGTTCAAACCTCGTTGGGTTGGGGTGGTATTGTTGAATGGTTATATCCGGTTCATAGCTTCGGTAAAAAGCGTTTACCCCTTGAATAAAAAAAAATAAAAAAATAAAAAATGTAAATACTAAATTAGGTCACAAAATTTAAATAATTTTTTTTTATAGAATGAGACCAATTTGATCACACCATTGTAAAGTACACATAAATTATGTACTTTTAGAAAGAAACAAAATTGCACCAAAAAACGTTAGCATATGAGCCTAAAGGGATCCCTTGAAGTTACCAAAATGAGAACTACTCAATAATTCTTGTGAGAATCTATATTTTTTTGGAAAAAATAGACAACAAAGTCAAAAATTTACTACACCACTATGAAGCTCACATTATTTTTCCCTATATGTAAAAAATTTCTTATAAAAATAATTTGGATGACTTAGAATGAAGCCTTTGAAGTTGGTTTGCAAGATCTAAATCATTGAAAAAGTAGAGGGTTCGTTAGGGGAAGAGGTTGTTGATGCCACCTTGACATAATGTTGACATTAGCAATGACCACTGATAAAGCATTCTCCTCGGTTGCAAGAATATCCACTAACCACAAAACAAATGTCAATTTTCAAAAAAACATCTAGGAAATCATGAAACCACCATTGGAGTTGGAAAAATACCTATTTCCTAGTGAATTTTTTTGTTGATGATCGGTGGTGGTTTTATGGGTTTTTTTTGCTACTTCATAACATGTTACTACTAATTTATTGTCATTGATGGGATTTGTTAAGTTGGGCGTATTTTGCAACCAATAGGCCATGAATGGTTAGGTCACAATGACTCTAGGCATGCCACATGACACCTTCTTAGGCCTACATACACAACCATTGCATAATCTACAATACCTTGTGTATGCATAAATTATTTTTTTATTTTTAAAATATAAAAAAATATAAATTTTGATTTTTTATTAAAAATCATATCATACCAATGTTGAAACTTACCTACATAGGTTATATGATTCTTGTGCAGAGAATATTTTATGAGATTTTGACAGTACGATCTATATTATAAAGGAGGGGAATTTTTTCTTTGATTTCCTTGGGAAAAAGTGTCCAAATTTGATAAATTGACAACTAATTCTCAAGGTCTTAGATATTTTGGATGCAATGGCAAGGTCTAATTTGACCCAAAATATTAAAAATTATACCTACCTTCTTAATTTGGAAACCACCTCCCAACTTCAAACCCTTGTAGATCTGGCCACACATGTCTAATTTGGACAAATCAAAAGGATAAAGTGACTTTCTTGGACACCCTGAACTTAATGGTGAGCTTGGATCTACACAATCTAATATAGTTCCAATGCAAAGCCACAAAGATGAACCCCCAAAAATTTCATATTTATATCAAGTTTTTTATTCTCTAGGCCATTATATAATATAAGAAAAGAGCATACTCAAATTTTCAACATATGGACCAAGATTTTCAACATAAATTTCTCATTAGAGACTAACAAGAAGAAATCCCACAAGCTCTGATAATGTGTAAGAGTTGGTATAAAATTCTCTATACCATGCAAGATTTGGTTGAAGGTGTAGCCAACCAAGATCTTGGATCTTCAATAAAACAACAAAAGAGATCAAATATGAGAGAATATTAATATTCTATTAAAGGATGCAAATATACAATAATGATCATTTTAGAGTACAAAGAGAATCCCTTGATTATATAGGCCAAGGTAATTTATAGGATTACATAATATTATGACTTGAGACATAAAGTGATGAGTATCATATGTGTACCCTAAGTAAACGTATGTAACTAGTGTGAATAGGACCCAGGTGATGACTAGTTAGGTAAAACATCTTGTTGACACTAACAATTAGGATTCCATTAATATTGTTGGAAATGGGACTCTGGGTGGTAAAATTTCTAATACTTGTATATAAGGTTCATCCTTTGGCCCAACCCTTTCTTGTGCCATGTCATGTGAAATACTAGACTTGCTTGGCACCTTGACATATTTGTATACATCATTGATGAATTCTTCCATCTTTTTCCAAGGATATTTGATGTGAGGTAATTTGGTTCAACCAATTATTTCTTTTTTTACCTAGCTATAGTTTAAATTATGCCTCATGTCTAATCCTAACATAAAAATCATCATTTTAGCTCTTGATTAAGTCCTCCCTCTCATCAAATTCATGTTCAAATATTGGTTTATTTTGACCCTTAAATAATGTATCAATGAATCTAGCTAGGAAATATAGTCCCCAGTTGTTAGAAAACATTCCCATGCTATTTGGATATAATTATTAACATTATCATGGTGCTTTTAACTTCATATTTAAAAGCTCCAAACACTATTGAGGGGGTAAGGACATTATAATCCTTGCAATGCAATTCATTAGATGAATGCACTTATTTGGTCATTTCTAGTAAGACAATCCTTAGAGACATTATATGTGAAACTCATATATAGTGCCTTAGTGGCTCCAATTTTTTAATAAAATGAATCAGGGATAGAAAAATAAATCACCCCAAGTATGTTGCATCTCTCATTTGGACATCTTTTGGTAAGGTTTAATTAATTCCTTTGTATCATTGTTGAATATAGGCCTATTAGCCCTTTATTTTATGATAATAGATTAAAAACAATTTTCAAACATGACATATGAGGTATATTTTTTATGCCTATACTCAATTCCAACTCATTAGTCTAATGTTTTGTTGTGTTATACAAGAATATATGGTATGAAGCTAAATACCTCCATAACTTATTTGTAGTACATTTGTTAAACTCAACTAGCCTAGTGTGAATCTAATGAGTTATGAACTCTCCATAATCAAATAATGTGTTATGTGTAGATTTTCATTATCCATAATAGAGGACATTGATGTAGGGTATACAAATTTTATAGCATAATTTATTGTGACTTGACAATATCCTTAATATGTCTCTTAAAATATGGCACAAATTTAGTCAATTCCAACAATTCGTTTTAGTCGTTAGGGATGATTGTCTTAACATTTGGATCACTTTTGATCCTATAATGAGAGAATATTATTCCTCTAAAAATATTATTATCCCTTTTGTATATAAATGATAGACTCTTTAAGACTAGTAATGTTGTAGCTTTAGTGGTTAATAGTAAAACCCTTTGAATTTATCCTTGTTGAGAGTGAAAATTAATTATCTAGATGTATCCTTCATAATATGAGTGGTCATACTATTTCAATTGCTTTCCCACTCAATAGCATATAATATTGCAAAAATTATTAAGCACTATGATCCTTGCTAGGTCAAAAACCTAAGCATTACATAATAGTTGTGGCTTGACTCCCTTGTAAAAAAATTCAAATAATTTCCCCAAACATTTAAGTTATTAGATCCCTAATATCACATTAGAAATCCTTGAAGAAGTCCTTTGTGAAATATCTTAAGCGCATTCCCCTCTTATAATTATTTCCCATCCAATAGATAACTTCTAAAGTATCTTAGCTCATAGCTCTCTTTGGAGCCATTTTTATATTTCTCAAAATGGATGATTTAATCGAGCTATTAGCTTGGGGAATAACATATTCTTGATAAATATTTTAGGGAACATAGGAAAAAATAAGGTTTTAATTTATCCCTATAGATTTTCAGTGACTAAAGGTGTTGGCTAATAGATTGGGCACCTTGAGAAATCATAATCTAATGCCTGAAAGGTGCCAAAAATTAACCAAATAGCTCTAAATATTGACCTTTAGACAAAGATAAATATTCTCTAAATTTTATTGAGGTACAGCTCCCTCACATAATTTTCAATGAATTAAACTACTAAAACTAAATACCATGTATGCTTTTAACCAGAAAGCAGGAAAGGTATACCCAATATTAGAAAAATTCCCAAATATCGGGGTGAGATCCAACAAATAAGATGTATTAGCACAAAGACTAATTAATTACTAGAAATAAAATGTAGGCCCAATACTATTGAGGAATGAAATCAATTATGAAGAATTGTATTACTTACACAAAGATAAGATCTGCACTAAGATATTCCCAAACGCAAAGATTTAAAAACTCAGATTACTTCACAACCGAATTGCACACAGACAAAAAAGTAATTTCATTAATAACAAGTATTGAGTAGTCTTTGAAAAATGTCTAGAGAGAGAACATATGAAAATAAATACATTTAAATAGGCAAGTAAAAGCACAAAGCTATGACACTTTATAAAAGAAATGGCCAACGGTGATTCAACTTTTAAACTTGAATCACTAAAAAGTGGCATATATATTTTGAATTTTGAAATGATGTAAACTAGTAAAATATGTATTTTTTAGTATGTTTTATGTTTGTTATTTAAATATATATATATATATATATATATATATATATTTTAAATTATTTTTTAATAAATTAACACTATAATTTAGTTGTTGATAAAATGTTGAAAAATGAAGTTGCATGAGACGTCAAACTTTTTATAGTAGATTTTTTTTTTTCAAATTTCTTATGTGTATTTGTAACTTGAAACTTTAGTGCATGGATATTTTTTTTTTCCAATTTTGATAAATATATATTTTTAAATAAATATTAAAATGTGTGTGAATCAAAAAATAGTTGTTTCCATTGGATGTCAACTTTCATATTAAATATTTATCTAAAATGGAAAAAAATTATACCATCTTGAAATAGATTCTTTTATCTAGTGCATCATATTCTTTCAAAAAAAATTAATAAGTTTTAGTATTTTTCCTTGGCATGGTAATCAACCTAATATTTTTTGTTGATAACCTACTTTTAGTAAAAATAAATAATAAAATATCAATAATAATTAAACTATTAAAATAAATATATTTTTGAAAACTAAACTTATGGATCTACAAAAGGGTATTTTTATATTTTTTTTAAAATGTTATTTACATTAGCAAGAGTTATTGAAACTTCAAGTTTTTCAAATAATTTTATTTTTTTGGTAAATTAAACTCAAAGTGGTGCTCCATATATTTTTAGCCAACTATTTTAGTTGAAAAAGTTATGGAAGTGTCTAACTTAGCTAGAATGAATCTTACTACATCATATGTTTGACCAAAATTGATTTTTAGTTAGAAATACTTCAATTCAGTTGTGTTGATAAGTTGGTTGAAAGTGTGACACAACTTTGTGCTTTTACCCAAGCAGATGAACAATTGCCTCTTCATGTCCCTAGCCGATCAAATGAAAAGACACCTAAAAAAAAAAAGAGAAGCTAGGCCATCACAATGATCGCTTCATTTTTAGCTTCTGGGGTCACCAAAGGTTTCTTTTGCCACACCTAGAAAGCTTTGAGGATGTGCATCAGGTCCTTATGTTGAGGAATAATTACATTTGTCATCCTCACCTTCCACGTCATATGGTTGTCCTTAGTTGTTTCCATGCAACGTTCACAAACCTTCATGAGGTCAATTGCCTGAGATGAGACTAGGTGTAGTTCACTAATTTTTTGCAAGTGCTCAACATTAATTGGGGGTGAATCAAGAGTCTCCTTGACCGTTTTCTAGAAACTGTCCATTAGGCTTCTAACATTCACGTCATTCCTCATTTCGCCTTTATCTTGAGTAACCCAAGAGCCACCAAGGTACTCGGTGCTTCATCTGAAATGTCAGTGCATTCATTAATGATTTCCTTAAGTTTCTGCAAACTTTGTTTAGCAATCTTTAACTTCCACTCCACCCCTTTAGTCCATGACAGATAACGAGTTCTAAAGCATTTGGTATAACCTAGTCTACAGCCAACTTTCCCATGTCTGAGCTCAACATTAACTTTAATTCAATTTGGTAATTATTCCATAGACTCTCCTCCTTTTCAGTTGTAGTGATCTCTTCCCCTAAGGTGGTTTTCAAAGCATTCATCTATTGGAAGCATTTTATGGATTCAATAATGACAAGGCTTCCCTTCTTAACCAGAGACTCAATCCAATCATCTACAACCCTTCCTAGGCTTTGACAACTTTTAATTTTAGTCAAGGCCTCCTTTACAACCATAGTGAGTGATTCTATAGAAGAATCGACATGAGAGAGAGGTTGGGGAACAATCTCAAAAATAGACTTTAGGAATTCAATCAAGTTTCGAACCTGGGATTTCAACTCATTTTTACTTTCTTTATCCTTCTTTGATCTCTCAACCATTTTGGCCACAAACACTTGAAAAATCTGAACATCTCCATCCCTAGTAGGAGGACCGAGGTCTACTCTGTTCACTTCAAAGTCACTTGCAGCTACCTAAGAAACATCCCTCTACACTGAAGGGTGTGCAATTTCTATTTGGAGCCTCCCTGATTCAGTATCATCTATCAGCCTAGTTGTAGTCTTTAACTTCTTAGGTTTTTGGGTTGAAGTTTTCTACAATAACTGACCCACCATATCTTGTTTAGGTGAGCTAGGCTTTATAACTTTCCTTTTCTATGACAATGAATCCTCCAACCAAGTTGGAGTTATTGAAACCTTGGTTGTCTTGAAACCTGGAGACTCAAACAATGTCCTAGTGACTGGAGGAGTTTCCTCTATAGGTGCAATTGTTTGTGACCTCTGAGATGTGCCTACCTCTTTGATAGGTGATTCACCTTGGGAGGGAGAGGAATTAATATTCAGGGTTTCTAAACCCTCCTCTTCTTCTTCTCCTTCATTTTCCTTTTCCAAAGTAGGCAGGTTGAAAATATCTTCTCCATAGGTTTGTGAATACACTTAGATCTTCATCGCCACCTTCTTGGGCTCCAGATGGTAAGGACTGAGAAACATTGCTAGCCAATTTCCCTCTAGCAAAGGCCTGAGAAGTTCCTTCAACAAGTTGTGAATCTTTAGACCTAGTGTGAGGATCGGATTGCTTAGTTTTCTTTTTAGTTACCCATTCTCGAGTCCTGGCCAAAACATCAGCAGTTTTTGCTTCAATGGTCTCTTTTTCTTTGAAGTTCCAGTCCACAACAAGAATAGGTTGGTTCTCTATTAATTCAATATACACTGGGTCTACCATGTCAAACCCGTCTTCCACAATGCCTTGCAAATCCCACTTCAAATCATAAATGATTATCTGGTCCACTGCCAATCTCATCCAACTCCCCCCTCTTACCTCATATTCATCAAAATAGTCAGCCCAATAATCTTAAAGGCTAGATTGATGGTAAAAATTAAGGCTCAATTTCAAGTTATTCTTAATGTAATCCTTTAAATCAAAGGGGACTTGCTCATCATATGAAGGCATGTTGTACCTGGATAGTTCCTTCTCAATATTCAAGGCATCTGACATTGATTGAACTATATGCACCAAAACCAAAAGGGAAACGGACTATCAATCTTTTCCTATCTTGGCATAATTTGTTTACATCAGCCAATTGCCTACTTACCTTGATAATCACCCACTTATCTTCAGGGTATTTGGAAAATTTTATAGGAAATCCAACATATCCACCAACCCTAATGTATGAGAAGCTCTGAAATTGAATAAAATGGCTACCATAGAAGTCAATGAACTGCATGGCTTCAGGTGATAGTTGCATTGCAGGACGTCCTTGTATCTCTTTGACCATCCTCATAGAGAAAGTGTTAGTCACTCTTTTGAAATGTTGAAAGCTCTTGTGAAGTTGAAGTTTATCATGATAATCATAAATTGGCAGTTTTTCTGGAGAAAAATCACTTGGTCTTAATCCAAGCCAAGGTCTAGTGCTGGCAAGGGCATATATCAAATATAAGGACATATAGAAAAATATGTTAAGGATGAAGAATGTCATTAACTCATGTAGGAAGTCACTAATAATCTTTTCCCAATCTAGGAATTGTTCTCCACTCAAAATAATCTAGATGAAGAAATACATCCACTCTTCGAATCCATGAACATTTTCATTTCCCCTTACCCTATGCAACAGCACCACAATGTCAACCACTTCTTCTATAGAATGATTTATGTGTAGGTTACGAGGCAATTAGGACTTACCCTTTTTTGGTTTGGCCAACCAATTTTTTGCTATCACATTCCTGTAAACCCCTTTCTTTGCAGTAAATTTAATTTGGGAATGTGTCATGTTCATTGGCGAATACTCCTCTCTCTTTGGAAGCCTTAAGCAACACACAAAAGTGGACCTCTGAACCTTCAAAACAAGTATATTGTCTTCTATTCTAATGTCCTGTGTTTGTGAATTATAATGTCTTATGCATTCTTGAATGAGTTCAAGGCATTGCAGGGCTATAAATTATGCAACAGCTTCAACTAACCCACTTTCTACCACTCGTTCAATGATGGGTGAAGGATTGGATTTATTGAATTTCTCCACAATTCATCTAAACTAACATGCCCTAGACGAGTATCACTAATTTTTGGACCCTTGTATGTTAACCCAAATACATATTCACAACCCGCATATTTAACCCTTGCCATGGATAACAAATAATAGTCTCTGACAGTAGATGTTTTCTACAATGTAGAAAAAAAAAATCCAAATAATAGACCAAAAAGAGTGAAATCTGAAAATACCTCAATGGCAGACACTGTAGCTTGAACTTTGCATATCCTCCAACTCGTCTTCAGAGAATTTTACAATGAGAATGTTTGTCCAACACTTTAATTTCTTAAAGCTTTATTTCACGAAAAAACATGGAAGTAGATAAACATTTAATGCCTTAACTCACCTCATAACATGTGGTAGTTGCCGCGTCACCACTTCCAATATAATTGTCTTTTAAAATTTTGAAAGCAAACGCCTATAAGCAGCGAAGTGGGGAGTTCAGTGAACTTCACAATTATGTGCATGAGTTATGCACATGAGTTCGAACATCATGGTGAAACACCACCTAGACAAATAATCATCACACAAGAAGCAAAAGAAAGTTTGACGAAACACATAAAACACCACCCGTGTTAAAAGTAGAAAGGGGTTCGACGAATTTTATAAAACACCACTTGGATTCGAACAATGACCTAAAATACCACCTGCATAAGACTATGAGTCATTTATAGATTGGCGAATGACTCAAATGAAGCATGGAAAAAATATAGTGGTAATAGTAGCTCTGGCTAGGGATGAAGACTAACCAAGATGAAGCAATGAACCCTGTAATGTCCCCTTTTTCATGAGCAATGGAGTTTAGAAGAATTAGCCTATTCCTGATCCTCGTAGGCTAATGGGGCTTGATAAGAGGGTCATTTGGTAGATACCCAGTTGATTGGTTGGCTCATTTTGTGACTTCATGAAGGTTTTCCTAGTATCATCATGGATATTTCTATTTATGGAAACCTTTATTTTATATTATAATGTTATATTGCATTTTAGGAGTTGATTAATATTTTGTATTATTATAAAGTACAATAATAAAATAATAAAATAAAATAATATTATAATATTCCTTCTAGAAGGTGACTTGGGAAAGTTCTAGAAGGAGGCCAACCTCTTGAAAAAAAAATTATAAAGAAACATCATGGGCCTCATTCTCATCATCCAGATTTGATGTTGGTCATTTCATCTTGTGGAGCCTAGGGTTTTTGCAGATTGTTCTTTATCATAGGAAACGAAAACTTCCTATTGATAGCAATTTTGAGAGTGTGAAATATCACTTGAATTATTGCAGTTGGGAGAAAGTTACTTCAGACTTTCATTTGTGCTTCATTGGTTAAATTTTTGTGGCCTTTGGCCAAGTTTTGTATGATATCGATTGGTGTTTGCTTTGGAGACATTTTGGAGTTCATAGTCTTCAATGAATTTGCATTGAGGAGGTCGATTTGCATTCATTCAGTCATTTCCAGAATTTTGATATATTATTACAGTCATCTTAGTTTTGCATATTAGTGCCACGATTTTGCATATATCTTCTTCATTTGGCATCGATCCTCCAAGAAGGTTGTAGCATTACATTCTATGGTGAATGGAGATGATGTTTCATGCATTTTAGAGGAGTTTTGCATTGTGCTAAGGGTATGATTTTGAAGTTGCAATGGTTTGATATACTACAGCAAGGGTGCCATTGGCAAGACATTTTTGTTCCTATCTCATCATTGAAGCCTCCTATGGTTCTAGGCATTGTTACATTCTAATCCTTTGGTCCTACCAATCATTTCAAGTGCCAAGAGGTGGAGTTTAATTGTTGCATTTATTTATCTAAAGTATTGCTAGGCAAGAACAAAGGCGGCTGGGTGAAAGCATCGATTGGGTCTAAGAGGAGTTCATTTTGCTTGGAATTTGATTGCTACTTGATCTATCATCAAGGGCTTCAACATTCAATCAGGTTCCACTATTAGTAGTTCATAATTTTATTACATATAGTGTAGTTTTCCATTTGCAGTTGTAGGTGCATAATTCTTTACCAGCATCATCATATTTTGTAATCAATGTAATTTCCAAGAGTCTTGGCCATATTTCATGAGCATTGTATTAGAAATTTCATTGCAATTAAGGAGATATAAGTTGTTGGTGTCATTTGAGAAATTCAATATCATTTGTATTTAGTTTGTTAGTTTGCATACCAACTGTTTGTTAAAATACTAGTTGGTTGTAGGTGATCAATTCTCATGTTTAAATCATGTATATGCATTGAAGATTGCCAAAATAAGTTGCACATTTATGCTAGGACATTGTTTAGACAAATTAGAATCATTTGCAAACATTCTCATTGTTTTTGAGTGAAGGAAAGTACCATTAAAGCAAACTGAAATGTTATATCAGTCATATGACCCTTGTATGCAAAGTGTTTGACAAAATTACCAAGGCCAAAAATTAGAAGTTTTCAATCAGATTTGAGCAAGGTCATTACAAACCTAGACAAAAATAGTATGATCGGTTTCTTATCATTGGGAAACAAAGTTAGCAAAAGTAAAACACGCTCTCTCTAGCAACAAGAAAACAACCAAAACAAAAACCAAACCCCTAAACTAACTATGTACGGAAAGGGGGCCACGAGGCCATCACAGTTGATAGAGTTTCAGATCTTTCCCATTATAAGGAATGGGAAAGGGGGCACCATCAAGATATGCAATATGAAAAGTATTGGGTTCGTACTCTTGAATAATTTTAAAAGGAGCAATCTAGAGTGAATCGAACTTCTTATGAGCACCTTTAGGTTCTTTGCGCTTGTCTCAAAGTAGAACTAAATCTCCAACCATAAACTTCCTTGTTTTGGCTTTCCTGTCAAAAACATTTTTAACCTTTTCCTAGTGTATGGTTATCTTATCAACCATCTCTTTCCACTATTTTTGTATCTTGGTCAAATAAAAAATCCTCCTCTCCAAGGCATCATTGAATTTAGCTTCCTCAATAGCAGTCTGCAATTTATGAACTGACAATTATAATGAAAGAGGAAGTGCACTTTCCACTCCATATACCAGTTCAAAGGGGGTCGACCCAATGGCCCTTTTTGGAGTTATTCAGTCTGCCCATAGGGCTTCATATAGCCTTTTGTGCCAATCCTTCTAGTTTTCATCAACTAACTTCTTGATGATACTTATCAAATTTTTGTTGCTAGACTCTGACTAACCATTCCCCTGAGGGTAATAGTCGACTAAATGGGAAAGGGAGATTCCATAATCATAGCAGAAAATAAAAATATCGTTAGAGGAGAAACTAGTAGCATTGTCAGTGACTAGCTTGTGTGGGACTCCAAACCTGACTAAAATATTTTCTTTGATAAAATCACAGACTACTTCATAAGTGATTCTCTTAACTGGAATCACTTCTACCCATTTAGTGAAGTAATCAGTGGTTGTAATGATGTGTGTATGACCTCCACTAGACTGTGGGTTGATTGTGCCAATAAAATCAAGCCCCCACTGTTGAAATGGTCCATCGATAACCACAGGCTTGAGTAGCAGAGCTGCTAATTGAGGTCTCCCTGCAAACAATTTGTATTTTTCACATTTAGCCACCCAGTGGTAGGCATCTCTAAACATCCTAGGCCAGTAGTATCCATGCCTTATAATTTTGAAGCTGGTCACAGTGGAAGAGAAGTGACCTCCACAAGCTTCATTATGGAAAATACTCAGTAACTGTTCTTGTTGAGCTTTATCCACACATTTTAAGAAGGTCCCATCTATACCACATTTGTATAAGGTGTCACTCCAAATAACGTACTTAGCTGCTTTTAGTTTTAAGTTCCTTTTCTATTTACCTGAGAGGTGTTTTGGGCATTGTTCATATGTGAGGAAGTAGGCAATATCAAAAAACCATTCATCTTGTAGACTGACGGTCAAAGCCAATGGTAAATCCTCATCTTGTTCTTCTTGCTTGGGATTTTCTACCATCAATTTACAGAGTCCTTTTCCTCTGACTAATTTTGTAGGATTCAAGTCTAAGTCATATTCTCGCACCTTCTCTATCCAGCTACCTCTCCTGTTGCAATCAATATCCTGTTGGGTCAATATGATCTTAACAACTAGGTCTAGCACATATATCACCGAATGTGAATGCAGGATATAGAAGTGGAACTGCTTAACTGCCCTGACCACTGTAAATGCATGTTTTCGATTGGGGAATAATTAAGCTCATGTTTCTTTAATGGATTTCTCATGAAGGCAATGGGTGCTTGAACTCTGTCTTCATTCTCTTGTAACAACACAGTGGATGTAGTGTGTTCAGAGGCATAACAATAAATAATGAAGTCCCTCTTGAAGTCTGGATTGACTAGGATAGGAGCTTAGGCAATTTCCTCCTTGATATTTTCAAAGGTGTGCTTTCTAGATTCATTCCATTTAAAACCAAGTTTTTCTTTCATCATGTCCACAATGTGTTTAGTAATTTCAAAAAAAATAGGAATAAATTTCCTCAAGAAATTCACCTGACTGAAAAAAGGACTTCACACCAGTCCGACTTGAAGGAAGGCCTAGTTGTAGTATAGCTTTCACTCTATCAAGATCTATTCTAATTCCTTCTTTTGATATGATGTGACCTAAAATTTTTCCCTTAGTAATAGAAAAAATAGACTTTTTGGGATTTAGAGAGATACCATGTTCTTTGCATCTTTGTAAAACTCGTTCTAGATCTTACAAATGATCTAGTCTTTTCTTAGAGAACATTGTCAAATCATCAAGATAAATGACTATGATCTTGTTTTGAAGGTCGCCAAAAGATAGATCCATAGCTCTCTAAAATGTTGTGCCTACATTAATAAGTCTAAATGGCATTCTATTATAGGTGAAAGTTCCCCAAGGCTTAGTGAATGTCACTTTGTGTTGATCTTCTCCTGCCACATTGATCTGATTATAACCTGAAAAGCCATCTAACATAGTTATCATCTTTGAACTAGCAACTGTTTGCAAGATATGGTCCATGTTAGGTATGGTATAATTATCCTTCAATGATGCAACACATATTTGAATCTCCCCATTCTTCTTGTGAATTGGTACAATGTTCACTACCCTAGTAGAATGATGTATAGGATATATAATCGTTTCCTTCAGCATTTTGTCAATCTCTTTAAAAATTGCATCAGTTACCATGGGATTGTAATTCCTCTATTTTTGTTTGAAAGTAGCCTTCCCCTCTTTAAGTGGTATGTGATGTTGAAACTTTCCATCCATGAAATTTTTCAAATCATTGTAGCACCAAGCAAAGACCTCTTTATATTTAATTAGCAAGGCTATCAATTTCTCCTTCTCTTATGGAGAACAACATTTCTCAATATAGACCATTGTAGGAGAATTAGATGCCCCAATATTAACTGCCTCGAACCCATCAGAATGTCCAGGAAAATTTCTCATTTTTTTCTTTATAGAACAATCATGGTTATCAAACAAGTCCTCAAGAGAAACCAATCCTTTAGGTATTTTATTTCCTTTTAACTGAATAACCTCATCTTGGTGACCAGCCATGCTATCAAGGCAGAAGTCTTTACATTTATTATCACTTCCTTCAAAGAAGATTTGAGCAAAATCCCCAGCATTTCCTAAGAAAGCGTGAATTTGTTTGTCATCTTCAAAGACCTGCTAGTGATTGACATTGTCGGGAACACTAGGCCTATCAACTAATTCAATCCTGTAGGACTTATTTTTGAATTTCGGATGTGGGAGGAGTAGAGAGGCAGAAACTGCTAACGAGTCAGCCTTTGTGTTAAGTTCCTTGGGAATGGCTTCCATTGAGAAGGCATCAAAAAAATTTATGGCGTCCCAAAATCAGTTTCGATAATGCTTTAACCTTTTCACTCTTAGCAATGAAAACATTACACACTTTCTTAACAATTAGTTTAGCATCTCCCAAAACTTTAAGCATCTTTATTCCCATACCCTTAGGTTCAATTAACCCTAGCAAAAGGGCTTCATATTTAGCAGTATTGTTTGTATTTTCAAATTCTAGCTTAAAAGAAAAAGGGAATTGCTCACTAGAAGGGGTGAGAACGACCCCTACTCCTAACCTAGCATAAGAACAACTTCCATCAAATTCCATCATCCAAAGCTTAGGTTCTGAATTTGGAATATGTACATCATCCTCCTTTTCCTCTCCAGAGAAGAGCATATAGTTTTCAAACTCATTTTCTTCATACAAGATTTGTGCTTTGGGGTCTTCAGACTTGAGCACCATTATTTTAACCTTTGAATCAGGTTTGAGGTGTACTTTCTCTTTACCAATAGGTATATTGGCATACGACCAATCCAACTGTATGTCTACCCCCAAGTCTTTACAAAAACTCCTACTTAGAAGCATACCATAACTAGAAGGTATATTCACGACCAATATGGTGAGCTTGAGTCGTTTGTTTGGATAAGCAGCCAGTGCAACTTGAGCATCTTTAATCTATCCAAGTAAAGTAATCTACTTGGAATCCATTGAATAGCACTTTCCAAAGGTCTTTGTCATTTCTAATCCCAAATCCTTAGCAATTTGTGCAAGCATGACATTATCAAAAGCACCTTAATCGATGATGCAATTGTTAACTCTGAACCCATTTACAAATAATGATACATAGAATGGGTATGGTTTTGCATTAGAGGTTGATGGAGAGGAAATTTTACTACAAGATGCAGTATTAGTGACCAAGTCCTGAGATTTAATTGTTGCTTCATCTAGGCCACCATGTAATTTTGAACGTCTTGGCCTAACATATTCAATCAACTTATCAAGCTCCTTAGGGTTCATCTTTAAATATTCAACATGAGAGATTTGAATTTGAGTAGCTTTATAAAATTCCACAATATCAAAAGCCCCCGTCTGACCCTCAAGGGGTGATACAATAGGATTTTTAGGGGAGGTATTGATCACACTTTGTGAAAAAATTTCACCCTTAGAGACTGCACTAACTTTTGTAAGTTAAAACTTTAGGAGAACTAGGAGTACCTTTTTGGTTGTGATGTTGTTGGCTTCGGGTGATAGCAGCATAGGCAGCATCATCCAAAGTAATGTACACATCTCCTCCTCTATCATCATTGGCTTCATATTCTAAGTATCCATTTGCAGAGTTTCCATATTGATTAGATGAAGTGCTTTCCTCCATGACTTCCTCAATAACTTCTTTAGTAGTAGTTAATTGCATAAACCTATTCATTTCAGTGCAGTCAACACCATCATGATCAGATGTGAGGTGAAAGACACACATATTATTTTTATTGTCTAGGGGAGGAGCTTCAATTGCCAGCCTCTATTGAGTTGGAGGTAAGGGCAGTGTTTTATTCCCTCGCTAAAAATTTTTCTTCCTAGGAATATCTTGATAGAGTTGATTACCTTTTGGCATCTGTCTTTTGAGGGAAATTATGTCATTAGCCAATCTCTGGATCATAGGATCAGAAGAAGAAGTAGGGAGTACTTTGTTCATATGCAATTTTTTCTTCCATTTTCCAACTAAAATAAAATCATCTTCTAACTCAACGACCAATGCCTGTGTAGCCTCAAGAGTGTTCAATGGTTGCCTTTTTAAGAGAATACCAATATCAGGATGTTCTGCATTAATAAAGAAATAATTTTGCATTTCTACAGAGGGTCTTTTAGCAACCATAATCTAGTTGATTATCCTATTGAACTTAGCTACAAAGTCCCTCATAGGCTCATTTTCTTCCTTCTTCATATGAGTGACTTCTGCTATCAGTGTTAGGTCATCATTTGCACCTTTGAACCTAGCTTCAAACTTGTTGCGCATAGTGGCCCAATTTGTGATACATCCATGAGGCAGCTAATAAAACCATTGTGCTGACGCATCAACTAAAAATTCTATGAACAATCTGACGGCTACATCTTCTTCTTGTAATGCAAGCACACCACATGCAGCAAAAAAGGCATCAATGTGTTCTTCTGGTGAAATTTTCCCCTCCCTGGAATTTGGGAAAATTCTTGCGAGACCTGTTGGGTAAATCATGCAAATTATTACCTAATTGCAAAGGACCAATAGCAACACCCCAAGGGATGGGATTTTGAGCTATTAAGGGGGAAATTAATCACAACTAGTAAAATAGTCCTGTGTAAAATAAGTGCTTCGGAGGTAGAATGATTAGCAGGTGTTCTAGTAGGTGAGGAGGGTCTACTTCTAGCCCCAACCCTTCACCTAGATGGAATAATATAAGAGAAATCACTTCTTTACAAGGTTTCAAAAATAGTATAAGAAATTCCCCTACTTCTTTCCCCTCTAGTAAATCTATGAAAATCTAGGGTTAATTAAATTACTCGTGAAATATGCCCAGACAAGATGACCAGAAATTTACAATTCAATCCCCAGCGAAGTCACCAAAAATCTGTTGGCTAAAAGATTGGGCACCTTGAGAAATCACAATCTAATGCCCGAAAGGTGCCAAAAATTAACCAAACAGCTCTGAATATTGACCTTTAGACAAAGATAAATATTCTCTAAATTTTATTGAGGTACAACTCCATCACATAATTTTCAATGAATTAAACTACTAAAACTAAATACCATGTATGCTTTTAACCAGAAAGTGGGAAAGGTATACCCAATATCAAAAAAATTCCCAAATATCGGGGCAAGAACCAACAAATAAGATGTATCAGGCTAATAGATTGGGCACCTTGAGAAATCACAATCTAATACCCAAAAGGTGCCAAAAATTAACCAAACAGCTCAGAATATCGACCTTTAGACAAAGATAAATATTCTCTAAATTTTATCTAGGTACAGCTCCCTCACATAATTTTCAATGAATTGAACTACTAAAACTAAATACCATGTATGTTTTTAACCAGAAAGTAGGAAAGGTATACCCAATATTAGAAAAATTCCCAAATATCGAGGCGAGATCCAACGAATAAGATGTATCAACACAAAGACTAATTAATTACTAGAAATAAAATGTAGGCCCAATACTATTGAGGAATGAAATTAATTATGAAGAAGTGCATTACTTACACAAAGATAAGATATGCACTAAGATATTCCCAAACACAAAGATTTAAGAACTCAAATTACTTCACAACCAAATTGCACACAGACAAAACAGTAATTTATTTAATAACAAGTATTGAGTTGTCTTCAAAAAATGTCTAGAGAGAGAACATATGAAAGTAAATTCATTTAAATAGGCAGATGAACAACTGCTTCTTCATGTCCTTATCCAATCAAATGAAAAGACACATAAAAGAAAGAAAGAGAATCTAGGCCATCACAATAGAGTCGCTTCGTTTCTAGCTTCTAGGGTCACTAAAGGTTTATTTCACCATGCCTGGAAAGCTTTGAGGATGTGCATCAAGTCCTTATGCTGAGGAATAATTGTTTTTCATCCTCACCTTCCACGTCAAATGGTTGTCCTTAGTCGTTTCCATGCAATGTTCACAAACCTTCATGAGGTCAATTTCCTGAGATGAGACCAGGTGTAGTTCACTAAGTTTCTACAAGTGCTCAACATTAAGTGAGGGTGAATCAAGAGTCTCCTTGACCATTTTCTGGAAACTGTCCATTGGGCTTCTAACATCCACGTCATTCCTCATTTTTCCTTTATCTTGGAGTAACCCAAGAGCCACCAAGGTACTCAGTGCTTCATATGAAATGTCAGTTCATTCATTAATGATTTCCCTAAGTTGATACAAACTTTTTTTAGCAATCTATAACTTTCACTCCACCCCTTTAGTCCACGATAGATAACGAGTGTCTGAAGCATTTGGTATAACCTGGTTTGCAGCCAACTTTTCCATGTTTGAGCTCAACATTAACTTTAATTCAATTTGGTAATTATTCCATAGCCTGTCCTCCTTTTCATTTGTAGTGATCTCTTCCCCTAAGGTGGTTTTCAAAGCATTCATCTCTTGGAAGCATTTTATGGATTCAACAATGACAAGGCTTCCCTTCTTAACCGGAGACTCAATCCAATCATCTATAGCCCTACTTAGGCTTTGAAATCTTTTTATTTTAGTCAAGGCCTCCTTTCCAACCATACTGAGTGATTCTACAGAAGAATTGACTTGAGAGAGAGGCTGAGGAACAATCTCAAAAATAGACTTTAGGCATTCAGTCAAGTTTTGAACTTGGAATTTCAACTCATTTTTACTTTCTTTATCCTTCTTCGATCTCTCAACCATTTTGGTCGTAGACACCTGAAAAATATGAACATCTCCATCCCTAGTAGGAGGACCGAGATCTACTTTGTTCACTTCAAAGTCACTTGTAGCTACCTGAGAAACATCCCTCTACACTGAAGGGTACGCAATTTCTATATGGAGCCTCCATGATTTTGTATCATCTATCATCCTAGCAATAGTCTTTAACTTCTTAGATTTTGGGGTTGAAGTTCTCTGCAACAGCTGACCCACCATATCCTGTTTAGGGAAACTATGCTTTATAGCTTTCCTTTTCCGTGATAATGAATCCTCTAACCAGGTTGGAGTTACTGAAACCTTGGTTGTCTTGAAACCTGGAGACTCGAACAATGTCCTAGTGACTAGAGGAGTGTCCACTGTAGGTGCAATTATTTGTGACCTCTAAGATGTTCCTACCTCTCTAACAAGTGATTCATCTTGGGAGGGAGAGGAATTGATATTCAGGGTTTCTAAACCCTCCTCTTCTTCTCCTTCATTTTCCTTTTCCAAAGCAGGTAGGTTGAAAATATCTTCTCCACAGGTTAGTGAATTCACATTCATGTCTGGTGGATCTTCATCACCACCTCCTTGGGCTCCAAATGGTAAGGACTAAGAAACATTGCTAGCCAATTTCCCACTAGCAGAGGCCTGAGAAGTGCCTTCAATAGGTTGTGAATCTTTAGACCTAGTGTGAGGACAAGATTGATCAGTTTTCTTCTTAGTTACCCATTCTTGAGTTCTAGTCAAAACATCAACAATTTTTGCTTCAATGGTCTCTTTTTCTTTGAAGTTTCAGTCCATAGCAGGAATAGGTCGGTTCTCTATTAATTCAGTATACATTGGGTCTACCATGTCAGACCCATCTTCCACAATGCCTTACAAATCCCACTTCAAATCATAAATGATTATATGTTCCACTATCAATCTCATCCAGCTTCTCCTTCTTACCTCATATTCATCGAAACAGTCAGCCCAATAATCTTCAAGGCTAGATTGATGGTAAAAATTAGGGCTCAATTTCAAGTTATTCTTAATGTAATCCTTTAAATCAAAGGGGACTCGTTCATCATATGAAGGCATGTTGTACCTAGACATTTCCTTCTCAATATTCAGGGCATCTAACATTGATTGACAACTATATGCACCAAAACCAAAAGGGTAACAGACTATCAATCTTTTCCTGTCTTGGCATAATTTGTTAAAATCAACCAATTGCATGCTTACCTCGATAATCACCCACTTATCTTCAAGGTATTTGGGAAATTTTATAGGAAATCCAACATATCCACCAACCCTAATGTATGAGAATCTTTGAAATTGAATAAAATGGCTACCATAGAAGTCGACGAACTACATGGCTTCAAGTGATAGTTGCATTGTAGGACGTCCTTGTATCTCTCTGACCATCCTCATGGAAAAATTGACAATCACTCTTTTGAAATGTTGAAAGCCCTTGTGAAGCTGAAGTTTATCATGATAATCATAAATTTCCACTTTTTCCAGAGGCAAATCACTTGGTCTTAATCTAGGCCATATCTAGTGTTGGAAAGGGCATATATCAAATATGAGGACATATAGAAAATTTTGTTAAGGGTGAAGAATGTCACTAACTCGTGTAGGTGGTCACTAATAATCTCTGCCAAATCCAAGAATTGTTCTCCACTCAAAATAATCTGGATGAAGAAATACATCCACTCTTCGAATCCAAGAACATTTTCATTTCCCCTTACCCTATGCAATAGCACCACAATGTTGACCACTTCTTCTACAAAATGATTTCTAGGTAGGTTACGAGGCAATTGGGACTTACCCTTTTTTGGTTTGGCCAACCAATTCTTTACTATCACATTCCTGTAAACCCCTTTATTTTCAATAAATTCAATTTAGGAATGTGTCATGTTCATTGGTGAATACTCCTCTCTCCCTATAAGCCTTAAGCAAGACACAAAGGTGGACCTCTGAACCTTCAAAACAAGTCTATTGTCTTTTGTTCTAACCTCCCGTGTCTGTGAATTATAATGTCTTATGCATTCTTGAATGAGTTCATGGAATTGTAGGGCTATAGGAAATGTAGCAACTTCAACTAACTCACTGTCTATCACTCGTTCAATGATGGGAAAAAGATTGGGTTTATTGAATTTTCTCTGCAATTCATCCAAACTAACAGGCCCTAGACAAGTATCACCAATTTCTAGACCCTCATATGTTAACCCAAATACATATTCACAACCTGCATATTTAACCCTTGCCATGGATAAGAAATAATAGTCTCTAACAATAGATGTTTTCTACAATGCAGGCAGAAATAATCCAAAGAATAGGCCAAAATGAGTAAAATCTGAAAATACCTCAATGGTGGACACTGCAGCTTGAACTTTGTGTCTCCTCTAGCTCGTCTTCAGAGAATTTTACAATGAGAATGTTTGTCCAGCACTTTAATTTCTTAAATCTTGATTTCACAGAAAAAAATAAAATATATGAGCATTTAATGCCTTAACTCACCTCATAACATGTGGTAGATGTCGCATCACCACTTCCAATATAACTATCTTTTAATTTTTTTAAAGCAAATGTCTATAAGTGATGAAGTGGGGAGTTCGATGAACTTCACAAATATGCGCTTGAGTTTGAACATCATGGTGAAACACTTCCTAGACAAATAATAATCACATAAGAAGTAAAAGAAAGTTCGACGAAACAAATAAAACACTGCTCGAGTTAAAAGTAGAAAAGTGATGTAAAATAGGCACAAGCAGCAAAGGGAGGGGTTCGACGAACTTCATAAAACACCGCCTGGGTTTGAACAATGACCTAAAATACTACCTAAATAAGACTATAAACCATTTATAGATTGGTGAATGACTTAAATGAAGCATGGAAAAAATATAGTGGTAACAAAAGGTTAAGTCAACAAGAAGATCATAGTGGAGTCAATGAGGTGGTATTCAATGCACAATTTTGAATTGTTTAGTGAGTAGGAAGATAATTTTTTTGAAATGTGTTATGAGAAAGAATCTCTAGATCTTAAAAATTTGATAATAACTAGAACAAACGTGATGAAAGACCTCTCCACCCCACTTTCTTGCAATTATAAAAATGCAATCCTATGCTAGAAGTTCCAAGTTTAATGAAGGAAAATAGTATTGTTTATTATACTAAATATAAAAAAATTCACTAGCGATTAAAGAAGTGATTATTTTCTCATATTTCTTGAATATGTAGAGTGTTAGAGGTACAAATAGACAAAATAACCATGGTGAATATTGTTTTAGTAGCCAATATCTACTTTTAAAATCAAAACAATCCACAAATGAGTATATGCAAAATGAGAAAATATCATAAGCATGTGATGTGTTGTAAAATGTAAAAATGACCCTTACTTATAAAGGCAAGGATGAAGAGGTGACAAGGTAGGAGTTCCAAGCTTGCTTTGATACCATGTTAGAGCAGCCAAGATCTACTTGCATACTCAAATAATACACAAATGAGCAATATGCAAAATGAGAAAATATCATAAGCATACGATGTGATGTAAAATGTATAAATGAGCCTTTTTTATAAGGCAAGGATGAAGATGTGAGAAGGTAGAAGTAAAACTCTATGGACAAGTGTTGAGACACTTGGTGAGTCTATATGAGGTGAGAAAAAAATCTAGATTACCTCTAAGTGAGCTTAAGAGTAGTGTGAATAGGACTTTACTAAGTAGGTTAAAAGTTAACTATTTTGATAATACCTTTTTTCACACTAACAAATTTATCAATCTTCCAAATCAAAATCTAGTTCTAGCTAAAATGTCATAGAGATAGGAGATTATCAAAACATTTGAAGAGTACCAAGATAAATCAAGAGCTTTCAAAATTTCACTACCTTTTTATAGGTACACAGCATCTAAAAGAGACATCTATAACTAGATAAGGAGATAGAGAAATAAATAAAAAAGGTCAATATTGAAAAAAGTTGCTAAGGAGGAGATTATGGGGCATGGTGAAGAGAAAAGGGTTCTTGTAGAAAGAACAAATAAAACTAACACTTAAAAAATTCATCAAATCCACTATAACACTAGAGTAATCAGTGCTTAGAAAAAAAACATTATAAGGCACCTCTTTCTATCCATGAATAGAATGAGGGCTCTTGTGTTGCATAAAGGAAGATAACAACAAAAAAGAGTCTTAGGAACCAAGCCACAAATGTTGGAGCATAGGAGAGGTAAATTAGATGAAGAATTAAGAAATATGATAAAGTTTCGAGAGAGAAGGTGGTGCATACCTTTGATCCACCACCTAAACAAGTAGATATTTATTCAATCTTGAATAAGTGTGAATTCTAAAAAACAATGATGAAGTTAAGAAATAAATTGTAGAGTATAATCCCAAAGAAGAATAATTTTCAAAACTAGAGTTGTCAAAAATTGAGAAGGAATATATTAGTAAGAAAGAACAAAAATATTATGTCATACAAGTTGAAGGTGAAGGGACCTTGGTAGAAAAAGGTAAGCTAGCAAATTCTAACAAATAAAATGTATGTATTAATGAATTCAAGGAGAAACATACATTAAATATTGAATGTAAAATGTCTCTGTTTCAAAATAATCTTCTAAAATTTGAGCCCCTACCTTATAAAATATATTTTTAAAATCACCATATTGATAGGCATGCAATTGACAAAAATATTTCCAATTCTAGCGCTAAAATTATTAATCACGAGGATGGTTGTATTGAAGTACATTTCTCAACTAAAGAAGGTAAGTTATCTAGCTACCCCTATAATTTCAACTCGAGTAAGAGTACAAACTTATTACAATCATTTTGTTATTTCCATCAAGGAATATATCCTAAAAAGGTGGAAAGAATGAAAGGCCTAACTAATAGTGAAGGGAAAAGTATATTTTGGTTCAAATCCAAAGGCATGCAAACATAAGGCTTTGGGAACTAGGTAATATTTTGTTTAGAGAAAATGTAGAAATGGTAGATCACTTTCATTGAGATTGGTTACATATTATGGGATGGGATATAGGAAATATTTTGAGGAAAGTAAAGATTCATTTATTAAGTGTAGAGGAGGGGGACCGACTGCTCAGGACCCCAAGTCATGGGAGGGTCTAGAACAATCAACTGCCCTGATCTAACTCACGCTAAAGGATTGTTTAAGATAGGTTTGATGTTTGAGGGGGAAAAAAGGAAGGGCAATTGATCTGCCTCTTTCCTTGTGTCAACCTGAGAGATTTAGGAAGTCAGGTGAGCAAATTCTTGAGTCTGGACTGCTACTTAGGTAGCTCTCTTCCAAAGGACTCTAGTGCAGAGGATGGATGATAGAGTGGCACGCTAGTGTCCCAGTCAGGTGCTATCATCTGTATGGATAGAAAGTGTAAAGTATAGCCAAAACTTGGAAAGAACTTACTAACGACTTGACCAATACAGTTTGATACAATGATAGAAAGAATAAAATAGCTAAATGACTGAAACAACAAGAAGAATACTTTAATAATGCTAAATTATAATTTGACAAGAGCGTAGGTGGTAGAAATCCAACTTACGATCAATTCAACCTCCTGCAAGCTCCACATGAATGAAATACCTACACATAGAAGAACGAGGAAAAATGTTGGGGCTATTTCGGGGCTTACCACAATCAAACCCCCGTTGTGGTGTTTCCACCTCCACAAACAGCCAGAATAGCAATGATAGAGAAAGTACAATAAAGAAAGATATTGAATTAGAAGTACCATGTGCTATCTATGAAAACAATACAACGATGCTAAATGAATGGATGACCTCCCAACAAGATGCTGACGTGAAGGAAGGTGTGAGCTCACAAGCTTGTGAATTCCAACATTGCCACAAAAATGAGAGTAGTAAAACCAACAGAGTGTCAACTTGAGGTTCAAAGATGGTGAAAATGTTGTGAATGAAGTGTGTAGAGGTGAGTGTGATCAAGAAAAATGTGAAGAAGATGAATGAGATGAATGAGATAGCAATTTGAAGATGAAGTTTGGAGGCAAAGAGTCATGTAGGGATGTTACACTTCATTACCAATGGAGAGTTTTAACCCCTTTACAGATTCCAAAGGCAAGAATCCTGTCAGGACGACAACATGTCATGTAGACGTCCACGCATCGCGCTAGCATCCTCGATAGAATATCCTCCACCAACACTAAAAACAACTTTCAAGTGGATGGGAAGTGAATGAGGGATGTGGAATAGCATCATTGGATTTAATTCTTCTAAGGTAAGAGGTATGAAAATGGGGAATTTGCGAGTGGTGCAAATTCAAGCTATTACATTAAGTTTAATATATTTTTTGCTAATAATCTCACCAACCTATACACCCAACCAAGTGGATGAACCAAATTAATTATTGATTAGAATAATGAGAACAATGTGAATTATGGTAGAATTCAATTGTTGCAAGGAATAGTGGGTTGTCACATCCTATCTGACAGTGACAATAAAACAATTCATATTTTAGGTAAAATAATTTATATCACTCGAGTTGGCTTTAGATTTGATATCCAAACTATAGAAAATGAATGTGACATAGTGGTTAGTGGTAAATTGACAAATAGTTATCTTCTACATAAAGTCAATGGTTTGTTAAATGCAACAATAATAGTTTCTCTTCTTACATAGATTTTGATTTCAACTCCTAGTATTATTGATGTTGGCATGATATCCTCCACATATAATGGGTTGAATTTGTGTGGAAATGGTAAGGTTAAGAAAGAGAAGGTAATGGTAACTTGATGCACTTGTGGTATCATGATCTATCATGTATGGCCAAAGGTTAAGGAAATAATTCACAAAATGCTTACTAGAATGATTAAATTTCTACACATGCTTGCAAACATAAATGTTCAATTTTTTTGTCATTATGGGAAACATTTTAATATGGGAAATTTATAAAGGTGTATAGACCCTCTTATCTAAATTTTCCTATACATTATAATCTGAGACCCTATATATATTTTTAGACATAAGGATGGCAAGATGTTTAGTAAAATCAATATGGGTGGTAGGCTCATGATTTCCTATATCTAGAAATTAAATATAACCAAGGAAGAATATGAAATACATATTGTGAATGCTTCCAAGGTTATGAATTATTTTTCTATAGTTCATGAAGCTACACCCTAAAATAGAAAACAAAATAATGTTGTATGAGATAATATACAATTTAATGGGAACAAATATAGTTATAATAAAGAATCATAAGAAGCAGAAAAATGATATAATCAGATATTTTGGTTTGGAAGGGGATAAACAAGGTAAAATCCATTTTGAAATTCTATATTTTCAGCATAATTATAGTTTTGTTTAGCCACTTGTTCTCAATATCACAATTAGGAAAAAAATATCAACAAACTCTAAGTTTGGAATTAAGTTCCAAATTTGACCATCACCCTAGGATTCACAAGGAATTTAAATACCAATAGAGATTGCACTATAAAAGAACCTTGTCATTCCTTTGGTTGAAAATTTGGAATTATTTTTTGCGATAGCATGCACACTTGGTAGAAGATGAAATTTACAAATCTAGACATAAACTAGAAAATATTTGACAAGAGGTATTACTATCAAGTCATAGTTAAAATCCTTGTAGTAGATTAGGTTGATTTGGTTTCAAGGGAATATCAGATAATTTCAAGAGTAGAGGTTAGTATTCAAAGTGAAGATCACACAATTTTGACTCTTCCTAAAGAATATTTTTGATACTCTACATTTCTCATTAGTAATGAGACTAGTAGCAATATCTTTGTTGTAAAAAATTGGATCCAGTATAGGGCAATGGAAGGATATGTTGCAAAGATTAAATAGATTCCTCTTATTGAGAGAAAGGAAATTGGTACTAGAACAACTTATAATATTTGATGAAAGAAGAGCATGGCAAAGACAAGTGTTGGTAATTATCAAGAGGATAAATCTTGAATAAAATTTGTAAGAAGTGGTATGATCTAAGAATTTGAGTGCCTCTTAATAAGTGCATATCAAGCCCATGCTCATAATACAATCTTCTTCCTGACCAACCCTCCTAAAGGATTATCGCTCCAAATTTTTGAATATGGGTTCCAAAAGGAAATTTGTATCCAAATTCAAGTAAATTTATAATCGTCCATTGACTGGAATTTTCAATTAAACATGATAGTTCATAGGACAAGATTTTAGTTCATTTAAACTATTTTAATTGGAAAATATGAATTTTTCAAAGTAGTCGAGTATTTTGATGTCCTGGGGAGTGGGCAACGGCATGAAGGTGATATGCACATGCGATTTTGTATGCAGGCCTACGACCCTCCTGGTCACGACCTGTGTGTGATGTTGTTGGGTTGCATGCCTTTGTCCATTCCTTGTAGCCTGTGTTTTGGTCATTGTGTGTTGTGGGGTGGATTTTTTATCAGGTGTTGTGGATCTCTTTTATTGTTGTGTGTTCTTTCTCTCTTTATTCTAGGTTGGGGTTTGGGTTTTGGGTTTTGGGTAAGGTGCTCGGAGTTGGGTTTTCTTTATGGGTTCAGAGGCTTTTCTTCTAGGTTCTACTTTGATATCTTATTCTGATGTGATTGCAGGGGTTGGTTTAACCCCATCTAGTCAAGATATAGATGTTGATCTCCAGCATAATGCATCAAATGGTACGGGATCTTCTCATGGTTTGTCTCGGATATTGAAAGTGAATGGGTTCCTTGCTAGGAGTGAGACCCGCACAATTTTGGTTATCCAACCAAAATCTATTGTTGAAGATGTTTCTTACTAGAGAAAGCATACCCCAATTTGTACATTCATGGGAATCAAAGCTTCTCTCCCATTTTTTGAATCTTGGGCCTAACGTACATAGAATTTGGAGGAAGACATGGATATTTTGCAAGCATCAAATGGGTATTTCATGGTTGTCTTCTCATGCATTGTTGATTGTCATAAGGCTTTTGAAGGAGTTCCTTACTTTTACAATCAAGTGGGACTTTTTTTGAAACCTTGACACACTGATTTTAATCCTATTGAAGAGCTTTCATCATGGGTCTCGATGTGGGTTAGACTTCCTTGGCTTCTAGTTGAATACTAGAGGAATGAAATTTTGCACAGTATTACACTCTTGCTTGGTAAACCAGTGGGGCCTTCACAACAAACATTAGAATGGAGGGCTCTCTCTTTGGCTCGTATTTTTGTGGAGATTGATCTAAACAACCCACTTCCTAATTCGATGGAAATTAAAGTTGGGTCTACATCATGGATTCAATAGATGGACTATGAAACTTTTCCTTTTTATTGTAGGATTTTCCACAAATATGGTCACCTACAATGAAATTTTCCTAAACTCAAAGCATCTGGCTCTTCTTTTGTTGGAGTTTCTACTAGGATGCCTCCTCGCTCTGACCCTACAAAGGAGAAAGGTAAAGCCCCTATGTTGGAAGGGGAAATGGATAAGGAGGGTTTTTCTCTTGTAAAACCTCGCAATAAGGGTAGAGGCAAGAAAAGAACCCTTAAGGATAGGTAGGAGAATGTAAGCTTTAACCATTTTGAGGCCCTAAAAGACTTGGACCAACAAGCTTTGATCCTGAATAAGGATGTTTCTATTGATAATATATGTGAGATGGAGCAAATGGTTGTTGATAAGGATGGGTGTGACAATTAGAGTGTGGAATCAGAGGCTTTGGTTCCTCATGGTAATGCTTTGGAATCTATTATTCTTCATGTCATTCTCGAAGGGTTTGAGGAGTCTATTCCCTCTAATGATTGTTTAGATTCACAACCTTTGGGTATAGTTCAAGATTTGGGTAAGTGCCTCCAAGATTCTTCTTTGGGTCTTCATCAAAAAAGCTTTAAGGGGATCTCAAAGAAGCCCTCCAAGGCTGGGAGGAAGAAAGATCAAGACAAGATTAAGGCTATGGGTGAGAATTTGGTGGAGTCGGGCTCTGTTAAACCCCTTGACTCCCATTTCTCTAAACCCCATAAATGATTGTTCTATCCTAGAATGTAAGGGATTTGAACAACATCCCTCAACAAAAGGTTGTTCGAGATTTGATTAAGGCCCATTCTCCTGATGTTGTTTTTATCCAAGAGCCTGAGTTGTCTATAGAGGGTATGGACAAGATTTCTTCAAAGATTTGGTGGCATGGTTAATGTTAGTGCATTGGCGCTCAGGGTAGTATTGGTGGGATTTTTTGTATTTGGGACAAGCAAAAGATCTTCCCTTTGTGGTGGATTACGAGTAGATATTCTCTATTTATGGCTGCTTCAAGCTTTGTTTATGGAGAGATCTTGTTGTTTTCTAATGTTTATGCTCCTTATGATTTTCCTGGCAAGGCTTGTCTGTGGGAACACTTAAGGTATGTGAAATATCTAGCTTCATTGCTTCCTTGGATTTTTGTTGGGTATTTCAATTCTATTCTTAGTCTTGAGGAAAAGAGAGGTGGTTTGGATCGTTTGGAGCCTTCTTCATCTTTGTTCAACCTTAATATAGCCCAGCTGAATTTGATAGATATAAAGCCTCTTAATGGTTTGTTTACTTGGAGTAATAGGAGATGTGGGGTAGACTCTATCTCTGAAAGGCTAGACAAGTTTTTGGTCTCCAACTTCTAGCTTAGTAACCAGTGGGTTTCCAGTTTCGAAATCCTGGACTGGCAAGGTTCGGATCATTGGCCCATAAAAATTTTTGTGCAAGGTCGTGAAAATTTCAAGAGCCCCTCCTTCAAATTTCAGTTAATGTGGTTATGGGACCCTTCTTTGTTGGACCTTTTCAAGCCTTCGTGGGTTGATGGTCTGCCTTCGCATCGGACAACCATGTATGTGTTTGTTAAAAGGCTTCATTTTATGAAATTTTAGCTTAAAAAGTGGAACAAATAATGCTTTGGGAATGTCTTTAAGGAAAAATTAGTAGCTCAAAATCAACTGGATATCATTTCTCAATAAAACAAAGACCATGGTATCACTTGAGAGTCCCTTAAGGCTAAAGTAGAAGCTTTAGAGAGACTTTCTAAATGGGAATTAAGGGAGGAGTTGTTTTGGAAGCAAAAATCAAGAATTGACTAGTTGCAAGAGGGAGACGAGAATACTGCTTTCTTTTTCAACTTTTTCAAAGCTAGAGGACATGGGAATCTTATTTCCTCTATAGTATCTTCTCAGGGTGCACAAATATCTTCTTTTCATGATATATCCCAGGAGGCTATTCCATATTTCTCTACCTTTTATTGAAGTTGTTCCTAAGGATTTGGAAAAGATGAATCAGGTCTTGGCTTGTATCCCTTATGTGGTCTCTTGCGAAGCCAATGCTGAAATTTCTCAACCTATCTTTCTTGATGAGTTGGAGGAGGTTGTTTTCAGCATGAAAAAAGGTAAAGCTCTGAGCCTAGATGGATTTCCTGTTGAGTTTTTTCAAGTCAAATGGGATCTTTTGGAGGTGGTGCAAGAATCTCAGCATAGTAAACAAATGTTGAAATCTCTTAACTCAATTTTCCTAGACCTTATTCCCAAACGTGAGGGTGCTAACTCTTTTGATCGTTTTAGGCCAATCACTTTGTGTAATGTTGTTTATAAGATCTTTGCAAAGCTAATTGTTGAGCGATTAAAGCCCTGGCTAGTTAATCTTATCTCAAAGGAGCAGGGGGTTTTGTGGTTGGTAGACATATTCAAGATGGGGTGGTGATCACGGTGAAGGCTATCCACTCCATGGAGGTATTGAAAGAGAAGGCTATGTTTGTCAAACTGGATATGGCTAAGGCTTATGATCATGTCATATGGTCCTTTCCTCGCAATATTTTGGGTGTTTTTAGTTTTGTTGAGGATTGGATTAATTGGGTAATGAGTTGTGTCACATCAATGTTGTATTCTATGTTGATTAATGGTGTTCCCTCTTCCTTGTTTGGTGCTTCTAGGGGCCTTAGGCAGGGTGACCCCTTGTCTTCATATCTCTTTATTATCATGGTTGATGGTTTGGGTAGACTCCTTAAAGCCTTTTGGAGTAGGGGGATGATTTAGGGTTGGTCTTGGGGAGGTGGTTTGGCTCCATAGACACATTTGTAGTATGTGGATGATACTACCCTTATGGGGATGGCAAGAATCAAGGAAGCGAGTAATTTCAGGCCGACTTTGGATGTTTATCTTGTTGCTTCGAGTCAAAAGATTAATGAAGGGAAGTCTTCTATCTTTTTCTTCAATAATCCTCTGCCTATTCAAACTCGGATTGCACACATTCTCAAGTTTTAGATTGGTAATCTTCCTTTTCTATATTTGGGAGTTCCCTTCTCTATATCCCCTCTGTTGAGAAGGACTCGACAACTCATTTTGGACAAGTTTAGGGGTTATGTCAATCACTGGATCTGTCAGTGGTTGTCCTTTGCTGGGAATATTATGCTACTTAAGGATGTGGTCCAAGCACTTCCTCTTTGTAGGTGTATGGTTCAAGTTGCTCCTGCAAGCTTTATTAGGGATCTTGATGTGCTCTCTAGGAAGTTTCTTTTAGCTGGGAGTTTGGATTCCATGAAGTGGAGTTTGGTTAAGTGGGACTCTATTTATAGGCCTATCCAATATGGGTGACTGGGTCTTCACCAGGCTTCCATGACTAGTCATACTTTGGTGGCCAAGCTTTATTGGCATTGGTGTACTAGTCAAGATCAAAGTTGGGCTAAAATCCTTAAAGTCAAGTATTTGCGAGGTGCTATAGAGATGGAAATTCCTCGCTACCCTCTGGAGGGTAAGGGGTCTATGATCTAGGATACTCTTAAAAAGGTGCTAGTTTGATCAAGCATGCGCTCTTTTGGATTTTTCACAAGGGGGTTGATGCCCTTTTTTGGCTTGATTCCTAGAATGGATTTCCCGCTTTATTCACTTCTCATCCCCATCTTCAAAATTTGGGCTCTATTTTTTTGGATGCTGGATGGATGAAGGTTAGTGATTTTAAAGCCAGTGAGTGGTTGGGACAAGGGGAGATCTTCAAATAGAAAGTATGTCACCTATGGCCCCCTGGGGGTTCAAATGTGGATCATGTTGAGCTGGGAATATTTTAGCTAAGATACCTTGCAGTTCTCTTCAGCAAATGGAAGTTTTGGCTTGGGCCCCGGATCCTAAAGGGGTCTATTCTGTGGCAGCAAGGTACTGTGATTTGGATAGAAGGAAGTATGGGGAGGTCAAAATCCCTTGGTGGAAATATGTATGGAAAATTTTTACGTGGCCCAAATGCAATTTCTTCCTTTGGTTAGTGGCTTGAGACAAATTTCTTCCTTGGGAAAATCTCTTGAAGAGGGGTTTTTAGGGGACATCTATTTGTTTTCTATGTGGCAGTAATGAGGAGTCTTCATCACATCTTTTCTTCTAATGCTCTTTCTCTAGGGCTATTTGGAATCTATGGTGGGCAGTTTGGAGGCACCCCTATGTGCATGCTTTATCCTTGTCTGAGTTTTGGAGTTCTTTGGGGAGATCCCCTACTACTTCATTCCCTCTCCAGGCGGTGTGGGCTGGGGGCCCTCGTGCATTCTATGGCATATTTGGCTAGAGTGGAATTGTAGGATCTTCCAAGATAAAAGGTTGGTGGCTACCCAAGTTTGGCAACATATTCTCAGTATACTTTAGGAGACTACTTCTGCTAAGTGTGAGGTTGAGGCGCCCCTAAATGCTGAGGAGGCTAAGGTGTTTCAAGATCTAGGTTTAAGTGGTCTCAGTTTGAAGAAGGCTTCTTCCATTGGAAGAAGATGCCCCAAAAGGAAAATTCAATGTGAAGGATGTTCCCCACCTCTTGTTGGGACCTTGAAAATTAATATTGATGGTTCTTCTCAAGTTAATCCTGGCTATGATAGTGTGGGTGGGGTAGGGAGGGATAGTTTTGGGGCTTCCCTCCTCTTTTTCTCCATGTATCATGGTATCCAGACTAATAATTTCATGGAGGCGCTGGTTGTTCTTGTAGCACTTGAGAAAGCTTGTGCCCTTGGCTGGCGTAGGTTCATTTGTGAATTTTATTCACAAATTGTGATTAATTTGTTAAACAAGCAAAGCATTGATGGGGTGAGCTAGCAATTGTCTTCTATTATGCAGCAAATTCACCAGTTGTGTAGTATGATAGAGATGGTGTCTTTTGTTCATATTCCTAGGGAATGGAACAATGTTGTTGATTGCTTTTCTAAATGGGCTTCTAAGCTTAGAGATGATTGGAAGGCGGATGAATGGGAGAAGCTTCCTAGTGAATGTGCTCATAAACTACAAAGTTTGATTCAAGATGATATGGGAGGTTTGTGATTGGGTTTTAGTTTTCTTGGAGGGTTGGTATGTTGTTCTTTGGTTTTTGGTGGCTGATTGTACCTAGTTGCCACTTCTTGTTGTTTTCGGCTGGCTGTATTAAGTTACTTTCTCTGATTGAATAAAATTTTACCCTTTTATTTCAAGTATTTTGATTTCCTAAAGACTGAATTTGATAAATTCTCTATGAAGACTTTTATTTCTCAACAATAAATTTTTATAGAAGTGTAGGATGTTCCTATAATTATCAACCAAGGGTGTCTTATATCCACATTGTAAAATTGTTGATAATTGTATAACTGAATGTAAAATTTTCCAAACTTATTAGTAAACCCATGATTGATGTATGGAGAATCAAAAGAAGCTATGGTAATTCTTTTTCCATTACTAATAAAGAATTTTTAGCTAAAATATTTTTTAATCAAAATAAAAACAAATGGGTATTGAGAATTTGTAGTTAATGTTGAGTCATACATCAAATATGATTATGGATATGATTTATAATGGGTAGAAAGGTGAAGTATCCTCACCTCCTTTTTTTTAAAGTCACAACTTCTAGGAGAAATTATGTCTTACGAAAGAAATAATTTGACAAAAAAAAAATTGATGCTAAAAATTTCTTCAAGTGTAGGATTTTCAACCTCCAAATATATCATAAAAGTGTAGAAAAAGCAAGGAAGTGAGAAAATTTAGCACATAAAGCAAGCTGATGAGAGATTAAGTTACAAGGATAGAAGGAGCAACCAAGTTGACTATAGTTGCAAAGGATCTACATAGAACTATGGATCGACTAGCATAACCATTTAAAAATGAGAAAGTGGATGCATCCAACTAAGAAATAAAAATTTCTTCAAGGGAACCACATGAATTGAATCTCATATAATTTATTCAACTGAATAAATATTTAAGAACATGGATTTGTAAGTCCTCAAGGATGAATTAGGTTATTGGATTTGAATTGCTTCAAGGCAAGCGAATTCAAGCTCGACAAACTTGGCATGTCCCTTTTCTATGTATCTTATGTAATAGATGAAAATTCCCAAGTCATGATTGCCATTCTTTTTATGATTCCATTTCATGTGAAAACCCTTTCTCTTCATCTCCTAGAAATCAGCCCAAGTCCCCTGTGGATCTTGAGTGTGAAGGCACAAGAAGGCTAATGAGTTTGTGTAAGTGGTTGGAGTGGCGGGGTTATACTTCTTATCATGACTCCCTTCTTAATTATACTCATCTCTTTATTTCCATTGGGATGTTAGACTTCCCTCTACTTTCATGACTTTTGATCATCCATCACTTCCACAATTCTCCTCATCAAAATTTTGAGTTCCACTTGTTGCCAACCTTGACCTTTAAACCTCCATATTCCTACCAATTTTTATTGTCCTTTTCCACCTACCACACTCCACAAGGAAATTAATATTAATGTACAAAGGTTTACATGGCTCTCCGTAGGTTTCCACTTGGCACTACCATTTATACCAATATAGTTGAAGATGAATCACGTGGATGTCCATTGAGGGAAGTGACTAGGGAGCCTATGATTGTCATTAATATGGTAGATTTGGTTTCAACTGCAAAGAGACTCCTCACCATAATTGATAAGGATAGTTTTAAGTTGAATGGGACTTACTTCCAAACCTTCCAAGTCTATTTTTGTATAGAAGGATGTCATGGTTGACTCAATGCAAAAGAAAACAACCAATTATTGGTATAAGAAGTCGTTCCTATATACTAGACCAAGATAGAGGCCACTATGGGGATATTTATGGTCTCTTTGGGAGTCTTAAGGTTGTAGATATGGATGGAAATGGCATATTTAAAAAACCATTGAAAATCCCAATCCAAAATTATAGCAAAGACTTGTTGTTCTATTATTTAGGTTTGAGAAAAAATTGTGGATCTACAAAGATCATAGGATGAAAACCCCATAGATCTAGCATAAAGGAATGAAACTAATTTTGATGGTCAAGGTAGACTTACATAGAGGATGTGATTGAGCTTTTCTGGTGGTTGATAATAGTGACAATGAATTTGCACGACACTTGTAGTTACCGTAAGTGTGAGTTTTATAATATAACTACTGTTAAGGCGATAGTTGGTCGTTGTAATACCATAGAGTTCCATTATTCTAAGATATGTTTTATAATTGAAGCTTGCATTCACTTAAAGTTTGTGAGTTTATTATTAAAAAGTTATGTTGTGACATCAAAGTTACGTAAAGGTACCTTAGCACCATTGATAAATACATATTTAATTTTTATCTCAATTTGTAACCTTAGTTTTTGATTCAAGTGTCTCATGTAAATGCACAAACGTAAATATTATATTGTGGGTTTATTATTTTTAAATATGAGTGTGTTGTAATTTTTGGGTGTATTAGAGTCAATAAGTTAGGGTTTGTTGTTTTAGGGTTAAATTAAGGAATCTTGAAACACATGTTTAGGGTGAATAACATTACTATACAAATATTTATATTTTATAAGGTTTTATATGGTTATGGTTATGGATAAACAATGTTATGCACTTTAAGGTTTATATGATTATCGTTTAATATTTTAAACATGTTAAAATTAGTTTCCCTAAACTTAATACAAGATATTATAATGGTATCAAAGCTACTTTTCCTACTAGAGCTTAAATGAACCGTGGATTCCTAAAGTTACAAATGTCTAACAAAAAAAACTCTTCAAGAGTTGATAGCAACCAAAATAAAGGTGATGAAATGTTTCTTTGACCCACTTTCTTGCAATAAAAAATACTCTCATATGATAGAAGCTCCAAGTTGAATGGAGGAATATATTATTGCATGTTATATTAAATATTAAAAAATTTCATTGAGGATTTAAGAATTAGTTTCTTTCTCATATCTCATGAATATGAAGAGTGTCAAAGGTATAGCTAGACAAAAGAAGCAAGGTATACCAAGATAAATCAAGAGATTTCAAAGTTGCACTACCCTTTGAAAGGTAATTAATGTATGAAAGAGACCTCTATTACTACACAAGGATTTCAAGAAAGGATGAAGAAAGGCCATAACTAAAACAGGTTGTTAACGAGGAGATTATTGGGCATGAGAAAGAGAAAGGGTTCTCTTAGAAAGAACAACTAAAATAAACACTTTGAAAATCCATCAAATACACTACAATATTAAATCAATCACTACTTAGAGACTTTTTTCATTATAAGGAACCTCCTTCTAGCCATGAATAGATTAGGGCTCTCATGTTGGAAAAAATATGATAACAAAAAATATGGGCTTAGAAGATAAAAACTATTTCTCATGTAAAGAGTCTCGGGAACCAAGCCAAAAATGTGGGAGCACAATTGAGGAAAAATCAGATGAAGAATTAAACAAATATAATTATGTCTAGGAAAGAAGTTGATGGATACCTCTGAGCCAATAGCTAAACAAGTAAATATATTCATTTGACTTCAAATAAGTGTGAATTTTAGTAGAACAATGATGAAGTCAAGAAAGAAATTGTAGAGTGTAGTACAAAAAAGAAGAAACGCCAAAACTAGAGCTACCTAGAACTAATAAGGAACATATTAGTAAGTAAGAATAATTTTTTTGTGACATACAAGTTGAAGGTGAAGGACCCTTGTTAGAAAGGGCATGCTAGCAAAATTTAACAAAAAAAATCTATATTAATGAAATCAAGGAGAAACGTGTGTTAAAAATTGAATGTAAAATGTCTCTAGTTGAAAAGAACCTTTTGAAGTTTAAGCCCCTACCCTATAAACTAAAATTTTAGAATTATCATATTGATAGAAATATAATTGAATAAAATATTTCTAACTCTAGCACTAAAATTATTAATCGCAAGGATGGTTGTATTGAAGTAAATTTATCAACTAAAGAAGGTAGGCTATCTAGTTACCCCTATAATTTTAGCTCAAGTAAGAGTACAAACTCATTATATTCATTCCATTATTTCCATCAAGGAAGACATCCTAAGAGGGTGGAAATAATGAACCACATAACTCATAGTGAAGGGAATAAATATTCTTTGATTCAAATCCAAAAGCATCGATACATAATGATTTGGGAAATACGTAATATTTTGTTGAGAGAAAATGCAAAAAGGGTAGATCACTTTATTCAATATTTATTATACATTATGGGATGGGATTTAGGTAGGATTTTGAGGCAAATAAAGATTCATTTTATTAAATTTAATATAATTGTTTATAATAATTTTATCAAGGTATACACATATCCAAGGGGAAGATCCAAATAGACTATGAATGAGCATAAGGAGAACATTGAACGATGAAATAATTTAGTAGTTGCAAGGAGTAGTGGGTTGTCACCTCGTTTTTTATAGTGTCATAAAACAACTTAGAATTTGGGTAAGAAAATTTATATCACCCAAATTAGCTTCTAATTTGATATCCAAACTATAGAAAATGCATGTGATATGGTGGTTGGTGGTAAGTTTATAAATGGTTGTCTTCTAGGCAAATTCAATGGCATGCTAAATAGAATACCAATAGTTTCATCTTCTTATATTGATTTTGATTTTGACATGATATCCTCTAGGAATAATGGGTTGACTTTATGTGGAAATGAAAAGGTTAAGAAAGAGAAGGTAATGATAACTTGATGCACTTATGATTGAAGGAGATAATTCATTAAATTATTATTGTAATTATTCAAATGTTGTGCATGCCTATAAACACAAATGCTCAAGTTATTATCATTATGGGAAAAAATATATGATAAATTTTAAAAGGTATACAAACCCTTTTATCTAAAGTTGCCTATACATTTTAATTTAGGTCCTTCGAGATGTTTTCAAACATAAAGATACCAAAATATTTGGTAAATTTGATATGGGTTGTAGGATCATCATTTATTGCATTTGGAAATTAAATCTAACCTAAGAAGAATATGAAATACATATTGTGAATACTAACAAGGCTATGGAAATCTTGTTTCTATAGTTCATGAAGCTATATTCTACTTTATAGTTCAAGTAAGGTTAGACTTGTATTTATTTCTCCCAATTGGATGTTCTCTCTGTCATGTTATTTTATGATCCTCCCAAGAGTGGCCCATCAGATCAATATTCTCTTTTTTAAACACTAAAAATATAAAAAGTAAAAAGGGCTTTCTATTTTGGTTTGAGAGTATGTGGCTCCACTAGTTGGATATAGTCTTGAAGGTAGAGGAATGATGAGGAATTGAGGTGAAGGGATCTACTAAGTTCAAAATTGCTCACAAGCTAAAATGTGAATTGTAATATCAAGAAATGGAATAGATATACCTTTGGAAATATTTTCTCTTTGAAGAAATATGTCATTTCAAATTTGGTGTTTCTCCAAAAGGAGATTCAAGCCAATGGCATGAACCAATAGTATTTTTTAAAGGAGAGAATCTCGCTTAACAAATTATATTATTTTTATGGTGATAGAATAATTCTTTTAGTGATAGAAGTTTAAATATTTACAAATAAAAAATGGTTATAGAAATACCACTCAAGTATTTGCACACTAATAAAAGTGATAATATCTTTGACACAAATAGAGGTAAATGTTATAATGAAAAGATTATTGAGGTTGATTATTTCACCTTTTTTTAAAACATGTTGTATGATGACAACATTCATGATTGTGACTTAGATGTAGAGTATTTGAAGTTTGATCATTCTCTTGTGTCCCATAAAGACAATATTTTTTTTGTTAAAGAAGCTAATTTTGTGGTTATTTCCTATGATAGAGACAAAGGCATAGGTTTGGATGGTGTCCCTCACTTATTTTTAAATTTTTTTTGGACATTATTTTATTTGATGTGGTTGAAGTAGCATAGGAATTTATTTAGTCAACAAAGGTCTTAAATGAGCTTAACATTGTTTTCCTCATTCTTATTCCAAAAAATTCTAGAGTTAATATCTTTGGTGTCTTCAAACCTGTAATTCTATGTAATTTAATTTATTAAATCTTTACAAAACTCATTGCTCTTAGGTTGCAATCCATTCTTTCAAATTTTATCTCTTCTTAGCAAAGTAGTTTTATACATAAAGGATAGATTATTGAATTCATCCACACTATCCATATGGTGATACATTCCATAGATAAAAAGAAAGAAGTGGGATTCATTCAAAAATTGAGCATGGATAAAGTGTATGATAGGGTTTCTTGGTCTTTCATAGATAAATCTCTTGATGGTTGTGATTTTTACCAAATATTTAGAAGTATAATCCAAAATTATATCTCTTTCCCCATTTTTTTATGTTGGTTAATGGTTTTCTCGTTATATTTATAGGATGAAACAAAGCCCTTGAGTAAGGAGATCCTATCTCTCCTTTTTTGTTCATCCATTTTGTTGTAACTTTGAGTAAAAGTATTTATGTGGTGTTTTCGTCAAGTAAATAAGGCTTTAAACTATGTTTTAATATCATTCCTATCACTCATTAGTAATTTGTGAATTACCATCATTTATGGGGAGGAATTTGTGGTGGAGATGAAGGTTTGAGGAAGATTTAGGCCAAAAATTTAGAGTAGATAATAATTATCTATTATTTTTAAACATTGTTAAAGAAAGCTAAGAGAATATTGTTGGTCTTCTAGGATGTAAATTAGATGAGATAACTTCCATTTATTTTGGATTTCCCTTCCAAAGAAGTTGGGCATCTAGGTCATAGAAGTATTAAAATGTTCAATATAGCCCTTATATCCAATGTGGGATGAAGCCTTGTTAAGGATAATAATCTATGGACCTCTATATTGAAATCAAAATACCCAGAGAATAATGATTTCCTCTCTTTCATTTCTATTGGCTCTCTTTTTGAAGGATCATTCCTATAGAATGGATCTCAAAAAAGTGGGATTATCCTAGGCAAAAGGTGTTAAATTGAATATTGATAGTAGAAAGAAAGTTCTCTTTTGGGAATATAATTGGCTCCTCAATCACCCTATAGAATCCTTGGACTCTACATGTAAGGGATACTCTAAATCAGATGATTGGTAGAATGGTTGAAGATTATGTTAAAGAAAGGGGTTCTATTCAATAATGTGGAAAAACATGATTCCTACAAATGGATCCCCAAATAGTTTGTATCTTGTCAATATATCTGTAGAGGAGGATATTTGATACTCACGAGTCTCTAGGACCAAGAAGATTCTACAGGGAGCAACTGGTCCTCAACTACCTCAAAGGCTAAGCTTGGGTGACAAAGGATGAGATACAAGGAAATTTTTGCAATATTTTATGTTTTTTGATAGATTTTGGGAAAGGACTTCAAGGACCGAAAGAGAAGACTTCTAAGGTCTCAAGAGCAAGCTAGATATCTCTTAGCCAAAGGATGAAAATGTGGTGTGTGGACGTCCCTGAGGTGTGTTGTGGTCTCATACGGTCCGAAAGTAGAACTTGCAAACAAAAGCGCACAGAGCCTATTGTCTATTCAGGAATTAATTTTTTATTTTTTTCTAAACTAACAAGATGCTAAAATAAATGCAATGAAAATGAGAAGAATACTAACATGCAATGATTTAAACTAAATGAAATAAGATGATGAGAGAGAAGAAAGGAATGAACTCACGAAGGTCCAATACTATGCAGCCTCCCACAATGCTCCACACGAACAATCTGCACACACAAAGATAATGAAATTTTTTGGGGTTGTTTCAGGGTTTTCCTTAGTCAAACCCTTATTTTGGTGTTTCCACCTCCACAAATAGCCAAGGAGATAAGTAGAGAAAGAAATAGAAAATAGAAGATATAGATTGACAATATGAAGAAGATAAACACATTAGAATGTAAATATGTTATTATAAGGATGATAATGTAAGTAAAAGAGAGTGTTTTCCCTCCCTTAAATAAGCTTGTAAAGCCAAAAGAGAGTGCAACACTTGAGAGAGTCGAGACATTGATGTAGGAGCCAAGAATGTGCAAGAGAGCTTGAGAAAAATGGTGTAGAAGTGATGTAGAAGTAAGAAAATGAGAAATTGAAAGTAAGAGTGCAAGAATGAGAGTGATAGAATGAAAGAGTGAAAGAATGAATGAGAGAGTGGATGAATGTTTGAATGGAAGAGTAGCATGTAAAAAGGCCATTTTTTGGTGTGTCTGTGACCATAGAGACATTACACTTCATAGGTAGGCAAAAGTGTAACATCCCGACGGCCACAGACCCAAGAATCTTGTTAGGACATTCGCGTAGCATGCAGTCTGCGTGTCACAAAAGCGTCCTCAACAAGAATTCACTTAAAGACCAAAAATAAAGGGTTTAAGGATTAATTTGAAGGCAAGGAAAAGGGGAATTTTCATTATCATCTTTATTAAGCTAAAGAGAGGGTTATGTAGTGTGAAATTTCCTTGGGGTGCAATTTTATGACACAACATTTTTCCCCCACTTTAGTAGTGAGCATATGTATTCTAAACATGTGTGAGCTAAAGTAGAAAGAGGCTGAAGAGAATATACCCAAGACAAAGATGATAGAGGTCTTCGATCTGGTATATGTGATAAAGAAGCTAAGCCAGGATGTGAAGAGGACATGAGTCTTCCATCCTGCAAAGTTGAAAGCAATCTCACCGCAGACATGTTAGGTGAAAAATAGACATGATAAATTCTATACACATGACATGACATAATCTGACTAGATAAAAAACGACACTGATAGGTATGACTAGCAAGGCTAGAGACCATACGACAAGTAGATAAGCATGTGGCTGCTACAAATTGTGTTGTAGGACAATCACAAAAAAGACAAGACAAGTCTAGTCAAGTTTCCCCCAAGCTACACACTGAGATTATAAGACATCCAGACACATAAATACTTTAATATCTTTTTTTGAAAAATAAGCATATATGATATCCCCCTTAGAATGATGTGTGCTACACAAAGGAGCACATGTCTTTCTAAGGAGAAGAGAAAGACAAAGAGATTTTGTGGCATGAAATACATAGTGATATTTATTCGTGGAATGTTGTCGCACGAGGGACAACACATAGAATCCACAACATCATGAAAGAGAAAATCAGAGATGAAGAAATCAAGATCACAAGGGGATCCAATTATTTGGGGTCAAAACTAATCATAGATATAGATAGATAAGTATAGAATAATATGTATGAATTGTCATCACCCCCAAATAGATTGGAACAAGAAGAAGAGCACATGAAAACAAAATAAAAATTCAGGTCAACATGGAAGAGGCCTAAATGCCCCAATGCTTTGCATCATTCCCGACATGAAAAAGAAAAGTGTATGACATATAGAAGAATGATGAGACAAATAGAAGAAGTGTACACTATATTTTATCTCTTGTATCTAACCAGCTACAAGGGTAGCAAGGGTCCTCCAAGCGAGAGCACAAACATTAATATACAAGCACGAGGGAACACAAACAAACACACAAATCTAATCTAAAGATAAAGAAGAGGTACCTCTCTAGTCCAACACCTCCAACAAGTCATCATGCTCCCAGTCTAGATCATTGTAAGGGGAGGGAAGACAAGCCTATAGGAGGGACAACAAGAGCAGTGCCTACCAACTCGCCTACAACAAGAGCCAAGGAAGAAGCCCCCTCAACTTCTTCCTCTCTGAGCTCATGCTAGACTAATATGATTGATCTAGAAAAGATGGATGACAGAGTCAAAATATCCTTCAATGAGTCAAACATGTGCTTCTCCAGAGTGAAGTGATGCGATTAAATAGGAGAAGGATGAGAAACTTCAGAGTGATTGTTGACCTCGGGAAGAGGGGAAATGATAAACTCTAGGGAAGGAGGTGTTGTTTCTGTCATGAGGATGATACAAGCCAAGGTGGAACAAGATGCATAAGATAAAGAAGTATTTTTTTGAACATCATTTGAAATGAGGTCATTCTCTAGCTTGTGCTTCAGTAGAGGATGTGGGAACCTCATAGCAAGAGTGGAAGAGGGAGAAGGAGAAGGAGCCACGAAAGACACAACCTTTGTAAAGGGAATATCAATGAGATGAGGGAAATGAGGAAGATCTGGAAGAGAAGTAATCAAAGGAAAATCTGCAGAAGGAGTGATGAACACTTGCACCCTCTTAGGATGAGGCTCATCAGGATCCGTTGAGGAAGCTGGGAGCAACACAAATGTGATGGGAATATAAGTTTGAAGAGAAGAAGGATCAAAAATGAAAGCAACAGGGGGAGCATAAAGAGAAAGAGGAAGCTCATCCTTGATCTTCTATGAAGCTTCACGCTCCCTAGCCAAAGTGCGTTGAGGGTGCTTACACTCATGCACAAGCTGATTAAAATGACTATGGGCACCAGGAGGTGTATCTTGAGAATACTTCAGAGGATCCTAGTCCATCGGAGGAGTAGCCTCCACAACCATTGCTAATGAAAGAGTAGGCTCTTGGGGAGGAATAGTAGGAGGAAGCATAGAGACAAGAAGAGAGACGGGCATCTCAATGAAAATCCCCTTTCCTTTGTCTACCTTAGAGGTAGGTGGAGGAAAAGGGGGAGGCCTTGGAGGCTGAGATGTAGGAATGACTCCATGGGAATGCTTCCCCTTACCATTTAGGGTGGGTCAGGGATTATGGGTAGAATCAGGAGTTAAAAGACCTGTGGTTTGGACTTCCATAATGTGGGTGCATTTTCCTTTCCTATGCTAGGCATAGTAGAAGGAACAGAGAACACCGCCAGAGGTTGGGAAGTGGTAGAAGAAGATGAAGGGGAAGGAGACGTCCTAAGGGCAAGAGCTTTCTTGTCCTTAGCCTTTAGAGGGGCAAAGGACAAAGCATGTTGTTGTGCATGCATAGAAACCTTCAGAGAGATAGCATGAGCAAAAGGTAGGAAACCACTTTTAGGAATCATACGTCCAATTTTATACCTAAAGTAAGCCATGTATAACAAGTCCCCTCTAGGCGACAAGGGTCCAACTGGAGTGGGCCTAAAATGATCAAGGGAGAAGCCCCCACTTGGATATGTACATTGTGCCCTCATGAGGAAACTTCACGAATTTATGGATAACAGAGGCAACCGTGTTCATAGAGACTAGACATGAGATGACTAGTCTAACTCTAAAGAAGTTGGACTCTAGTATCATGACAAATAGAACTTCTAGAGTTTTAGGTCCAACCAAGACCAACAAAGAAATATAACCAATGGGTGAAATAGAAAGTCCATCATGGGTACGGAGCATGGTCTATAACTCCTCATATTTCTCCTTATGTAAATTATTTATAAAAAGAGTCTCCTCTATGATAATTTTTGTCACGAGGATTGTACTAAAGCTCAGCAATCCCATGAAACATGGAAACACCTTCGAGCCTGTGGGTGTGCTCATAGCGAAGATGAATCTCCAAATTGTGGGTTGGTTCCCTTTTAATCTCCTAGAATCTAATGACTTATGTGGGAAAAGTGAGAAAGATAAATCTATTAAACTAAAGGAAACTTGAATGATAAACTATTTCTAGGAGGTGATGCACCAAAAAATACTACTATGCGGACTTTTTCACAACTAATTTTCTCATAAATCTTCTAACACCAATCAATCTGAGCACCTTGATTACAAAAATATTTCATTAAAAGGCTTTGTTTAACCTTTTCTTACTAAGGAAAACAGGGTTTTCACAAATTAAGAGAAAAGATAAACTTAATGACCAGTGACAAACTGCTATTGTGTACATGCATGGGTAAATGAGACAAAAATTTAAAGGTTTCTAATTTTGAAACACATCAAACTTGCATCAAATCATTTAAAAGAGACAAAACACCAAAAATTGCAAAGGTAAACTCTATTTCTATTGAATAATTTGAAGGAAAACTCTACAAAACTCTAAACAATTTGCTAAAAAAAAGTATTGATGTATATTAATCAATTAAAAATGAGTTACAAGATAATCTCTTTGCAAAATGCAAAGGCAAAAAACAAGAATTGAGGAAAAAGACTAAGTCTTTTCTAATATATACAAGAAGGTAACTCCAAGGCACCAAGACGTGGAACGAGAAGCCAACTAAAAGTGAAAAATATCACCAAAATATCTCCTCATGAGCAAAGATAAAACCCATAAAAAGGGGGCCCACAACTAAAGCAAACTAAACTCAAAATGTTGCAAACTCCTCCCCTCAATATGCATGATCAAAAGAACCTCAAAACTGATGTAAAACTGAGGATATGTCTCAAAAATCTCCATGAATAATGGCCTCAATCGATGTGATCTCCAAAAGACTGAAAAATGACTCCAAGTCAAAAAAAAGCATAATACTCCAAATGACTCATGTTGACTTCAGTTCTACTTCACTTGTGTTTCTGGCATGATTTTGGGGAAAAGGTAACTATTTGATTAAATACTAAAGATAATTAGTTATGATTATTTTAATATTTGTCATGTGATAGTTCTCCTTTTTATGTATTACATGGTAAATATTAAGGTAATTAGTAAAATATTACCTTTAATATTTAATTACATTGTCAATTTGTTAAAAATCATGCAAAAAATACAAGTGAAGTAGAACTTCACTTCAAACTCAAATAATAATTTTGAACTTGACACCCAAATCTACCTTCAAACTCATGGCTCCTGATCATTAGGTCGGTTGACTATAAAGTCAAGACCATGGCATTAATAATGTTAAATGATTTTATTTAAAATATGGCAAAAAAAACCCATCAAAAAGATTAGGGCTTTGAGTCAAAAGCATCGAAACCCTAGAATCCTCCTCATTCTTCACTTTGCATTTTGTAAACAACCTGCTTCCGCCATGATGGTTAGGGTTTGGAAGCTTAAAATACTCCATTTCATGTCAATTCTAGGTGATTTTCTAAAGATTCTTAACAAGAGAATGTTGGGTAAGTTGTTTTGTCATAAACCTGAGCATCATCCTTCATTTTTTGAAGCATTTTTTGCCTTTTTGGCCATGACTTTTACCATTTCCTAATGCATTTTTTCATGCCTTCTTGTTCTATTGATATTTTCTCCACCTTGAGGCCGATCTTTGGAGAATTTCTAAAGCTTTTTTCTAAACCTTTGGGGGCATTCTATGTGAAAGAAACCGCAAAATTGAAAATATTCTCCTCTAGCAAGATAAGGTGAAATCTTCCTCATTCGACTCTCTGCATTTCTCCATGTATTTGTTGCAAAAAACCCTCTCATGTTATATGGTTGCGGCCTAAGAAATGCTAAGGGTAACTTTACTTTTTAGTGGCTTGAGAGTTTCTCTGCTTTAAACATTTTATCTGCAAGGATTCAGGCTCTTTACTTTGGATGCAAGCATCTATCTAGGTTTTGAAGTGTTTCCTTTACTTATAGGTTGCGACTTTATGAAGGCCATTCTCGATATTTTCCATTTTGAATATTCTATGGCTCTTCTTCTTAAAATGACAAACAGAAAAAACCTTGTATAGAAGCTCGCAACTTCAGAGTGAGAAGACTAGACTTTTACTTGTCATAATTGTGGCTTCACAAAATATTATGGTTTCTCTTCATTTCTTGCAAATATGTGAAGTTATCTGATTTTATAAGGGTTTATAAAAACCTCGTGGCTATAACCTATTCTTAGCTTTTATTTGGTAAAGAATTATTTACAGAAGAATATAAGTCTCATTACTTGCTTTTATTTGAGGTTGGGCTACTTTGTTTGCTCCTTCCATGCCGATTTTTGCATATTTGACTTCTCCATGGTTGCAGCCATCTTGAATTTTTGTGTATTCCTTAAGAATTTGTACAACTCGAGCCTCTCCTCTATTATGTAGATGAAGAATGTAACCCTTTTGAAATTTTATGGATTCTATTGTGCTTGACCTTTGATAGAAAAAGTTATTTTATTTTGAACTTTTTATGGGTTTGCTATTTATGGAAACAAAAGCTTGTAATTCCCATTAGATGAATAAACCAATGAAAGTCATTTCTTTCCCTCTGGGCATCGAGGCTTTGCATTTTAACTTCCAAAAACCCCTCTCACAAGACATGTGCACTTCCTTTGTTCTCATTTATTTGCATTTTCAACTCAACCTTTGATGATAAAATGGACACTTTGCATGACTGTACTCCATGTGCCTGGTGAATTTATTAAGTTGTTCTTGTCATGATTGTTATTGATGTTCCTAGCATTTAATTTCACAATGCAATGGCATTATATTTATTATGCACTACTATCCTCTTGATGACAGTGGGCACTATTATGTTTCAAATCTGTTGAGTATGCATTTGACTGTCTTTATGGAAACATGACCATTTCACCGTTATTGTCATTGTGTCTATGTCATTCTCAAAGCTACCACTTGCATATAGGTTACTAATTGTCTTGACACCGCTTCCCTGTAATGTCCCCAATTTTAGCATTACACTTTCCAGTGATTCATAGCCTATCCTTGGTGTGTTGTCGGCGAGTTAGAGGCAGAATTAGGGTTTCCAGCTGCTTGGTGGATTCTTTTGAAGATTTGGGGGTTTGCATGTTGAAGTTTGGTTGTTTGGATTTTGGATTCCTTTTGGGTTTTCAGAGGGCTTCGCAAAGGTATGACATGCAACTACGTCGGGCAACCTTTATGGACTTACTATTTTTAGTAAGTTATGACGGCTACATCTTAGAGTGTGGGATTTTGGATTGCAGATTCTTTCTGGGTTTTCAGAAAGCTTCACAATGGTATCACATGCACTTTGATCCGAGCAACTTTCTGAATTTACTATTTTTAGTAAATTCTATTTTTGGCAGCAGTCCAGTTGGCATCAATTCAGCAGACTTTCCTCTTCCAGCAGTTCAGTGGAGTAATTTGGATTTTGGGCTTTGTGGTGAAATTGTTGATGAATATTTAATTATTTAAGTGGCTAAAGTTACATTTTAATATTATGACCCCTTGGCCTAGAAATATAACTTAATGTTGTTCTGAAAAGGGGACTCAAGGGTGGACGCCTCATCAAGAGGTTATTTTAATATTTTCTAAAGGCCAAAATTATAGTTGGAGGAAATGGAAGCCAACTTATGAAAGACTTTATTTTATTAAATGAATTATTGTGTACTTGAAAAGGGATGCCATCTTGAAGGAGGGAAGAGTCAACTTGAATTTTGAATGGGTTTTGACTCCTTGTGGTTTTGGCGCACTTTCTAGAAGCTGCAGGAGATTCTTTTCAAGTCTATAGAAGGAGGCTTCTATTCTTCATTTGATATCTTATTTTATATCATATTGTTATGTTGCTGAAATGCTTTCAGAGTTGCTTCGAGGAATGCATACCTCCTAGCCGTTTCTCTTGGTTTTGTGCTTGAAAGATAACACCTAGCTAAGACTTCAGAGACTACTTCTCATCCAGATTTGCAGACAGAGCAGCAAGGTTGTAGTTTTCAAAGATTCGTCAGTTTTATAGTTGTTGATTTTAGCATGGCCGAAAGTAGTTTTAGCTTAGAAGTCATTGTGTGATTTTTGTATGGTTATGGGTAGTTCACTAATCTCTTTCTATGCTAGGGGTGACCCTTCTTGCAGGTTTTTAGATTTTATTTTTGAGTCTTTGAATTTATCTTGTAAAATCGCCCCTCTCTTGAGGTTGTACCTTGTTGGGCTATCTTGGGAGTTGTGCCACAAAATAATATCATGTATTGGTTGTTGTTTTGGGTCATGAAGTTAGGCACCATCATCCTTAGAGTCTTTTGCATCAAGTTTGAAGTCATTTGAGTGAGTGAGGAATGATTTATGAGCATTTTGGTGAGTTGTAGGGTTGCTGGTCTAAGCATTTTCAGTCATATTTTTGTCATATCAGATTGTAGGAGTTCATCATTTGAGTGGGTTTGAGTCTAGGAGTTCTTGTTGAGCATTGAAGAAACAATATACATTGTTGCAGCATGGATATACTTCTAACTCAGTGATCTTGGCAGACATTTCTATATCATTGTAAAGTTGAACAGTAGTACTGTCAGCTATCTTGTTTACTTGCTAAGCTTTTGTAATTTCCCACTCTTAGTGGAAGAGACTGGCCACTATTCAGTCTTCATTGTATTGCATTAGACCCTCAGCACCATATGTTAGCACCTCATCCATTTTGGGTTTGAGTGCACATTCTTGGTGTTTGAGTTACTTTCAGCATTGCATCATTTACAATAGAATCTCCGCCAAATGGTAGTGCCTTACCCACCTCGGGTTTGGAGTGCACATGCTTGGTGTTGAGTTTTCCTTTCAGCATTGCATCATCTCTTTTAGTTCCTCCACCATATGGTAGCTCCTCGCCCACCTTGGGTTTGGAAGCACATTCTTGGCGTTGAGTTCTTTCAACATTGTTTACTTCTAGTATTGCATGCACAAGATCCTTTGACCATATGCTTGCCTTTCCTAGGCACATTCTTGGTTAGAGTTACTTTCCGCATCATTTTGGTTTTGGAGCTAACCTTAACGGGTGCGTGTTGCATTGTAATTGTTATTGAAAAAATTGGAAAAAATTGGTCTGGTTCATTACATTCCCCTCTTAAATGAACCTTTATACATGTGATATCATGGAACTGTGAATTTGATTATGCATTGTAAACATTGGCGATCTCTCTTTGGAACTTTAAATCTATTTATATAATTTGACTACCATTTTAAAGTGGGAATTATCAATGACTGTTTTGACTTACTGATATGCAATGATGAAGACATACCTTTACTCCTCTCCTGTAAATAAGAGGATGTAGTATGTTGGGCTCAACCCTTGTGGGAGCCCATTTTCCTCCACATACTGTGATGTTAAACAAGATGAACATGAAATGAAAGATGTACTTGCACCTGCACAGTGAACAAAGAAGGTAGATAAAAAATAGTGAAATTCAATGTTCTCTTGATGATTTGACTTCCATTAGATGATCTGGCTTTCTTGCATACAACTATTCATTTTGCTTTCCTTGATCAGTTATAAGGTAGCAAGTATTTCCTTGGTTAGATATGCATAGAATAATGAATGAAACCCTAAGCTCTAACATCTCTTCTTCCACCCTTGCAAGTTTTCTCCTGGAGTTGCACTTGGACAACTCAAAAATTTTGGAACAATCTTCAACAATGGGATTCGTCATTCACCAGGCAATGACAGGTCCCATCTCTAATTTTATGCATATCTTTTCTTGCATTTATACTTTCTATTTTATATCTTTTCAGATACAGTTACTCCCACAACTTGTGTGGGAATTTTGAGCATTTTTTTGATCTTCAATGAACAAGACAACAACATTGTATACTTTTGCATTTCTAAATGAATGAAATATAGAATTATCATGCAATTTTTGATCTCTTTCAATTGTAAAATACTGCATAATAAGAACTAAACTTAGTTTGAAAACTTCACATGTAAATGATAATGATTAGCAGAATTTATTTTAGTACCTTTCACCTTAAAAGTAGTCAGTTGTTCCAACTCTACCAAAATGAGTTGTAGGTGAAATTTTTGGTAACAATAATATTGTCCCAACTTGTAGGGCCAACCATAACACCAGTTACGATATTATCATTGACGTGAGTTGGTATATACAACAGAGAGGGCTCTTTATTAAGAGGTAGGTCATGTGGTGTGAATATTATATCAGGTGTTTTATCTGCATGCATAGAAGGATGGCCGTGAGTAAATGAAACCATGTTCACATACTCAGATGAACTGGGGTTGGCAGATGAAGAAGCGAGTGTTACAAGATTGGAAGAATGGGATGGAAAGGGATCTGTGTAAATATATAACCGACTATTAGGTTTAGCTACATATTTACTAGGATTTTTCATTTTATCATCAAGTGGATGGTACCATTGTTGATGTGGTCTTGTATAACATGACGAAGGTGTAAGCATTGCTTGGTATCATGACTTAATACTCGATGGTTTTGGAAAAATATCTACATGTGATACCAATAAGGATAAGGCTCAAAAAATAGTGTTATCTCTGAAAGAGAAATTACACCATCTTTTAAAAACTGTTGTAGGACATTTATATAAGATTCAAACAATTTTGTAAAAAATCTATTTCAGCTTGAAAAACTCTTATCAATAGGAATAGACACCATGTTTGCTATTGATCTATTTTTCTTTGACTCTCTAGAGACAAACATGGCTAACTGGCCATCTGGATGGGAGGACAAGGAGGAATCGTCATACTAAGCAACTGGTTGTTGATACTCACACACTGTAGCATACAGTTGAGCAAAAGAGGGATATTTCATTAGAAGAAATTTATCTCGCAATGCTAACAACAAGTTCTCGATGAACACATGATGTATGTTAGAATCTAGCAGGGCAAAGGAGATTTGAGAAAAGAGAGCTTGGTAATGGGCAACAAAATCAGTTACTTTATCATGCACACCCTACTTGTATTGGATGTGATCGGTAAACGCGACCTTTGGTCTAATGTTGGCTTGGAATTATTGTAAAAACTGATTCACTAGCAAGTCAAAAGAGAAGATAGAATTATCAGGGAGGGAGCAATACCATTCTAAAGTAGCATCCTTGTGAGAACACAAAAATAGTTTTTCCAATAGAGCATCATGGTAGAAGAAATTGGTACACATGGCATTGAAAGACGAGACATACGTTTGTGGATCTCCTCTACCACTATACTTTTAAAATTTATGAATCTCCATCCCTTGAGGGATGGGGTATATAGGATAGAAAAAGACAAAGGGCTACAATGACAGTATGGCTATAACATAGGCTGAGAAGTGGAACTAGTCAAGTTCACCAACTGAGATTGCATCTGCCCCATATTTTATAATAGAGCATTGAGAACAAGATCTGTAGACAGAGTATGACTAATTGCAGCAACAGAGGTAGAGATGTTCTAGGTTCCAGATGTAGGAATCTCAAAATTCAAGGGAACTCAATTCACTTTAATTGTAGGAATTGCCTCAAATGTGGTGGTAGAATTATTAGCAGTAGTATTGGCAAAAGGACCTGCATCGACCATATAGACAAACACTCTAAGCATCAAAACATTCAACTAGTGGAAAATGATTTCAGACTAAACATATTAAGAATTACCCAAGAAGAAAGTGTATGATGGGACATGGGTCTCCACAATATTTGCAATTCCTCGAAGTAACTCCAAACCTCTACGATCGAAAATAAGTAAATTCCTTAGATCATTAAGGAGAGGAGTTACTTGGGAATAGGAATTTTCTTTTACTAAGAACTCTTCAAGTCTTACTTCCAAAGAGTGAATCTAGTTGGCAGGAACCCTTAGAGCAGCTTCCTCAGCTAAGGAAGGGGAAGAGTTTCAAAGGAGAGGCTAGCAGGGTATGGGTTTCAATTTCAACATGAGGAGGGGGGAATCCAACATTGAGTCCCATAGAGAAATCCTCAAATTTTGGACCTCGACGAGGAGGACTAAACCCTATAGACCCCATATCAAAATGTTGATAACTCCTTTTGACTACATGCCTAGAGGTAGTGGATTAGGTTGTGAAACTCATAAAAACATCACATCGCTCTATCCAATACACATATCGATAAGAAAGAAAAAAAATTAACAAAAAGACAAAGGGAAGAAAAAGGTTCACGTCAGGTTCACCAAAATGTAGAGGAGGAGATTTATTACTCTTGAGTCTTTAGGACAAAGAAGAGTCTATAGGGAGAAAATGGTCTTCAACTACCTCAAAGGCTAAGCTCAGGTGACAAGGGATGGGAGATAAGGAGGTTTTTGCAATATTTTATGTTTTATGATAGATTTTAGGAAAAGGACTTCAGGGACCGAAAGGGCAGACTTTAGAGGTCTCAAGGGCAAGTTGGCTAGATCTTGGCCACCAAAGGACAACAACATTACACATAGACGTCCCTGCGGCACGTTGTGGTCTCGTATGGTTTGAAAGCAGAACTTACAGACATAAACACATAGAGCCTATTGTTTATTTAGGAACTGAAATCTAAATGTTTGATAAACTAACAAGATGCGAAAATAAAGGAAATGACAATGAGAAGAATACTAGCATGCAATGATTTAAACTAAATGAAATAAGATGACAAGAGAGAGAGCTAGAGGTCCAACACTATGCATCCTCTCATGCAATGCTCCACATGAACAATCTACACACACATAAACAATGAAAATTGTTGGGGTTGTTTTGAGATTTTCCTTAGTGAAACCCCCATTTTGGTGTTTCCACATCTACAAATAGCCAAGAAGACAATTAGAGAAATAAATAAACAATATACGATATAGATTGACAAGATGAAGAAGATAGACAGATTGGAATGTAAATATGCTACTATGAGGATGATAATACAAGTAAAAGAGAGTGTTTACCTCCATTCAACGAGCCTGTAAAGTTGAAAGAGAGTGCAAAACTTGAGAGATCTGAGACATCGATGTAGGATCCAAGAACATGCAAGAGAGCTTGAGAAAACTGGTGTAGAAGTGAGAAAATAAGAACTTGAAAGTAAGAGTGCAAGAATGAGAGTGAAATAATGAATGACTAAGAGAGTAAATGAATGTTTGAATAGAAGAATAGCATGCAAAAAGGTTGTTTTAGGTGCATTTGCAACCATAGAGGCATTACACTTCATGGGCAGGTGGAAGTGTAACGTCCTAATGGCCACAGACCCAGGAATCGTGTTAGGACATTCATGTAGCACCTAGACGTTTGCATGTCGTGGAAGCATCCTCAATAATAATTCACTTAGAAACTAAAAACAAAAGGTTTAAGGATGAATTTGAAGGTAAGAAAAGGGGGGATTTGCATTATCATCTTTATTAAGCTAAAGAGAGAGTTATGTAGTGTGAAATTGCCTTGGGGTGCAATTTTACGACACTACAATATCACATAAATTTCTAGTTAATTTTCATGTGTGCCAATTGGCTAAAGAAGATTCATTGGTCCAGGTCAATTCCCTCGAGAGTTGTTACATAGTTTCTTTAGGCTTCTCTTTGTTTCTTAACCCTTGATTAACTCCCTTAGTCTAAGGTCTAGTTTATTCCCCTCCTCCTTAAAGTCATTTTTTCTTTGGTGGATACCCAAAATATAATTGTTGCCTTAGCTAATTTGGTGAAAATAGGTTTCTCCCTTACCAATAGGCTTATCCTATGAAATAATGATTTAGAGATAGTATTTTACCTCATCCTAGGCTATTCCTTTGTCTAGAATATTTGGGTTTTTATCTTATCCAAATTCTATTTCACTTGGATCCGATATATGGGTTGGGTGGGAGGGCCTCCCCTATGGTGTAAAATATATTGTCTAAGATGAAACCCTTTAGGATTTTAATTTATTTTTTTCCCCTTTTAGTTTTGTGTTTTATGGTTTGTAGGGTGGTATCGTCATGGAATTCTCTTCATGCTTCAATAAAATTATTGGTTCTTATATTTACTTATTGTTTTTTTAAACCAGAGGTTGGAAGCCTGTAATTTATATTAATAATAATAGGTGATTACAATAAGTGGAGCATAGTTTGAATAGATATGATCCAAAAAATCTCCATTACTTCTACTACCTATAAACCAACCCCTATTCAACTACTGATAATAAAGTTTACAGAACATCTACCCAAATCAAAATTTCAAGTTTACATCATAATATTTACTTATTGTTTCTGAGTGGCCCCACTTCTAATTTGAGTACGAATTTATTCTCCTTTTTGGGATTACATAACATTTAGAGACTATGGGTGGGGATAGAAATAGGGTGATTCCCATATCTCATGAAGTGGTTAAGAATAATATCATAGTGTGGCATGTCCCAATAAAAGGAGCTTCTAAAATTTTATGGAAAGGCTTAAAGGATACAAACCCACCTTATGAATATTTTGCCAAAAAATGGTTGTCTAGGGTGGTGAAAATGAGAGAATTGAGATGTAAACTATATTAGATCTGATCACCCATGTAACAAGTATTTCTATGGAGTGCAATAAGATATACAAGGATAGGTGCAATGAAGATGAGTTACGAAATTATTTTCTAAGGGGGGAGGAAAAAATAAAAAAGTTTTACTCTATTATTCTAAGGGGTTCATCCCCCATCCCTATGATGAAACTATTTACTCTTTCCATTTATCTCTATTTAATCATTTCCATCGTAACATCAATGTCAACTTTCCATTTTTATTTGTATCCTCTTTGGAGTATTCTATGTTAGAATTTAATAGGGTGCAATTTCCTTCTTCATGCATCTATCTCTCATTTTTTTGTTGGTAAACTATGCTTTGTTGTTGAAGGTTCCTCCATCCCTGACCCTAAATAGGGTAGGGTTTGATCCTACCCCTATTATCAAACACCCTAAGAAGGAACAAAAACATTTCAATACTCTTGAGGGTACCCCTCCTACCTTTGTTAACCTTGCAAGAAAAAAGTAAATGGATTTAGATGCTAGGCTAGAAGAGGAGGATATACAACCATAAGAAAAGGAAAAGAGAATACCTTAGATGATTTGGATATTTCTTTTAGTTTTAAGGTTCTAGAGGCTGAAATTTTATTCCTTATCTACTCCTTTGACCGAACAAACTTCTCTTATTCCCTAGCTCTTCCATTGGTGAGGTGTCTTCTATTATTGAGGTACTAAGAGATGAAACATGCAGTATGGAGAAAGAAATCTTAGTTCACTATAATATAATGAATTTTATTTTATTGGAAATTAATAGGATGAATATATCCAAGAAACTTAGTGGTGATCCCCTAAATCTATAAGAGAAAATAAGCTAAATCATAAAAAATGGAAGCTTTGGATGGGATTTTTAGGCTTAAGGAGGAGAAGGCCAAGTAGAATAAAAAAGTGAGTTTTTTAGAGAAATAAATGTAGGAAATCAAAACCAAATTGAAAATTTTGGTTGATAATAGTAAAAATTCCATCCAAAAAAGTGCTACTAGCATAAAAAATCTCCAATAATGTCTTAGATTGTAGGCCTTATTGCATAGTTTGGCCCTAGTGCAAGGACATGAGGTTAAATAATCAAATAGAAGAAGACCTGAGAGGTGGATGTTATTGAGTTGTTGAAAACATATTTTTTTAAAAGAGGAATAGGAGGTCATTATGACCTTGAACCTACTATAATATTTCTTCTTTGCTATGTGTTTTCTATCCCATTGTTGTTTAGGTGCTATGTTTTGCTAGTTTTGTTTCTTTGGTTATAGCCTTATTTCTTGGGGTTGTTTTGCTAACACATAACATATGTTCTAATGATATTTTGATGTTGTTTTGTTATCTTTGATTTTTATTCTTATTAAAGGGATGGGGCCCCTTACAAAACCCCTCTTTACCATTTATGAAAAATATACTCCATTAAATTTTATATGATCCATTTTCAAACTTGAAAATGTGTGCCCTAACTAAACCTTATATAGTCTATCTTTCAAAAATTTTTTATAGAAGTGGGCATATTCCTCTCTTACAAATATAATTCAAGTATATAAAGGGGGCTTTGTGTGCACTTACCTATGAGATTTAGCTCCTAAAACATTCAAAAATTAAAATGGTACCTAGATTACCACAAATATATCCAACTTAGCTTCTTGATTTTGATAATTCAATCAACAGGTGAGAAGAACTAGGGTTGAGTTCTACTTTTATTGCTTGATACCTGAGTATGCACATAATCTAGTATTGTTGATTGATAAATGATCAATAATTAGAGATAATATAGAGAAAGAAAATAAGTATGCTTCTACCCTTTTATTGCTCCAACTATGTGGTCACCTTCACACTTTATAGGGTTTGACCAATAATATTGATATAATCCATGTCAAGTGCCATAAAAGCTATTATTTACCTTTTTCTTCCATCACTCGACTTATTAAATAACAAGTAGATCACATGGCTCAATTTGATCCACACAATCAATGACCAAGGGTGAAATGGAAGTTGTAATGGCATTTTCTTTTGTTGGTTCACATATATACAAATAGAAATTGAACATGTCACTAGAATCAACACCCTTTATCATGTTATCAAGGAAAGGGTATTTATTCAAGATCAATGAATATCATTAAACTTATTGAAAGATAAATGGTTATGGTTCATCTAAATCTCTTCATAGGAATAGGAATGGTTAGCTTGCTAAGTAATAAAATTTAATTTAATACTATATTTATTCAATTATAACAGTTGAAATTGATTAAAAGGTTATTGCATTGGATGGCTCTTATTTATTGACACATAATCAATGGCGAGAGTAAAATAGTTAGCTAAATTTGTAAGTAGCTACCTTTTTTCATTTCACTTATGCCAATAAAATTTGAGCACGTAGAACTAAGGTTGCAATGAATAATTTTCCTTGAACATCCATCAAATATGTAATATAGGCCCACAAAGCATATTATATTAAACAACTTGTCAAAATTATTTCTTATGACATGGGCCCATATGACTACCCACACACTTTCCTTATAAACAACAAGTTCAAAACATGTTTAACCATGTGTTGTATAGATGTTCCTTGCTATCTTATAGATCTACCATTGGTTTTGTTAATAAATAACAAGATCTAATTTTGTGTATTGATCAACACATGATCAATATACCAAGGTAAAATTAATAGACTTAAATTGTAGGCCATTATCCTTGTCTATTTTGTTGAGGTACATAACTTTCTATTAATTTAGAAGGACAAGCAAGGGAATACCATTTGTCTTATTTTCCAATAACAACCACCAAGTTGGAAACAAATACATTAATGACCTAAACAACTTAGTGAAAAAATAAGTATGTAATCACATATGACCATTATGTAAATATAAAATATTTGTGCCTACTCAATTATCCATAAAGAAAATTCCACTTAAGTGATTGGTTATAGCTGAGAATATGTCACCTTTAAAGTATAAAAAGAATGTAGGTTTAAATATACATAATTAGTCTACCATAAAATATTTAACAAAGATAGAAGTCAAGGAATACGCACAATATGATATTTTACTATGGCTAGACACTTGGTTTAAACAAGTAGTGAGACATTAAAATATGTTGGAAAAAATGGAGCCACAAAAGGAAATCTCATATCAATTTTCAACAAATTACATGAGCATACAAAGTTAGTAAATACAAGTATGAATAAGTGCTACTAGCACTTATAATTTTAATAAATTTTACTAAATGATGCAAAAGTTTATTCTTCAAGTCCCATGTTAATAGTTAATTTGTTGTACTATGTACGATTTTTCTACTTATATACATGTGATATCAATCTCTTGTGAATTATTTTATAATATAAGTATATGTTGATATTAATTATAAAATTTGAATAGTGAATATCGATAGTTTAGGTGTTGATATATTTGAATATCAACATTTAGGTTTTTAAATTGTGAAATATTATATTTTATTGTGTTACAAATCTTCTATCCCATTGTTGTTTGCATACAATTTTTATTTTCTATAAATCTAACTAAAAATGCATCTATATTAGGTTAGTTTCATTGTTAATCATAAAAGATACAAAATATCTCACATGTGGGTGTTTCAATAATTCTTGTTGTCATACTCAAAAAGAAAATCACATTTAGAAATCACATTTATTTTTTACTGTGTTAAACCCTCCAAATTAAAATCTATTTATATTGTGAAGTTGACTCATACTTTGAGTGTTTAAGTGAGCTTCCCATTCTAATTAAGTTTATATGATAGTTTTTCCTTCTATACAAACATAGGCTTACCTCCCACATTCTTCCATTTTGATTTTTCAAATGGAAGTTTAAATGAAAATGATTTTTGGCACCCACCATGGGGCACATAAAGATTCAACACATGTTTTTCAAATACTAATGATCCTACAACGCTCTAATGTTACAATCACATCTCAATTATTTATATGTTGATAAATAAGGTATTGTAATCATCTTAAAAGGTTTTTTTAATTACAATAAAAGACTAGAGTATTAGTAAGTTGTAGTTTTAGATGAAGAAGAAAGAAGAGTCAAAATAAACATGTATGAATACGAGTGACCCCTTTTCCTAACAATAAAAATTTAGAGGCTAAATTATTTTGGAAAATGATATATACATAAGAACATGAAGAAGAGCTAATGAGGATAACTCTTATTTTAAAATTTCAAGTCTTATAATTTTAATTAAACTCCTTTATTTATGATTATAAGTCAAAAGTAAATCTTGTGCAACAAATACTTCAATATATGAGAGAGATGATAGAAATCCATAACAACCTCATCCTCCCATGCCTTTGGTAAATTAAATTATACCTTTTGTATTTAGCTAAAAATAATAAGGTTAATCAAGGAAGAATATAAGCACTTATTAGCCTTTACAACTACATGTGGGATTCTTGATGTGAGGCATGAATATTTAGTGGTTCAACTTTGTATAAAAAATTATTAATAGGTGCTAAAAAATATTTTCATCATCTTAAAAATGTCTTTATTATTGGTTGGGAGACTCTATAAATAAATTTCTTAACAAGGTTTTGTAAGGTCAAAAATTGGCTGCTTTACAGTATTGTCTTATATTTCTACTCATTTTAGTTTCTATTCCCCTATATAGTGTTTTGGGGAAGTTTCATCTAATTATAGCCTGTCCATTGATTACAGAAGGAAAAAGAAATCCATCTTATTCTTATAAACTTCTCACCTATTAGCCATAGAATTTAAGATTCTTGACTTTGCAAAGAATCTTATGTCACTTGGGTGTTGGTGACCTCAAGCTCAATTTTCAAAAAGAAACTTTACCTGTTCTTTCATTCCCTAAACTTGAATAAATTTTCAATAGTAAATCTTTAAAAATTAGTATCAAATGCATCATGAAGAAAATTTACAACTACTTCTCTCCTCTAGTGTAACATGCCCAAAGTTTACACTATTTTTTTGCTCAAGTTTTAACCCATATACGTGAAAAGATCAAATTTACCAACACATAGAAATAAAAATTTCCAATTCAATAACATATATGCATATTTGAAATAAACCCATTCCAAATTACATTTCCTGAATAAAGTAACATTACATAATCCCATTACAATTTACATATAAATGCACGATCATAATTACAAAATATTGCTTACAAGAGCTTGCATGGCTTCCAAGAGCTTAATGGATCAAGAGTACAATTGGTCGAGATGTCCGCTGCTAGAGCATACATCCTCAAGTCTCGTTTAGTAACTACATGAGGGAGAGCATCACCCAAGTGCTTTTCCACCAACTAGAGACTTACTGCAATCCTCCCCACATCTTCCTAATTGGTGAGATGGCCCTACCCTTCAACGAAGATATTGGTATGGTAACCCTCTAATATAAGCCTACTTGAGCATGGTGTTGTGTCCTACATAACTAGTGTTGCCATATAGTGGATACTCTCCTACATGCATGACACTCCCTATAGGCTATGCAATACTGGATCACAGTGAACCGATAAGTGTACATAGTGCCAACTTACACTTACTTTGTCTAGAGATTTCATATATATATATATATAATCGCTCAATACTTCGAGCGTAGTCATATGTTCACCCACCCCCTTGCTCGACTTGGAAACTATAATGACCATAAATTACTCTTGACCAAGTTTGAGCACATAATCATATAACAAGATTCCATTCCAAAAAGTGATATAACATTTTATATTGATCTAACTGACCAATTAGGTTTAACCCAACCTCTTAAATACCTTGTGTAGACACTGATTTTGGGTGTCCAAGGGTTCTCTAACTCTTCTAGGGTTTTTCACCTAAAAGGAGAGAAATTGACCCAAAATGCTAATGTCTGCACTCAAGATTAATGATGGATGGATGCAATATGCCTAAGTATGATGTCTAATGCAATAAACTGAAAAAGAAATGATTTATTGATGTTAAACCTAAGAAATGCAAAGTGTTGGAAAACATAGTGATGTATGCAAAAACACCTAAGAATGCAAGTAAACAATGACAAAATTAAACAAGACTAGATCTGGAGTCTGATACAGAGAGGCTCTAGAATCCTGCAGAGTTGACTGGAAATGTTGACTAGGACATTTACGCCAAGCGCCCAACTTAGTCCAGTTTTGGGGAAAATCTGTCGGAACAGGAATCTGCCAAATGGGTACTCAAAAATGCAGAAACCACTTTTCAGGCCTGGTAGTGGGACTAATTCACCACAAATGGTGACTTAGTCCACCTGAGAATTTCTAGAAATTTGAGACAAGATTTTGTAGCTTTCAATCTATACTTCCTTTTCTGACAGATGTCCAGTCCAGATTCTGTAGAAAATGGGCTGAAATTGGTCTCCAAGCTTCAATTAGAATTTTGTTGACTTTGATGGATTGAAAACACCTTTTTGACACTTTACTCTTTGATAAATCTGCATACAAGACATACAATCACACATGCAAAGAGGGAAAAAAGGGTTAAGGGTTAGAATATAGGGGTTTTCCTTGGTCAAACCCCACTTTGGTAATCAAACCCTATAGAATGAAATGAATAAGAAGAGAATGATGAATAAACAACATGCAATGTCAAGAATTCACTTAACCCTTGATGTAGAAATCCGAAGATATGCAATGAAGTGCTCCAATGGATGACTTGATTATGCTTAGAGTGCTTGAATGCTTGAGAATGATTAAGAGATTGATTACTTGAGTGTTGGATGAAATTAGATGTAAAATGAGAGGAAAAACCCTTTATTTATACTTGTTTTTCCATTATTTCCTAAAAATAACACATCACAGGCCGACCTCAAGGGTAAGAGAATAGAATCCCGCCAGAAAATTGAAATTATTTTGTTTTTGTGCCCAATGGGACTAAGTCGCCCCAAGTGGTGACTTGGTCCCACAAGGGTAATTTTACTGGGAGTCAGAAATTAAAGCGCATTAAATAAGGTCTAACATGAATATCCTCAAAAATACACTTAAGTAGGGTCGACAAGTGTATTAAGGGGTCATTTAAACATAAGAAATGGTTGAATTAGTGAGGACAAGTCTAGAAAAGCTCATGTGAGAGTTTGTTACAACTCTTTACAACACTTTGAAAGAAGACTTGGTAAGTGATAAAAAGAGGTTATTTAAGTAAATTATAATGAAAGGGTCCTAGAAAAGTGTGAAAGTGGGTTACAACACTTCACAACACTTTTACAAGACATCCTAGAATTCTTAATGATTCTCAAGGGTCCAAGACCTAATGTGAATGTGTCTGCCACATTACAACATTAAACCTAGGCAAAATCAAGCCAAAGTCCATAAGAAAGACTCTAGCGAGTGTAAAAATTTCCAACTATACATTTTTTTGGTGACACATTAAGCCCCCACTTTAGTGAGAGGATGAACTTGCTTCAAACTCACACTAAAGTAGCCCAACATGCACATCGGGAGGGATCCAAATGTACTGATGCTAGTTAGATGAGACAACAATAATCAAGAGGGATGATCAAGCTCCTAGGATCACGATCCCATGGAAAACCAAACATAGGCACAAAGGAACACACATGAAAATGATGAAAAGGAATGAAAGAAAGCTTTGATAGTTTTTCTAGCCCATTGTGGATTAGATCTAGGCTGTTTGTTTGGAACAAGAAATGTGTATTCACTTTGGGGCAATAGAACTCATGGCTATTCATCGAGTGAGAAGGCCCGAAAGATGAGAAACTTACACTCATGGTTGGTATGCACTCACACACAAGCAGGTGGCTATGGGGAAAAGTCATGCCTCAGAATGGGCTTCTCACTCAACCATATCAAAATTATACCTCCTGATAACTTTAATAAGGTGCCACAAAGGAAAATGTCATTTTGTGCTTCATGAGACAAGCAAAGCTTCACCTGCTTAGAACTCATGAACAAGTGTGATGGCACCATAGGCATGCAAGTTGTGTTATGCAAGGTGGCCATTTAAATGCAAAATACAACATGCAAAGGAATGTTCAAAGGAGTCTTGCTTAGTTCATTTGAGGTCTATAACTTAGGGAACATTGTGTCTAATGTCTCCAAGAGAGGACCAATCAAAGAATAGAAAATTCGCAACTCAGGGGATGCAGTGTGTCACATCAGGCCACTAAGATGAATGTAATATGCTAAGATAGATCACGCTCATGAAGGACACTATACCCAATGTCATCCACAAAGTGACAAATGCAACATATAAAGTAACAAGGCTGCACTAAGAACCAAGAAAAAGAAAAATGGAAAATGAATTATGCCAATGTATGCCCCCACTTTAAAAGAATTGCTACACACCGTTCTATGAGCAATTGCTTTAAAGTATCAAATGAAAAATGCAAACAAAAAGAAGACATGAGAGCCAATTTGGAAAGCCCCTATGCCAAGTCATACGTTTCTAAGTAAGGCTGCGTCATGTGAGAGAAAGGAAAAAGAGAATAAAGGGGTTGCCCCCAAAAATGAAAACACCAAACACATAAGGGATCTATGGATTTTGGGGTCAATATGTTCTTTGCTGCAATGTTTTATTAGAGAGCTCAGAACTATCATCATTCCCCAAATACATATAGAACTAGAAGAATGACCCAAAGAGAGTGAAAGCAAAGAAAAAAAAAGATCCATTTTGGGTAAACATAGAAGAGACATAGGATTTCTTGACACTTTGCATCATCCCCAAAAGGAAACACAAGCAAAATAAAAACAAAAAAGTGAAAGAGAATAAAAAAGCTTTTGGGTCAACATGAGAGAGACATTTCGGTCTCAATACCTTGTGTCATCCCTAAAAGGAAAACACAAGCCAAAAAGAAAAAGACAAGTGAAAAAAGAAAAGGGGCTTTTTGGGTCAACATGGAAGAGACATAGGGCATCTCAATGCTTTGCGTCATCCCCAAAAGGAAAATACAAAAAAAAGGCAAAAAAAGAAAATGGAAAGACCTTTTGGGTCAACATGGAAGAGACATAGGGCGTCTCAACGCTTTGTGTCATCCCCAAAAGGAAAACACAAAACAAAACCAAAAGGAAAAAGCAATGTACGACATATAGAATAATGAAGGTACAAATAGAAGAATGACACAAAGAGAGGAGAACATCAAATGTCACGTTACATGGGAACATGATACACACATGCAAACTCAAAAGAGAAAGAAAATAAAATGCAAAAGACTAGTAAGGTAGATGCAAGTCAACCATCTAACAAGTCTTCTACCTCCCAATCATGTTTGGAAGGTGGACAACTGGCTAGAGGGACAAGAGCAAGGGCCGAACTAGGTGAAGTGCTAGGTTCTACACTTGTTGCAAAAATTTTGTCATTCAAGCTCATGGAAGAGGAAAATAATGTATTCAAATCATTATGCACTTCTTCGTCTATTTTAGTAATCTCATCATCATCATCCAGATTAATCATGATAGGAGGATGAAGGGTAATGTCCAATGACAAGTGCATTATGAGTTGTGGTTGTTGTATTGGATCATTTTGTTGTGATTGGGGAGGAGGATCGTCATGCACTACTTCTGTCAAATGTGGATATTGATTTTCTTTGTTTTCTTCAGTTTGTAATTCACGAGCAAGGAGACGATGTCGACAACTACGCTCCCTAGTGCCTCGGTTTCTTTTTATTCTATTTTGAAGTTGTGTGGGTGTAAGAGCGGGTTGATCCACCATAGGTTCCTTTTCTTCTGTAAGGGGAGGAACAAAAGGAACCATAGGATGTGGGTCAATAACTTTATCTTTTTCTTTATAAACTTGTTTTATGTGAGGGGGCATGATGGGGTCAGTTTCATTATCTCTTGGTTGTTTAGATTATGAAGGTGAAGTGTTTATTGGTTGATCTTGATTTGTTGGTTTAGGTTCAAGTTGAAGCATTGTCTCATCTAGGATGGGAGTGTTGGAAGTGGATGGGGATATGTTGTGAAGATACAATTTGACAATTTTCTTTGCTTTAAAATTTTGGTAAGCAATGAAAACATAATCTTTCTGAGGTGTTATGGGTTCCATGGGCTCAGTCCAAAAGGCTTATAAGGAGAATTTTCCTTTAAAAGACAAAGGATTAAAGCCACTATGGTGAACAGTGAATATGTCATTGTCAAGTGGAAACTTTAAACATTTGTGTATGACTGAACCAGGACAACTTTCATCGAGTGAAGCCATGGATGGCCTAGCCGGAGATGAAACTGATCTGATTGTGGAATTATAGAGAAGGTAACATCCACCGTCTTAGGTCCTATCTGTAATGGAAGAATGATCGACCCTATCGTAGGGTAAGCAAAACCATCGTGTGTTTTGATCCATGCTCTTGGCTTGTCATAATCATCTTGATAAAGATCATGTAATACCAAAAATTCCTCAGTGATCACATTCTCACCACAGACGGGATCTATGAGTATCCCATTAGTGGGCTTATCATAAATACAACCAGCTATGTAAAGAGGACCATCGGGAAGATTCAAAAGAATATCATTAGAAGAGAAAGTAATATCAAGAGATTTATTAGTTTGGCCCTTACGAGGGATAATGTTTATCACACTTACCATTTCATGTATAGGATCAATAGTAGTGGTATGTTGAATAGGATCAGGATGTTCAATAGCTATATGAACATTCATGACATCATTGCTTTGGGTTTCACTAGCTTTGACGAAGGACACATTATGTTTGGGCATAAGATTGGTAAAAATTTGCAAATTTTGATTGGGTGAGGCAACAAACATATTGCATTTAACATTAACATTTGAAACGGATAGACGGCCAGAATCAATGAGGTCTTGCACGAGGTGTTTAAGACGCTTACACTGTTCTGTGTCATGTCCATTTTGTCTATGATAATGGCAATAAGCGTTAGGTTGAAAGGTTGGAGATGAAGGCTTAGTAGGATCCAATGGTTTAACAATAGGTAAAGTAATCATTTTTTGTTGTATAAGTTGGGACATTGTGTTATGAAGAGTTTCTGGTAATGGTGTAAACAGTCGTCTTGGATCTCCATAACTATAAGGTATTGTAGCTTTAACAACTGCTACTTGGTTGTTGATGAGTTGAGTTGGTTGTTGAGGGGGATTGAACTGTAAGAACCCTTTTTTTGGTTTTCGAAATGGTTGTGAATTGTTTGAAGTGCTAGGTTCAAATTTTTTAGGTCAGTTAGAAGTAGACTTGGCATCACGACTACTAACTGAATTACGATAGTCACAAAGGGTTGTAAACAAGTGCATGAAGGAGGGAGATTGCATCATGGTCAATTTATCTTGAATGTGACTTTGTAAATTTTCAATGAACATCTTTTGGAGATGCGGATCAGGAATCTTGACATCAAGTTGGGCATAAAGTGACTGATAGCGTCAAATGAAATCGGTTACTTTTTCATCCACATTTTGTTTGCATCTCATTAAATTATCCAATGCCTTCTTTGGAGTCATATGTACTTGAAAATGATTTATAAAGGCATCAACTAGTTCATTGAATGAACAAATTGAATTGTTTGGTAAGGATGAGAACTACTCTAAAGCAGTGTCTTTTAAATTCCTAGGAAACGATTTGGCCAATAGTTTATCGTCGAGGACAAATTCACTGCATCAGGTTGTGTAAGCATTAACATGATTAGTAGGATCACCTTTTCCTCCATACTTCTCAAATCTAGGCATTTCTATTCCTTGCGGCATCAGTGTTCGTAGGATTTCCAAAGATAGTGGGTTGCTTTGGACATAATAGGTGGGTGGTCTATTCTGGTTTTGGTTGATAGTGGATATTTGTTTTTGCATGGAGGAGATCGTTTGGAAAAATTTTGTGATGAGAGGGTCAGTGTAAGTGGTATGAGGTGGAAGGGAAAGTGGTGATGGAGTGTATGTAGTGGAAGGGAAAGTGAATAAAATGCTAATAGATGGTATGGTGGAAGAGGAGAGAACGTTCGATGCCACATAAGAATTAGGAATGCTAGCAGGAATAGTTGAGGAAGGTATCACATTACTAACAAATTGCATGACTATTGCAACTTGGGGAGTGGTGTAGGTAGGTATGGATGCTACTGTAGAAGGAGGAGGAGTGTTAAGTCCTCCTTGACAAACCACAATGTTTGCTGGTTGGGATGTGCTAGAGGTGGAAGGAGCATGTTTGTTGTATATCTCAGAAATTTGTTTCATAACGTTTAAGCCTTAATCACTTTCAATCAGGCGATGGATGGTTTCTATAGCAAGAATCGCAATGGTTGAAATGTTTTCAAGAAACAAGTTTTGTTGTAGATGTGCTAAATCCTCATGAATGTTAATGACTTTGTCTTGTGAAATGTGATCGTTTTGTGTGTCAACTTGCGTGTTATTGGAAGGAAAAGCATTGCTAAGGGTAGGGTCCATGCCTGGTGTACTAGTTACAATACTAGGAGTGGAAGCGTTAGACAATCCAAGATCCACAACGAGCCTATTATTGTGGGATAACATGAGTCTTGAGCTTATTCTCACTAAGGTATTAGCAATAGGACAACAAACACTCATGTAATGAAACTAAAGAGCAATGAAATGCTAATAACTATAATTATGGAAATTGTAGCAGTAATGCGATAGTAGAGAACAAAAATACAGAAAATGTACAGAGTGCCATAAATTACAGTGCAAAATGTGTGGAAGGACTAAGTCACCTAGTGTGGCGAATTAGTCCCAGTGATGATTTTTTTGTGATTTTTCAAAAATTTAAATGTAATTTGATGTTTTTCAAATGCACAGATGCAGCTATAGTATGAAAATGCAGAATGTTTGTTGTTTTCCAATGAAATAAAATGCAAAAATGCAAGCTATATGAGCTTGTCACTAATGCAATTTTTAAAACCCTAGGATGCAAAACAATGCAACACCTGATGCAAATGTTAATGCAAGTTAAACCTAGGATGCACTTGAAATCAAAAGTAAAATGTTCAAAAATTGAGTTCACCAAAATGTGGACACTGATTTTGGGTGTCCAAGGGTTCTCTAACTCTTCTATGGTTTTTCACCTAAAAGGAGAGAAATGGACCCAAAATATTAATGTCTACACTCAAGATTAATGTATGTATGGATGCAATATGCCTAAGTATGATGTCTAATGCAATAAACTAAAAAATAAATGATTTATTGATGTTAAACCTAAGAAATGCAGAGTGTCGGAAAACACAGTTATGTATGCAAAAACACCTAAGAATGCAAGTAAACAATGACAGAATTAAACAAGACTAGATCTGGAGTCTGATACAGAGAGGCTCTGGAATCCTGTAGAGTTGACTGGAAATGTTGACTGGGACACTTATGCCAAGCTGGGCGACTTAGTCCAGTTTAAGGGAAAATTTGTTGTAACAAGAATCTGCCAAATGGGCACTCAAAAATGCAGAAACCACTTTTCAGGCCTGGTAGTGGGACTAATTCACCACAAATGGCAACTTAGTCCACCTGGGAATTTTTGGAAATTTGAGACAGGATTTTTTAGCTTTCGATTTGTACTTCCTTTCTAACAAATGTCCAGTCTAGATTCTGCAGAAAACGGGTTGAAATTGGTCTCCAAGCTTCAATTACCTGGTTTTGTTGACTTTGATGACTTTGATGGATTGAAAACACCTTTTTGACACTTTACTCTTTGACAAATTTACATACAAGACCTGCAAACACACATGCAAAGAGGGAAAAAAGGTTTAAAGGTTAGAATATAGGGGTTTGCCTTAGTCAAACCCCACTTTGGTAATCAAACCCTATAAAATGAAATGAAATAAGAAGAGAATGATGAATAAACAACATGCAATGTCAAGAATTCACCAAACCCTTGATGTAGAAATCCGAAGATATGCAATGAAGTGCTCCAATGGATGACTTGATTATGCTTAGAGTTCTTGAATACTTGAGAATGATTAAGAGATTGATTTCTTGAGTATTGGATGAAATTAGGCATAAAATGAGAGGAAAAACCCTTTATTTATACTTGTTTTTCTATTATTTCTCGAAAATAACACATCACAGGCCGACCTCAAGGGTAAGAGAATAAAATCCCGCTAGAAAATTGAAATTATTTTTATTTTTGTGCCTAGTGGGACTAAGTTGCCCCAGGTGGCGACTTGGTCCCACCAAGACAATTTTACTGGGTGTCGGAAATTAAAGTGCATTAAATAAGGTCTAACGGGAATATCATAAAAAATACACTAAAGTAGGGCCGAAAAGTGTATTAAGGCGTCATTTAAACATAAGAAAGGGTTGAATTAGTGAGGACAAGTCTATAAAAAGCATGAGAGCTTGTTACAACTCTTTACAACACTTTGAAATAAGACTTGGTAAGTGATAAAAAGAGGTTATTTAAGTAAATTATAATGAAAGGGTCCTAGAAAAGTGTGAAAGTGGGTTACAAAACTTCACAACACTTTTACAAGACATCCTAGAAGTCTTAATGATTCTCAAGGGTCCAAGACCTAATGTGAATGTGTTGGCCACATTACAACATTAAACCTAGGCAAAATCAAGCCAAGTCCATAAGAAAGACTCTAGTGAGCGTAAAAATGTCCAACTATACATTTTTTTGGCGACATACCTTGTTTTCACATTTGTAACATTCATGGAACTGACAACAACCTACTATTCAAGTTCTTTCTTTTAATAAATGACTTTCTTAATTCATACATAACTAGATAACTTTGATGATGCCATGTCATCGACTGGTCACATCTAGACTCAATCTAAAGTTTTGTCAATAAATATAATAATCCAAAATTAAACTTGATTTAAAGTTTACTTCCTCGTAATGGGTTTCAGACTCTTTGTTGTCATATCTATTATGGCTCCATCATTCTCAGATGCCATAACCAATTTGGTTATTTCCATCATTATATTTCCTATAAGACCTCAAGTTCATAGTAATATATAATAATAGTAAATCAACATAATAAGCTATTCAACCTCTAGTAAATTCAACTAAGAACCTTTTGATTATTCTCCAATTTTTTCATGGTTATTTCCAAGTTATCCTTTGTATTGATTTTATAAGGTTTTTATGTTTTCATGTTCATAAACAATTATAAATCCTTTCTTTCAATATGACTCATATATTCACATGTTTATAATGTACACTAATTTCATATCTAATCTAGAAGACATTTTTAGCTGGAGAGGAGTCTGTGAGCTTTTTCACCTTAAAGTCTCCTCGCATTATGGCTTTGGGTTGCTGAGACATAAAGTCCTCTTCTTTAAGACTAGAATATCATGAATAGGTATAGACTCTTGGTCAAGTATAAGTATACATTTTTCAACCATATTGTTGCATGTCAACGTAAACACAATCAAGTGTGCACCCTAACACTAGTGAATAAGTTGTCTCCCTACTACTAAGGAAATATGAGTTTCTGAGAACATAGGTTCTCCACACATGGTTAATCTACCATCATAGATTTCGATAACATCATAATTTAATAATGACAGTATAGTACTTCTACATAATACCATTCCCAACATCATAATTCATGCAAGCATACACTTAGCTTATGATATCCTAAATATTATGATAATACCTTCTAGTTATCTTTGTTTAACAAATACAACCACATACTTCTATCATAGTGGTTATATGCATATCAAACTAATAATATTTCTCCAATCAACATGCATGCAAGCTCTATATAATATGCAACCACCATTTTCACAAGCACTTGCAAACATTAACAAACATGATATCAAATAGAAAAGAATAATGGATAAGAAAGACTAGCTTTCTTGGAAATTTAGCTTCCAATGAAGAATTGACTCTCAAAGCTTAATACCAAAAACTTTGTATGCCGCTCCTTCCACTTTCAACTTATCTCCAATTCTAACCTCTTTCTCAACACTCAAATCTCACAAACAAATAGCTCTCAAACACTAAATGTAATCACTCTTACTTCTCACAACTTGCACTCAAAAACACTGCTTTGCACAAAGAAAACTATAGTTGAGTAATAACAATGAACAACAAATGAATTCCAATCGAATACCAAAAACTAAGAGGTTTCTCTCTATTTATAAGAGATATTGAGAAAACTGATGCTATAGATCATCTCCCTCAATTGCCACCTCTAAAACTGAAATCACAAACTTGAAACCAATTTTCCTCTAAATTGATCAACTAAGCAAACTAGTTGAAACATGGTAGCTGAAAGAATACAAAATTTAACACATATATAGTCCTAAATAAAATCAGATCCAAACACATGGTTGAGTCACCTTATTTCAGCCAACTCGTGGTTATTTTACCAAGTCAAACACTTTCTATAGTTTTCGACTTGCTTTCTACTTCCCATCATGGCTCTTGTTATGCTAGGTTTCTGCTCATGGCACCTACAATGGAGGTTGCTTTCCAAAACAAAGCAAACTCTAATTGTTTTCCCTACCAACTCGTGGCATTTTGACCCATTCAACACTTTCTATCTATTGTTCATATGTGGCATGCTAACTTGGCTTTATTTTACAAAGTCATGCATTATCATCAACTCCCTATTGGGTTGCATTATATGCACTAACTTTAGTTTAGTATATGCACATAGCTTATGTGTTATATTTAGCTTTACACTTTTTTCACAACGTCGTATCACATATGAATAGCATTTAGTTTAAACGTTGTTTAATTTACTCGCATTATATATACGTTTGATATCTTATTATATCATTCATTACATATCTCTATATATTATAATGCTTTATCTTTATAATATATGTGTATTAACATATATATTAAAATCATTCATTTGCCACTCATATATATTTATAAATATAAATACATATATTAATATATACGTATGTATGTACATATTATTTAATACATACATATATACTTCTATATTAATATATTAATATATACATATATATTATTACTTTAACATCTTATAATATGTACATATATATTTATTGATAAGTATACATACAAAGTGTATATATATATGTCTAATCATTTTCCCATAGATATCATGTATCCATATATGAGTTGATGCAGAGAAAGAGCTATTTAAAACACTATGGACTCTTAATGACAAAGAAAATGTGATTTACACAACTTTCTACACAAGGTTCTTTGATCTTTCCATGGTGGCAACGAATAATACCCTATTTGTTATTAAAAAAGAGAGTTATTTCTCTAAACACAACCCTCAAAAGGAATCCAAATTTGCCTTTCTTTTGCAACCTTAGGCTCTAAAGTTATTAAGCACACTCTAAAGGCTTCATTCTAACCATTCTTTGTGGTGATTAACTCCAAAACCAGATATTTCCACAAAACCCTAAAAAAGAGTAGGGTTTTACACAGCCAAATGATAGTAAGAACACACTATCTGCCATAAGTCACACAAAAGAATAAATTATCACTCCTAATTTTGGGAAAACATGCATAAGAGTCTACAGAAAATTTGTACCAAGTCTCATAAGTTTTCAATGAATGGAAAAAAAGATATGAATTTTTTTCTATTGTTGAAAACCATAGTTTCTGAATAGAGCAGCAAGCACTATTTTGATCATAACTTGAGAAAAACTCAATGAAATCACCTCAAAAAAATTAAATTTGAACCTTAATACATGCCACTATCATCCCATACAAACACAGATCTACAACTTGATCATACAAGTCTGTACCAAACAGTTCTTTGTTGTTTTTTTCAAAAAATTGTCATAAAAATTGATAAAAATAGGGTATATGATGAAAATATTGCTCCTCCACTTCTTGGATTATATATTATCATTCATTAAACATCAAAAAACTTCAAAATTAGTTATACATGAGCATTTAGTCCATTTCCATACAAAACCTAAAGATTGTCATAAAATTTGACATTTATGTGTCTTTGTGCAACTTTAAACCCTATACCACACCTAGGCTAGAAAACATTACAAAAGATTATATCCATGGTTTTATAAGACCATTTTTTGATATTTTATTGACATAAAACTAGGACTCACATAAAAAAATAGTCCTTAAAACATCAAATAGGTCTCTTGGACCTTCAAGAACAACATTCACATGATGCTCCTACATCATACTCCCAGGGAAAAGAAATTTGAGTTCCATCTCAAATGATGGTCTACTTTTCTTTCTCTTCTTCCAATTGTGTTGCATGCTTAGCTATTCTCTGACCTCCTCTTGATCCTCTCCATGCTTGGCTTGATCTGCTCCATGTTTCTTGGTCTTCACGCTCTTGTTTTGTGCTTGCTTTTTGTACCCCCTCCTGATGATCTTCTTCTCAACTGCAAGACTCCAAAATTCTATTTCTCTTTCATAGGCATCATTACAACTGTCCATTTATTCATCATCTTCATTCTCTCCTTTTTCTACACCTATACAAACATTATCATCAACATGCATTAGATAAGAACCATAAGGCCAATTTTCCTCTTCACTAGTTCCCTATGCTTGTTTTCTTGTTTCTTCCTTCGCTGTCCTAATTGTATTCATACCTTCATTAGCAATCTTCACCTTCCACTCTTGTTCTATCTCAAAAAATTGTGCCCACAAATAATCTTTAAGTACCTCACAATGTACCTTTACTACAACTTGTTTCCTTTCTTTCTCATTTAGCAACTCTTTTCTATCCAAACTTTGTTCACCTTCACCTTCCAAGAAAACTATCTTTTGCTTTCTTCTTTTTTGAAAAATCACCTTTGTAGGCCACTTCACCTTCTTTATCATTGACCAATACCCAACATTTCTTTGGTATTCTTCCTCAAGACACTTTTGCACTACAAGCTTAATACCTCTTTTCAACTCTGCCATTTCTCTATCAAACTCTACAACTTGGCTTATCCTGTTGTCTTCCATCTCGTCCTTCCTTTTGAGGATTTCTTTCTTATCTTACTCCTACATCTTCTTGTCTTCGTGATACCTCACCTTAGGCTTCTTTTTTTTCGCTGGCCTATTCTTTTGGTACCCCAATACCTTCACACACAACCACATACAAAATCTTGTTAACTTGGACAACTTTCTATCCAGATCTTTCTGGGCTCTGATACCAAAAATAATGCAGAGGAGGAGTTATTTCAAACACTATGGAATCTTAATGATAAATAAAATGTGATTTCCACAACTTTCTACATAAGGTTCTCTGATCTTTCAATGGTGGCAACAAATAATACCCTGTTTGTTATTCAAAAAAAGCCTTATTTCTCTAAACACAACCCTCAAAAGGAATCCAAATTCACCTATTCTTTGCACACTCAAGCCTTAAATTCTTAATCACACTCTAAATTCTTCATTCTAACCATTCTTGGTGGTGATTAACTCCAAAACCAGATATTTCCACAAAACCCTCAAAAAGAATAGGGTTTTACATAGCCAAATGACAATAAGAACACACTGTCCATCATAAGTTACACAAAATAATGAATTATCACTCCTCCTTTTGGTAAAATGTGCATAAGAGTCTATAGAAAATTTGTACCACATCTCATAAGTTTTCAATGGCTGGAAAAAAAAGATATAAATTTATTTCTATTGCTGAAAACCCTAGTTTTTTAACATAGCAACGAGCACTATTTTGATCATAACTTGAGAAAAACTCAATGAAATCACCTCAAAAAAATTGTATTTGAACCTTAAGAAATTCTGCTATCATCCCATGCAAACACAGACCTGCAACTTGACCGTACAAGTCCGTACCAAACTGTTCTTTGCTATTTCTTTTTTCAAAAAATTATCATAAAATTTGATAAAAATAGGGTATATGATGAAAAAATTGCTCCTCCACTTCTTGAAGCATATATTATCATTCATTCAACATCAAAATACTTCAAAAAAAGTTACACATGAGCATTTAGTCCATTTCCTTACAAAACCTAAAGATTATGTCATAAAATTTGACATTTATGCCTCTTTGTGCAACTGAAAATATGGACCAAACTACTTGAGTAAAAATATGAAAAATCATGTGTTGGCTGATTGGAAAATAAACAACTTCAAATCTACAATTTTTCCTAAATCCCATGCATAAAATTGATCCAAAAAGATCATAAACCCAATCTTGAGTTTTACTTGGATCCCATATCTTATATTCATCACCAACCATTCTCACACCGACAACATCATGGCTAATGTTAACACTCGTAGAATCTACACTTTCTTCACTCCTTTCAATGGTGTCTTCATAAGTTTCATATACACCTTCCTCCAATTCTGAATTCTCATCAACACTTGTTGATTCATGAAATGTAGCATGTTGAAAATTGCCTTTAATATCTGTTTTATCTACTATATCATGGCTGCAATTTGCACCTGTGTGAAAAGATTGATCCTCAAATTTCAAGAATTCATATTCTAGATGTAGGTTCTAATTTCTATCAACATGTCGAACCTCTCTAGTAAGATGAGTACTAGAATCATTATGCAATATTTCATCTACATGGAGTTCATCAATCCCTTCAACAATTTGTTTGATCTCCATTGTTCTTGATTCACTTCCTTGTTCCTTGGATGTGGTTGCACAATAACTAAATTTTTTTGCTCTATATAATGAAAAGTGGGTCATACTTAACTGTAAGCAGAGATCATCAACTTCTTTTTCTTTGTCTTCAACATATTTCACAGCTAGATCCCTGTCCATAAGCAATTGCAAATAATCTATTTTCATTATTTCCAAAGCCTTTTTGATAGAGTACAAGTGGGTATGAGTGACTCCACTTGCAACTCCCTTTTTCCTCTCCTCAATTTGAGCTTCCCAAATGAGTTCTTCAATGACATTATGTGTATGGTCAAAACGTGATAGGGCTGCAACAATCATATCTTCAGTGACTTTCATCTATTTCTTCAACTCATATGACTCATTGGACAAATGATTATCACATGATCTATAATTTCTGATTTGTCTTCAATATTATGGCTCTCAAAATCAACTACCTTGATCACATCCTTATTCCATAATTCAAATTTTAAAGTTTCAGCAACACTATGTCTAGAAACAGTTTCTTTCGTTATTATAATCTCCTTTTCAACCATTTGTTCCTCATATGTTAAGGTACCTTTTCCCTTTGAATGTTCTGTTATAAACTCCTCATTATCCATTAAAGGTTTCAGCTTCTCCTCACATTGTTTGAAAACTTTGTAAACCAATCTATATGCAGCTATAAGAATAACCTATTTTTGCTTCAAAAAAACCAATACCATAGATAGAATGGGCTGAAAAATAATATCACTTTCATCAATAACCAAAATCATAATTGTTTGCATGGCTGCAATAACATTATCAGTATGATATTTTCTGATTGTGGCAAGGATTTATGGTGAAACATTTGGTGAATTAAATCATCTAATCCTAAGTCTAACATTCAATGTTTCCCAATCCGAGTTTTGCAAATGTTTCAAGTATGAACACCTTCCTAGAAAATGAAAACATTTAACATCCTCCAAATCTTGGAAACTATCCACCATCAATTTGATTACCTCTTTCATTGTGTCATCATCATAAGGAACTTCAAGTGCCAATATTCTTAAGACCTCACTCAAACTAGCAGTAACTAACAATCTTAACTCATCATCAGTATGTCTTAACCACCTATGCTAACCCAAATAAGTCACTATAAGAATAATAGCTAACTGCAACAAATTCGAAGGTGACTCCTCAACAAGGATCAAACATTCTTCTACATTTTTTAATTTGACCAAAGTATCATTCCTTGATTGGCATAAGCTACCGAGTTTACTACCTGATTTGTGGAGTGATTTGACCAACCATTTTCTATCTCTGGCAGCCATAATTTAAACCGAAACTCAATTTTGAATTACCCAATAGGCTTTAGAAACTTTCTGAGCTTTGATACCACTATAATAGTCTACCCTATTTTGTATATAATTTTTTTTTTATTTCAGTGTGTTTGACAGATTGACATTTCGTCAAACACTTCACTCACTTCAGTTCTGCACTATTTGTCTAGTTTATTTTTGATGATTGACATATGATTATAAACTGCTTTAATATAATGAATTCCACTTATTTCATCACCAAAAATACATATTAAATTTTTAAGCATAAAAATACACAAACCAAAAATTTCAATGGTAAAACTTCATTCTCAGAATATAACAGTCCACATCTTTCCTATACAAACACAGTGACTGGTAGAAATTAATTACTAAATCTGACTTGGAAGACCATTCCAAACTGGATGTTGATATTTCTTCACTTACTCCATCAGATATTAACATAACACAACCTCTCATTCATATAACAAACTGAAATTAGGTGTACAAGAGATGAATGCTATAGTGGTCCACTTTAGCTACTACAATATTGAAGTCGCCTACCAATTTCCCCTGTATAGAAATATACTAAACAATTGAAAATCCCACCGTGACTCCCAAAGAGAATGTGTTGCGAATGATATAGAAATACAATCTCCATCTTAAGTCTTGAGTCTACAACTCGAAGGGAATGTCCAGACTTAATTCTTTATTGCTAGACTCGTCTTCTTTCAAGAATGAATAGTTCTTATATTTTTAACTTCTTCCGTCTCTGGTCATAAACCGCGATATCCTTCCTTATGCTGAAACAACAGGTAAAGAATTGAATAGCTGATGTGCTTATAAAATATATTAATTTTAACTTCTACAAAGGTGTGAAGCAAAGAATCAATTCCTAACTCCTCATAGACAATGAGGATGCTTGGAAAATAATAGGTGCCATTAGATATAATGCCGACTACTTCTTAAATAGCCGATAGACTTCCACCTTTAGACGAACCATTTACCATTGTCGTTCCACCATGGTATTCCACGTCTCAGAGCAAGAGACCCACAATACTCATAAAATTCGTATCAGATAAGAACCCCCAACGGATTCTACAGAATAATTCTCGATTCCTTATTTTGAAAGGCTAAGAATTCTTGCTTCAACTATAATGGCAGAGTCTTGGTGCATGAAGGAAAACGTTCTGAAGGAACTATGCGGCTGCCAATAATATTAGTCGATTCCTTTCAAGATAAACCACCCAACACAGATTAAAGTCGGGAACCACATTGAGTCGATGATATTGTAGGTTAAGCAAAATTTATAATTTTTGAGCAATAGTAAACAACGACAGTTACAAAGAATGAGAAGTTACTAATTTACAATGGCAACCATTCCTTTGTATCTTTTTTCCACGATTTTTAAAGTCCAACTCCTCTTTCTGAAATATGTGATTATTTCCTTAATGAAGCGACAATCATGAGAAGATTTTAATTTATTAAATCTTCTTCAATTTTAACCCGCACCAACATCGCTGCCTACTACTTGGAGTGTCAGTTTTCTCATAAGCTGAGAGTTAATCAAATATTCACGACTTCTTGTGAACAAGATGAATAAACCAATTTAGATGCCACGATACCCACTTTCATAGCCGCTATGGTTTTTGCGACACTTCCCAATGTCCATCGCGTCCATATTTATTCATCAAATGATTTGAAATTCTATTACTACAACAGATTTTCATTTCACCATACAGTTCTAGTAAGTATCGATTAAACAAAACTCTTGACTTCTAAAGAAATATACTGTCAATAATTGGCCACATGCCCATATCGCTTCCTTGGTCTGAATTAACCCACTTAACTGATAGTTTCAACTAAATAAGCTCCTCTAATACAAATTTAGACTCCCATGAAAGCCCATATTCAAGACTAAATGATTAAAAACAATCAACCCATCGACCATTCCTCAAAGAAGGATAATATGGTTTCCCAATAATTTAATTTCGATTGTATACATTCAACAGAATAGAGACATATACAATTAAATTAATGTCAACAAAGGTCTGAAATTTAATATCTTGAATTACCAAAAAAAAACATTAAAGCACTTGCATAATCCCTGACTTGGAATTATCCACAATCATCCACTACACCAAAAGATCGGCTTGGTAGCAAGGGTGGCTACCTAGGGTGTTAAGGGTGGCAACCAAGGAGGATCTTTCACCACCGAGGCCACCACCAGAGAATTTGGGATCTTACGCAAACCCAGTGGACATGTTGTCGTTGGGGCACATCACCCGCACATAGGGACATTGCAACCCACCACGCTTCGTGGGTCTCGACCTCGAGACCTCGACTTTGATACCACTAAGGCCCAACCACTACACCAAAATACTGGCTTGGTAGTGAGGGTGGCTACCCAAGGTGTTAAGGGTGGTAACCAGGGAGGATCTTACACCACCGAGGCCACCACCGGAGAATCTAGGGTCTTACACAAACCCAACAGACATGTGGCCATTGAGGTACATCACCCACGTAGAAGGACATTACAATACCACACCTAGGATAGAAAACTTACAAAAGATTATATCTCTGGTTTTATAAGACCATTTTTTCATCTTTTCTTGACATACAACTAGGACTCACAAAACAAAATAGTCCTTAAAACATCAACTAGGTCTCTTGGACCTTCAAGAACAACATTAAAATGATGCTCCTACATCATGAGTATACGTAGGTTTACACATATAGTATATATATACATTTAATGTATATACATATAAATTAATATATATCTAGAATACATGAATTAGAGCATATACTCAATACAAAGATTTAGTCTCTATGCCAAAAAATAGAGAATAATCAAAGACAATTACACAAACATTCCAATCATCCCAAAAGCTATGACCAAGGGTTTACTTAGCAACACATATCTAGAATGACTTCACTTAACTTGTCTAACCTAGGCCGTGAGTGTGTGATACCTCAAGTCTAGATACATTAGTGGTTGCCATACCAAAATCCTCTCCTGGGTGATACTATCCCTCTCCTCATTGGAGGGCTTGATTCTTTCCTACATCCAACTTAATGCATCATAAACTTAGTTAGCCAATAACATGAAAATCATATTCATCGTATATCTTTTGCATTATTAAAGTATTTGAAAAGTAATCTCATCGTACAATGCATGTTCATACATTTCATTCATCCATTGAACATATTAAAGTCATAATCTTGCATTTAAAATCATATTTACTCATAAAAGTAAAAGTAATCTAGTAACTTAGAAATGGGGTGTAACATCTAGCACATAAGAAATTGAAGAAACTTCATTAGAGAGAATAGGGTGGTTACATATCTAAATTATACAACTTTGGAAATCTATCACCTTATTTTCAATGATGATTCTTGGCTAATCTCTCTTACCACTCATTGTTTATAGTTCCATCCTCTCCTCACCCCATTTGGAAGCCATAAATTCTTATCTCCTTTCCCTCCATTGGTATAACTTTCCAAAATCCTTGTCTTAGTTTCTTTACTCAAATCTATAACTCCTTATCCCCTTATTATCCCTTGTTTACATTCATTTTGTGATCTCCATTACCCTTTGAGTCATATCGCATCACACACATCACTTATGTTTATTTTATCATCTAAGGTTTCTCCAAGACATGGATCTCTGCACACAAATCACTTTTTACCATTAGGTTTATATATTCAATTCTTTTGGTAGTGCTTTGTAGAGGTTGAAACATTCCAAACAAAGGAATAATTATGATAATCTCCTTAACATCACACTCTTTTCCTCCTTGTCCGAATTTATTCAACTTATATATTCTTGATCTCTAGAGCACATGTGCCTAGTTTGTGAGTGAAAGCGTGACTAAAGAACCAAGGAGCACACATCCTAAAAAATTTAGAGGCTAAAAAGACAAAGAAATTGTTTACCTTGCAAGCTAGCTACACTCCTTGGCACTATTCCAACACCCCCTAGTGCAGTTGTAACATCCAAATTTTAGTTTTTATTTGTTTGTACCTATATTTTAACTAAACACAATGTTAAGTCTCTTTAGTTTGTTTTCACCATCAAATATACTAAAAGTAATCAACACATGTTCTATTTTAATCATTCTTTTATAATATATCAATTTATAATAATCATTTCCTAATTCTAATCTTTGAGAACTTATATCAAATTAAGCAACATTTATATCTTTATTATCTTTCATTTCTAGCCTATGATTTATTGAATACATAGAAAGTGAAAAGGTTTATTAAGCCTAGTAATAACAATATTTTCCATTCATTTAGGTTTAATCCTATTGAGGATGGTCACATTCTCTTAGATTTATTTTAAAATAAAAAGTAAGTACAATGGACCCATGGAGGATTTTATTGCAAGGTTTGATTACCTTGTGAATAATATTCCTATAGGTTCAAAACCTACACTAATTAACATATTATTTTTCTTCATCAATGCTCTATAGCTGGATTTATTTGCTTATTGAGATAAGTTATGTCCTGAATTAACTTGAAGCATAAAATTGATGATTGAATTAAAAGACAACATGATCACTTTAGGGAAGTTAAATGGAGATTCTATTTGACCATTTTCTAAAGTTTGGTTGATCACGTCTTACAAAATACTTGTTAATGATGTGACTATCATAAATAGGTAAATCCCCTAAAATGTTTAAATAAAATAACAACAAATTTTACCAAGAGGAAAATTTGTTCCCTACAATGACAATAGTAGGTCTCACCTTTCTATCTTTCTAGGAAAACCACTTTAGAAGCATATCCCTGACCAATACTTCTCATTAGTTTGTTTTCACCATCAAATTTACTAAAAATAAGGAACACATGTTCTATTTTAATTGGCCTTTTCTAATATATTAATTTATAATAATCATTTCCCAATTCTCATCTTTGATAGCTCATATTAAATTAAGCAATATTTATATCTTTATTATCTTTCATTTCTATCCTATAACTTATTGAATACATAGAAGTGAATGTTGGTGTAAATAGGTATTTTATCTATCTAGTTTACTGATGGGTCCTATTTACATGTTAAGTTTACTTAGGTCCTAATATTTCTAGAAGTCTTAGTTGCCACCTAGATCTTATCTTATCTTTTTGACATTTAATACTTGAGTCCTAGGTCATTTGATAATAAGTTGAGTTAGTTGTCACACATTATAGGATTGAGACGCATGTCGTAATCTTGTCTAATCCTATCTTTCACCTTGTCTATATAAGCAAGGCTTTTGTACAATTTGTATCATAAGATCCAATAGTATCGAGCAAGTTGTTATGTTGCCATACTCTCTTGTAAAAGGTTTTCATTTTGTTTTGACGTGATCTTGGAGCGTGAGCTTATTTTTAGCTCCTACATGGTATTAAGCTTGTGGTCACTAGGCCTTGCGGGGGGCTATGTCTTGAGCGACGTGGTCTATGGCCTGCCACCCCCAAGAGCTCCACCACAGTGGTGTCGCCGTTGCTGACAATGTATTATTTTAAAAAAATATTGTGGTGCAATCATATGAGTGTTGGGGGGCTAGCCAAATTTGTCCCCTTAATATGCCTAAATCAGGTAACATTTTTTCAAATGACCATAATTTTTTACCATGATATCAAATTTTTAAAATGAGATATCATCAAAAAGCTAGATATGTGCACTTTATAGTGGTGAAGGTTATTTTTCCAAATTCTATTGTTTGGTGCTAGTATTTGTTGTTTGAAGTTAGATTTTGATTTTTTGGCTCTCAAGCTCATAAATTTTTACCATAATACCTAAATTTCATGATTCTTGCAGTGTTGGAAAGGTATTGAGGAGATATATCATAACATCCATACACTTTTTCTAAATTTAGCCTTAGGTATGTTTTATTCATATTTATGTGTATTTACATTTTGATTGATCACTTGGACATCAAGTTCCTTGGGAAGGTATTGTTTTGATCCTTGCACTTCATTTCAGTTCTATAACATGGTTCTATCTCCTATTGCTTAAATAAAAATTTAGGGTTACTTTAAATCGATAGTTTTTAGTGTTCCTTGGCATTAGAACAACCAATATTTATTTCTATTGTGTTATCATGATTCCATAGTTGCTCTAAAAGAGTTTCTATTATTTCAGGTATCAAAATCATCTCATCCTTTGTTTCTTGGATTAAGGTTCCATTGTTACTCCACTAATGTGCTTCAAGTGTTTCTTTGTAGCGAGTTATCTCATTATGGGGGGGCTATATAGTCTCTTTTCTTTCCTTCCTATGGAGGGGAACTTGATTGCATATTTTTTCTCTTTTGGAGAGGAGTTTTATCCCACCGATTTTTCTCTCTTTTTTTTTATGTTTGTGAGAGATTACATTTGTAAATGGGCACCTAACATGCCCTTGTAGTTGAGACCCATCCTTGCATCTTTGCACCATCTGCATGATAATCTACTCACTAAGTTGCACTTTAGGGGGTTGTTGGTGTAAACGTGTATTTTACCTATCTAGTTCATTAGTGGGTCCTATTTACATGTTAAGTTTACTTATGTCCTAGGGAATCTTTCTAGAAGTCTTAGTTGTCACCTATATCTTATCTTATCTTTTTGACATTTAATACTTGAGTCCTAGGTCATTAGTAATAAGTTGAGTTAGTTGTCACATGTTATAGGATTAAGACACATGTTGTAATCATGTCTAATCCTATCTTTCGCCTTGTCTATATAAGCAGGGCTTTTATACACTTTGTATCATTAGATCAATAGCATCAAGCTAGCTATTATCTTGCCATACTCTCTTGTAGAAGGTTCTCATTTTGTTTTGTAAGTGATCTTGGAGTGTGAGCTTATTTTTAGCTCCCAGAGTGAAAAGTTTTATTAAGCCTAGTGAATAAAATCTTTTTCATTTGTTTAGGTTTAAACCTGTTGAGGATGGTCAGATTCTCTTAGCTTAGTTTTAAAATAAAAAAAAAACAAGTACAATGGACCCATGAAGGATTTTAGTGCAAGGTTTGATTACCTTGTGAAAACTATTCCTATAGGTTCAAAGCATACGCAAATTAACTTATTATGTTTCTTCATCAATGTTCTATTGTTGGATTTTTTTCCTTATTGAGATAAATTATGTCTTGACTTAACATGAAGCATAAAATCGATGATTGAACTATAAGGACAACATGATCACTTTAGGGGAGTTAAATAGAGATTCTATTTGGCCATTTTTTAAAGCTTGGTTGATCACCTCCTACAAAATACTTGTGATGTGACTGTCATAAAGAGGTAAATCCTCCAAAATACTTAAATACAACAACAAGAAGGTTCACCAAGAAGAAAATTTGTTTCTTACAATAATTATAGTAGGTCTCACCTTTCTATCTTGCTAGGAAAACCACTTTAAAAGCATATCCCCAATACTTATTGCTCATTTCGTAAAACTAATAGTCGCAATGATAAAACTTTTCTAGAAATATAAAAAGACACACAAATACTTTTGAATACATATCAAGTTATTTTGGATGAAGCTCTTCATATACTACATAAACCTAATGATGACTTTATAATATAATGTATAAAATATAAACTAAATCATAATGAATTAGTAAATGAAACAAACGACCTTTCACTATCTTTACATATTCACAAAATCAAAAAATTAGAAAAATTAAAAAGAAAATAAGAAGGATTAATCTAAGAGAGTCATTAATGAACATGTATCTCTTTCCTGAATTTCTAAAGAAAGTTCCTAAATAAAGTAAGCCACCAAGGTGACTCAATTAGTCTAGGTAATCTAACTAGTCGTCCTTTGAGATTTATGATTGCATGATAAAAGGCAAAGGTTTAGATTCTTAACTAGAATATTTTTTTAGCATATATATATCCTATTCAACTAAACTATAGAGTTAGATATTTTGGATCATTAGACAATGTGATGCCCATAAATTAATGAATTATTTATGATTGTAGTATACCAAGGTATATGGAAAAAATTATTCTTTATGATCTAGGGTGGTGCCTTTGGTAGGATGTTTGAAACATACATACATTGTCCTTGTGTCTTATCTCGAGAAAAGCGTGATGATGATAATCTTAGTGGTAGATATTCCTAGCGAGATATGACACCCTTTTAGTGGCATCTTTTCTGCAAAGACTTTTTAAGTCGTGGATTCTACAAAGACGTGGGTGGTGAAATCTAGTTTGGATTCAATATATTTATTTATTATTACAACATTTATTTATCATTATGAGTCCGAACTCTATACCCGAGGTGAGATTTACAAGTTACTAATTTACCCTAACATATTTTCGTCTATTTAATTTCCGTACACCCTTAAACACGGCAAGGATTAAATTGAGCATTCGGCGGGCTCTTGTACGACGAAACCCTTGAAATGATTTAAACCTTGCGATTTCACCACCCTCCTGAATGTCGCTTGGTTGGAGGCTGTTTGGACGCTCAGCTGCATTGTCCGACACCCTGCTTAAACCCTTGTGTTGTCGATTCCGTATGGAGGCCTCTTCTCCCTCCTCACAGTGGGCATGCTCCAGCTGCACATTGCTCAACCCCCACTCCGCCACCACATGCCAAATCTGCCACACTCGTACTCTCCCTCATTCGCAATGGCCCTGCCTCTCCTGCACTTTTCTCAATAACCTCACAACCTCCAATTGTCAAATGTGCGGAGCCATGCAAGCCGCGACGCCTTCTCATCATTTCATCGTTGATGACGATGAAGAGAAAGCAGAAGCAGATGGCTTGGTGGGAACCAGATTTCGTCCTCTTCAGCCGCAAAGTGAAAATCCCTCTCCTACAAAGTGTAAGCGCCCTTCAAAAGAAACAGATGAAGAGGGGTGGGTTGACATGAAAAAGTCCGCCAAAGTCGCGGACTCGACGTCGGCGTCAGCCTCATCCATTACCAACACTTTTCTCCGGGATTTGCACATGGACAGAGTTTCTAGGAACACTGCTGGAGGTATACCTCGCTATCGTTTTTTCCATCCATGTTTGTCCCTAAAATTGTAATGCCATAATGTCAACTGGTTGACAAAATATCAAAGCTGACCAAGATACTAGTCTGCACTCGTGTTTTTTAAGTTTCACTCATCCTATTCTCTTCTTCACCTAAAAAATCTCTAGTTTAGCTAAAAAAAATTGATATATTATAAGGTCTCTCATATATATGCAAACTGTAATTGTGTGCTTACATGCGTGGGCATTTGGCCGTTCATTAATAAATCTCTATGCTCTGCACTCACCTTTTAGCTAGCAATGTCCTGCTATCATATTCTTTTCTGGAATTTTTAAGAATACTGGATTTGAGTAAAACGCTGTTTTAATCTATACAGCCACAAATCACAATTTTGGTTCCATGTTATTTTGTTTTTAAAACCATTCTGAGAGTCAATTACTGCCATTTCCGTTTTCCTTTTGGCTGAGTAAACCGATATGGACTTCTACCAACCAGAGATTGTACTAACAATCAAAGAATACCATTTCCATTTGGGGGGCTATCCATATGTCAAATTTACCCAAGATGCATCGAGTTTTTTGCTTGTATTATCACTATCACAGCCGTTTTAACACAGGTAGCTTACAAAGAGTGGCCTCAACCAAATAATCATCACTGAAAAACATGGAACCATGCTCTTATCTTGCAAGCGCCAATATTAAATAAGGAGAACAGAAACATCAATGAGAAAGAAGCCATTACCGTACCTAAAATTAAAAGAGGTAACATTCCCTATAATAAAAGTAGAAAAACATGGATCCATGCTTTTATCTTGCATGCTACAATATTTCATAAGGAGAATAGAAACATCATTGAGAAAGAAGGCATTACCCTAGCTAAAATTATCCAATCAATCCACTTTGAAGGAAGTTATTTGATTTTTTGGCCTCAGAGGTAATACCCTGAAAAGGAGGGAAGTTGTCATCTTCAGGAAAATCATGGTTAATCAGCACAGAGTCATGAAAGCAATCAAGTAGAGTCAGATTGGCAAGCAAATTTTCAGCTTTGTCGCCTTCTCACTTGACATGCTTCAGTTGGACACCATCAAACTATTCCATTAACCTTTTAGCTTCTCGATATAGCTACAAATTTTTAATCATATAAATACAAATTACTTTTAGACAATTTTGATTCACATAATATTAGTTGCATTGTTTATCATTAATAATAATAAATAATGTCAGTACAAGATGGAACATGGCAGTGCTAGGTTATGAAGCGTGCATTACCAGGAGGGGTTCCTCTAATCAACGGCTATACTGTAATTTCTCTTTTATTCAATATGTATTTGTTACAATCTTTCTATATGCTATCTAATTCTGCATGGTAATTTTATTCCTTGCTTCTATCTCCTCTCTATCATTCCATGTTATGACTAACATATGAAATGGTATATTTAATCCCTAACACATTACTAAACTTAGGAACACGATTGCTAGTCATGTCCTCTTGGCCTTGGATTATACTATGATTCATCAGATAATGCTGAAAAAGTTGAAGACTACTGCTACTTAGTGTTGTCTATCTTTCAATCTTGAGGTGTCATGCCATGTATTGTGCTTTTGTGGCGTACAATTTTTTTTCAACCAACTCAATGAAGAATCTTGCTGACACCAGTCTTGGCCTTTGATGGTGATACCTTTTGTTTTCCTTTGCTTCTTTAAGGGTAATAGTGGCCCACAGCGGCACATTTGGGTCTGATAGCTACCTAGAAGTAGAAATCTGTGGATTTGCCTCACATTTGAGGCTGTTTGTTCCAATGAGATTATCAACTGTTCTCATTTGAATCCTCAATTGATTCATCCTCTTCTGAAACGATGCCATCATGTTCAAAAGAATTCTCAAGTTTCACAAACAAAGAACTTGTTATGTTGAACCTTTTATCTCATTCTGACCTGCATCATTTGTTTGGAAAAAAGAGAACCAATGCACCTTAAGTCATCTGATTTGAATTCAAGACTTTTCACTTTTTGCCAAATCTTATAAATTTAAAGTCTCGGCTTTCTTATTGAGTTTGCTACTAGCAATCACCTTGAATTTGTCTCTTACAATCTTCACAACAAACTTGTCAGGGAAAAACTCAATTGTATGTCCCCATTGAGTTATTTGATAAGCTGATTGCATTCACACTCAAATTTGGAACACGGTAGACATTCTTAATCATGAATCATCTAGCATAATATCTTCACTACCACCACCGACAATAGGAAGAGCTGAATTATCTTTTATGTATACCTTATTATCATTTGTTTTGCCAAGGCCATGGAACAAAGTACCATCTTTGGCAATGCGATGAGTACACTTGGAGCCCAAAATAAATTGATATTTACATGTTTGAGTATGAAATGCACAAGTATCATGCTATCAAGATATTTCACTTACATTTCTCATTGTGCTTGCCTTGGCCTGGTTTGAGGTTCTTCGGATCTTGCTCCATAACATGAATAGTTTGGAAACATTTGTTCTCAACACGTCTACTCTTGTTACAATAGGTTTATAACTTTATTCCCTTCACTTCTTCTCCTTGTCCATATGACCACTCTTTGTTCCCATTGCCATTGCTTCCTTGGTCTTCCCTTGGATGGATGTTGTCATCACAATAATATTGCCTCATCTTCCTTGTGCTAGCATGGGATTGCTTCTTAGAACCAGGCATACCTAATATGATGAGAATCTCGTTTTCCACAACCACTAGATCACACATGGCATCAAAAGTCGTAGGCTTATCAACCAACTTCATCACCTGCTTGGTAGGGAAGAAAGTAGAGAGAAACACTTGATATGGCTCTCAAAAATTAATATGAATAATCTCAATGATATCACTGTCCTTACACTCTTCACCACACTCATCCAACCGAATAAGAAGATCCTTCACATGTGCTATATAGTCTATGAATAGTAAACGAAAGCAAGTAATGACAAATGGTATCACTTTGATTAGCTTGAAGAGGGCTTTGCAATGGTTTGAAAACAGGTGAAGATGAAGTTCATATGCAAAAGTAATGGCTTTTGAAAGTTGAAATGTTAAAAATGCAATGGCAGTGGCTGCAAAATTTAAGCATGCACAAATATTGGTCAAAATGCTTCTGATTTTGTCAAGTGTCACACTTAAAGCTGTTGATTGTGTGCTGGCTATACCGCCCTTGCTGATTGTGCATTGATGGAATTGCCCTTGTTGCCCATGTGTGGCTGTACTGCCCCTGCTGACTGTGCCAGATGGATTGCCAGATGGATTGCATTTGTTGACTGTGCACTTTGGTGTAAATGTTAAAAAATGATCTAATGACACTCAAAATAGAACATTGACATCACTGCTACAGTAATTTGATTACAATAATGTTGATTACAGTAATGCTAATGTCATAAAAAATACAAGTGGGGATTTGACCCAGTGATCTTCCAAGGTCTACTGCCTTCACACAACATCTGTAACCAAGCTGGCTAGGTCTGCAAGCCTAATTGACAAAATGTTGGTCCTCATCTAGTTATCCTAGTGTTGCTGATTATCCCAGCTAGTCATCCTATTCTATCTCCAAATTATAGGCTCTAGCTATCTAAGTAGGGATTCCCAAACTAACAATCACACATCATAGAAATATGCAAGAGACAATGTTCAAAACGCTTGCATTATCATATGCATTCACAATTGAAGAGTGCATATTACCATTCACATTCAATAATCATATTGCTTAGTCTATTCCCATCCATGGCCCCTAGGCTTACAATGTCATCATTAATTGGCAATCCACTTCCCACCCTTACCCTAACTTGAGACTATTCTCAACAACCAAGTTATGTAATGGCTGCTTACTTCTCCACATGATAGCCTCCTACTCTTGTTAGAATCTGTCAAGTGTATGCTAAGAATCCCTACCAAATGACTTGTACAAGGCGTATTTATGGGCATCCCCCTAGGCTAGAGTTTAACCATCAACATAATCCTATCTAACCTTGTGCCAACACTTGTGTTTGATTTTTGGAACATAGTAGTGGATTTATGATCTTTTGCGCATGGGTGCTAAATGGGATATAATTGTCCTCCACTATTTGTCAACATCAATGATCTTGCTTTGTTCGCTTAGCTCCATTCCTTCTATGGTGACCTTCCTATGGTCCATCATTAATTGGCAATTTACATATTCTCCTTTGATATTGATGATGCGTATGGTGGCGAAGGTTTACTTCGGTGCCAACGTTTCACTAGTGCTACCTACTTATTCATGAAGGATTGCTAAAGTGAAGTATTTCACTCTCTTCATTGGCCCAAATCCCCTCAGTCTTTATTTTGAGATTGTTGCATTTCTGCCTCAGTTCTTGCCATTGCTTTACCAATGGTAGATATTTTCCCATAACCTCCTCATGTACTTTTTGTACTTGTTTGATCAATTCCTTGAGCTCATCCTCAATTGCCTTCTCCTTTGTCGCCAATTGCTTCTTTGCCTCTTGCACCTTATCAGCCTTTGTCAATCTCTTTCTAGGTTCTTCAATTATACTTGCCTCTTTTTCCAAATTGGTAAGAGTGCATTGCTCATTAGTGGTCTTTGCCCCTATAATCCTTCATCAGCCAACTTCATGCATATACTCTTTCCTTGAAGTACTCCCCTCATTGTTAGCACTAACTTTACTAACACATCCTTTCTAGCTTCATTTGTTGCATAAGTGATTTCCATTTGTACTGTCATCTTCAATCTTGAGCAGTAATTCAATTGTTGTCTTCAACATCTTGCTAGTGGGACCTTCTCCTCTATGACAACCGCAAGCTTTGCTCCAATCATGGTTTGTATTGCTTCTTTCAGGTTTTGCTTGGTCCTCATTTCTTGTTGTTGTTCTTTTAGGGTGCCTAAAATATTTAAATTTCTCTTTTGGAGCTCTGCCCTTGATCTTTTGTTTGCAAATATTCTTTACATGTTTTCTTGGGTTCCATTGTTCACCAATTGAGCCACCTGTGTGTTCATTATCTTTTTGGCTCTTATCTTTACCAAATTGCCATGTACATCCATTTTTAACAAAATAGTTAAAATAGAAACCATTGCCATTTCATACTCCATTTTTGCAAATGATTTTCAATTGTCCTTCTAGTGACTTGGTTGTTTCATTGTCAATTCTTTCTTACCTTTGGATTCCATTGTGAAGGTTGATATGCTCTCCTTGTTCCTCATAGAAGAGGCACTCAATCAGCTTACTCTCATAGCAGAAATCTCCATATCACTTTCAAGACAGTTAAAATATTTCCATGTCTTCAATCATTATTGACCTTAGTGGTTTTGCAAATAGGGACCTTGATATTGGCCGTGTTATACTTGGTGCTCTTATCCCTTCTTGTCTTGTTAGGTTTCCATGTAATCTCCTCATTTTCCTTCCTTTTGTTATTCTCCCTTGAATGATAACACACTTTGAATCCTTGAAATTCTAATCCACTTTGGAGTGGATTCTGTAATATCCCAAACAATATTTGTGCAATTTTCTGATTTTTTTGTAATACAAAACTGATGCCCTAATTTCTCATTTTCAATTTCTTCTTAAACCCTAGTGTGCTGATGTAATTTTCCGAGTTTTATAATGCATGAACAGTAGTACATAATGCAACTAAAAGATGGAAAAACTTGTAGCAGATAATAGTAGCATTAAATCACCAACATAGCATGATTAGATCCTTCCATATGAGTCAACAAATATCTGATATAAACCCTCAGTTGCCTGCTACAAAATATGAATGTAAATTACAAAGTAAAGTGGGCTTCAAACATGCTCCACAACATGAAGAAACCCTAATAATGCAAATGCCAAACTATCCCTAGCTGGACGAAGTTGCTCCAGCCACAAACATGCAACTAAATGATGAAGAAACAACTCTGAAACCCTACCAAGGGGTGCATTAGCCTGCTGGACTGATGTTAGGGCTTTGCCACCCTAGAAAATTTGAAGTAGAACCTCCAACTTGCACAATTCGCCCCTTAAATCAGACCTCTAAATGCAGTTGCAAAACTGAACATGAAAACTAGCAATTATCTCCATTGAAGCACATAGGAACCTCTGTCATGAAGTTCTCCCTTGAAGAAGCTAGGGTTTTCGTCCTACAGCATGTGCTGCTCAAAAGTGCAGACCAAAATAGAAGAGCAATTTCGAATGAATGATGAAATGCTCCACAAGATCTTGTATTTATACATGTTTCCCTCCTTATTCTCTATGCTGGCTGATCTAGGTAAGTTTGGTATTAATTCCTTATTTTTTCCCCATCTCAAGGCCGACCTAGGAAGAAATATAAATGTTCTATTGTTTTTATTCACAAGCCTGACCTGCTTTTCCTTAGCATGAGCCAACCTAGGAAAAGGGATATAAAGAGGGGACATTACAATAATTATGAAGGGTGATGATTTAAATATAAGGGACGAATCAATTCATTAACCTTCAATAAGCAATCATCACTCATCAAGAAATCAAACAATCAAAATTATCAAAAGATTTCCCAAGGCAACAACACAATTATTCTAACAAAGAGTGATTGATGCAATCAAGGCCAGACCACTTTGTAACCTACGAAATGGATCTAGTGAGCTTTACCTTGTGGACCAAAATCACTCCTATATGTAATATCTAGAATAGATCATTTCATCTAAGGGTCTTTTTCTTGAAGTAGCTCTACATTCATAAAACTTGACACAAATCAAGCTACATGAGCCTATGCTAAGTTACATTATGGGTCCATAACCCACAAATCCGAGGATCATTCTCACCTTTCAAACCTTGGATAAATTGATATGATTTAATTCAATATGATAACCTCCAATTGAATTGGAAGATGAAGAAAGAATTGGATAAGAGGGTAAAACTATAAATGCTAAGCTATTACACATCCTTTTGATTGACTAGAACAAACCCATAAATTTGTGCTTTACCTATGGGAATGACAGATGTATGACTAATACACCTTAAGCCCCCCATTAGAAACAAACTTGTGTCAAACTTTGGTTGAATGTTTACACAAAATAAACCCAACTTTATCTAAGAGAAGTTATCTTGATATTCACAGTATTCCCACAATCCATCATGATTTTAGATTTCAACAAAGGGTAATGAAGGATTTGTATCAATTATCATTGCCTAGGATCCTTGCGGTCATGAAATGAGAGAAAACTCGTCTTAAGTAACAAATCTTGCCAATGTCCGAAAATTTGGTTTTGTTGTTGAGAGATATTGGAAAATAGCAGTACACAAGTCAATAGATTGTCCTCATACTTGTAAGGATGATATTAACCTTATTGGCAATATACCAACAATCACTCCCCAAGGATATCATTGCAATAACTATAGAGTATCACAACAAAATCTAATCACACTCCAAAACAGGTTGATTGGGGGTCTTGGTAACTTCAGGAGCATCTTGGATTATGATTGCTTGAGGACAAGCACTGGGAGGGGTGGATTGTCATGCCCCGTGATAGAACAAGATAGTAGATTAAATTATAATGCTAGGCTGGCCGACCCAGACCTTACATGGCAGTGCTCAAATCCTCTTCTATCCTTGCAGGCTGACCCTCATTTCTCTGGCGCCACTTTGCAACAGAAATTAAATTAAATTTATGTATTACTCCTGGCCGACCATACATAGTTTAATGCCTAGATCGTATATATAAGAATGATTAGAAGCAACAAACAGGTCTTAGGAAATGTAGCGATCATCTCCATAGCAGCGACTAGGTATTGTTTAAAAGCAACAATTACCTTTCATTTACAGGGAGTCGATATCTAATATGAATAATGCAGTGATAGAATTAAATATAGCGATTACCTTTGAATTAACTTCAAAGTGATTCTTAAAGGCATCAATTAGTTTGGAAAGGGCAGCGATCAAATTAATGGAGATAAGGTTAGTTTAATAAAGGGACATGCCTCTTTAGATGGTTGTTTCTATTTAAAAGGAAGTCTCTCTTTAAAGAGACAAGGGGATATAAATAAAGTTAGAGTATGGGGAGGAATGAACAGTAAGGAATTAGGAATGGGAATAACATCAGCAGATCTCTATCCATGAGATGGAAGAAATGAACAGTATGGATAGAGCAGCAGATCAGAAAGAAGGATCAAAGGGAAATAGAAAATAGAAGGAGAACAAGTATGAAATAGAATGAAGTTAATAAAAGCTGATATGGAAGCAATCAAAAGTAAATAATAATCTGCACTCAGAAATGCAGCAGCCATTAATAAGGGAAGTAAGTCGGTAGGACTACATACACATTATATATAATGAAATAGGCATATACATATATTATATGTAATACAATTAAGCAATAATGATGCTTGCAGCAATTATTAATCCTTATTAGTAATTATTCAATTGAAACTAATCTGTTTGTTTCTCTTTAAGCAATATCTTTTGAATATTGAAAACCGATCGATTAGAGAAGAAAAAACATACAAAGCAAGGAACAGATCAGTTTGTACATCAGAAGAGATTGCTGTTATCAGATATCCGTATATATATAAACATTCAGGTGTATTTTCTGCCATCTATTGTTTACACATGTATGCCTATGACTTATAAGATAATAAGAGTAATTAATGTATAATTATTAATTTCCTATGCTAGAATTAGCAATGTATTTCACTGTCTGAAATCCACTTGTGGGAAGGGCTTGGGGTGGAGTAGGTAAGCAAGGCTAGTAAGTAGCCATCCTAGAGTTGTCCATAATGTCTCCTAGGACCAAAGGGCACTTACCCAGAGGGTCGAGTAAATCACTTACAACCTCCACTCAATTCCACAAGATGGCAAGTGTCTTCCCGGAGTTGAAACATTGATGGGGAAAGTAGGTACAAGTCGCCAAGGGGGAGGGCTGTGGTATACACCCTCTTAGGCTTGGTATATGGCTTCGGACGGACCCATCATGTCCTTTCTCCCAAAATCTTAATATGTTTGCATTGTTGATAATCTATGAATGTGATGTAATTGTCTAACTTTCATAAGCATATATATATGTATTTGCATTTATTGTTCATATGGTGTTTGCAAGTTTCAAACCTAGGATTGCATTATTAAAAGAATATCTATTTGGCAAGACAAACCCTAACCCTAATTTGCTGTAATTTGCTGCAACTTGTGATCAATAGGCAAATCAGGAGAGGGACATTACAACAATTTTGTTGAATGTTTACACAAAAGGCAACAAGGGTAATCAAGAGTTTGTATTCATTGCTCCAAATCCTTGTGGTAATGAAATGAGAGAAAACTTGTCTTAAATAACAGGTCCTGCCAATTTCCAACTCTTGGTTTTGTTGTTGAGAGCTATTGGGAAATAGTAGAACATGAGTCAGAAGAATATTGGACAATAAATTATCCTCGTACTTTAGAGGATGGTCTTAACCTTATTGGTAGTCGAGGCAAGCATGTTAACAACCACTCTCCAAGGACATTGTAGTATAACATGACCAAGAAAATCATCACTAGCTATAGAATTTTCAATTCCTATTGCTTGAGGGCAAGCAATATTGGGAAGGGCGGACTGTGATAACCCCTGATTGCATTTTGCATAGTAAATAATTGCTGCCAAAAGAAACTACAGCGATTCCTTAAGGTAACACAGTTAAGACTTTAATTAAATACTGCTGCCATAAAAAGAATCACACCTTTATGATAATGGAGGATCACAGCTATACAGCCTCTTATTAATGATTGGTCAGGGTAAAGGAAGGCTATTTAGCCTCAAAAAGGTATGGATTAAAATAAAATGAAGAGTCTAAAAGGAAGCGCTCCATCATGGAAAGGAGACAATAAAATAAATGACAAAATAATAATAATAATTAATCAAGAAAGGCAGCAGTCCGTTGAGGAAAGACATGACTTTTGGCAAGGGATATAATTTATAAAAGGATTTGACTTTTCCTCTCAAGGGGAAGATATTAAAGAGAAGACATTTCATTGGAGGATGGTTCATGGAATGATTGGATCAATTAGAAATCTGGAATCCGGTAGATTGGAAAAAGAGGAATAAAAATCAAGTAGGAGATCAGATAAGATATAAAAGATCTGCAGACAGAAAAGCAGCAGCCTTTGGATGTAGTAAATGAGTGGTATATATATATATATATAATATAATCTTTTATGCATCTTTAATATAATTACTAACAGAATTTCTAATCTATTTAAGGCTCTTATAATTAATGATTTAACCTATTTGTTTCTCTATAAGCAATCAGGCATGGATTAGCAAGGAAACATGGTTGGGAGAGGCAGCAGACCGGTTCCACAATGTAAGTAGGCCACTCCATGTTGGATGTACGGGAGTTCTTGCCACTTGTGGGCCAAGGGGTGTTATACCACGTTCTTGGGCTTAATTGTGATGAACAGTCTCTGGGCACCCTATTGTGCCTTCCTCTCCAATCCTTGCTATGGTTGGTTATTGGAAATGAAGCTGTAGATTAGATTCAATTAGGTGATGTTATTTATCTTAATCTATTTGTTTCCCTATAAGCAATTAGGCAGTGATTAGTAAGGAAACACGGTTGGGAGAGGCAGCAGATCAGTTCCACAATGTAAGTAGGTCACCCCACCCCATGTTGGATGGACAGGAGTTCCTGCCACTTGTGGGCCAAGGGGTGTTATACCACACACTTGGGCTTAATTGTGATGAACAGTCTTCGGGCACCCTATCATGCTTTCCTCTCCAATCCTTACTATTGTTGGTTATTTAGCTTTGATTAGGGGATGTTATGTATCTTAATTGTTCATTTTTCTCTTAAGTCCAATAACTTTTATATGATTTAATTTTAAAATATTATTTGTGAAATAAATTATATTTTTGGAATTGTTATTTTTGGGCAAAAATCAGGTATATCCCCAAAGGGGACATCACAATCAATGCTCGTCTTTGGCCTGTTTTGCGTTTGTCTCAAGATTCTGTTTTGCTTATTTTGCTAACCTCTTCTCGATTTCCACCATCGGTTTCTAGTCCCACTCTTCCATTTTGGTCTGTTGACTTGTCAAATGCCTCATGTTCCTCTTTGTTGTGGCTAGGTCTCATGATTTATTTATGAAGTTTTGGTTGAATAGGCTCAAATGAGAAAGGATACTTACTTCATTGGCAAGATACACCAGTTTAATCAATTTTTCAAGTGTCTCAACTCAATCCACAATCATGTGAGCACAATGCCTTATAGCATGCAGATAAACATTGGAAAGTAGCTATTCACATCCTTCAATTAAATCTTTCAATCCTAGTCTAGGATCACCATTGGTCTCTTAGATGCTGCCCCAAAACACTTTGTTGGAAATGCTTCGTTTGGTCTATGTGGGTTGGCTTGCTGAACTAAATAATTATTGCCAAAATAAGTTAAGATCTATACTTGAATAATATTGCTCTTGTCAAGTGAGTGCTGCTGACTGCAATATTCATCTCCACTGTTACAAGCTTTTGGAGGTTGAAAACCATATCCAGTACCATTTTGTTTGTAGTATACAACTCCATGTCATTGGTGTGTTGATATGTCTCTCTCTTCAATACACTTTTTGCCAATACTCCAGCCACCACTCCTATCATTGTATCAAAATTATCATTGATTTTGCTAACATTCAAAATCCCTTCTATTCTTTCACATATCCACTCCATCATCAACAAGTCCGATCATCTCTTCAATTAGTGAAGTTTCTAGGTAGATTATTTCATGCCCCAAATACAATTTCCTCAAGTTCAAACTATTTAGAAGGAATTTGGTTAGCTGTTTAGGTCAACTAAAACTCAAATATTGCATTATTTTCAAAACCCCTATTTCTTCCTATGCACCGTGGACCTTAATCAACCCGTCTTTTCTTCCCTCTTTGCTTAGCCCCTTTTTATTCCTTTGATTGGCTCTAATCTGTGGGCTTGTTCCTTTCAAAGCTGACGTGGCTACCTTTGTTGTTTATCTCCTGCATGTCCATTGGTAACCTTGGTAATGGTGGAAGATACATCCTCTCACTTGTTGATGCTTTGTGCTTTACTTATTTGGCCATCTCCTCTCTCACTTTCCTCTCTACACCTCAAATTTTCTTCTGTGCAGCTTCACTCTAACTTTGTTTTTTTGCTTGTAGAACTCTTTTCACTCTTATCTTATTCAATTTTGCCAAAGGTAAAGAATAGCTCTACTTTGTCCCCCTTTTATAACTTATCTCTTCATCAATGCCTCACCTATTCCCTTGCGTTAAATGTACATGGATAAGGTAGCATCCCTCAATGCTCACCTCTTTTTTCTTTGCCCCTTTTTTATCACTTGTAACGCTCCTCCGGTGCTAATTTCCTTCTGGCCATGGTATCTGTTTCCTCAGTATCAATCTTTTTCATTCGGTCTTCTCCTTCCATCTCTTCTCTTTAAGTTTATGGCTCCTTTAGTATAGTTTCCTGCATCAGATGGTTTAAGGCCAGTGAGATAACTCTTTGCATGCTTGCACTGGGATGCCTCACTTCTCTTATTTACTCCTAAAAGTGATAGATGAGCTACTCTTTGAAACTATTAGCCACCTAGTTCCCCCTATACATGATCCAGGCTGTTGGGATGTGTACAATACCATTGGCCACAAATGCTAGAAGAGATTTTAGGGGACGTATCCTGCTTTCTCCTAAGATTTCCCAGTCATATCATCTTACACTTGGTCATTCTTTTGTGTCCGTCATCAGGATGTGTATTGGCCCTTTCATGTTAAGGATGACAAATTTGTTCATCCTCCAAATTTTAGTACACTGTGTTTCAAAGTATTGTCATGTATTTAACTGTTTTTCAAAAAGTACACTATGTTGATATTTTCTTGTTGTACGTTGTGAAAATTTTATTTATTAGAGGCTATTTTCACATAAATTTACTAATATTTTTTTCTAACTAAAAGTCAGATCATGTCATGTAAATATACTTGAGGATCAGAAGCATTCTTCCAACTTATTTTTCCTTGAGGGAAGACTACTGTGTCTAGATGGAACCAAATATTGAAAAAACAAGGAAAAAAACAAGCCTCATACTTTGTCTAATCTACATAATCATTTGCATTTATCAAAATTAATTTAATTTTTTCTCATGAGCAGTGAGGTCATGCTGTGAATCAGAAACATTCTTTTGACTTGTTTTTTGTTATTTGTTCATTTTTCAACCAATTATTCCTTTTATCTTTTTCATGCAAAATGGGAATTTCTAGAGAGATTTGGTTTCTCTTTGTATTATAATTATGATTGTTGATAAGACATGTGCATGCTCTAATCATTTTGTATTCTGTTGATTTTAGTTTCCTCAGTTGAAGAAGTGCAAGGTTGTCATGAAATTGGAAATTTGAGTTCAATTGATGGAAACAATAGTGAGAAGCAAAATGCTGTGGTCCTTCTAACGTACAATGTTTGGTTTCGAGAAGACTTGGAGGTGCATGCGAGGATGAACGAATTAGGGAATCTCATTGAGCAACATCAGCCACATTTTATTTGTTTTCAGGTCCCATTTTGTTTGTTGGCATTTCTCTGTGTTTTTACATGGTACACAATTGATGGGAAAATTTGAATTTTATGGTTTGAATCACCTAAAATGCACTCAATTGCATTATATATTTCCTTAATATTCATTTACACAAAGCTTGAACTCTGGCAATAGGAAGTTACTCCCACTATATATGAAATTTTTCGACATTCCAATTGGTGGAAGGAGTACCAGTGCTCTATTTCTCCTCAATCTGCAAAGATGCGAGCTTATTTTTGCATTCAGGTAAGATTCATCTTTCTTCCCCTCGTGGTGATTCGTCCTTGTTTGTTACCACCGTTGCTCTAGTGATAATACATTAGTTGCTTTGTCATTATAGTCTTATAATGGTATGTATTTTCCTATTGCTAGTGCATGAAAGTTCTGTACAATAATTCTTTGTTTGATTTATAATGGTCCAATCTTTATGCCATAAAGCAAACTGATGTTAGAAGTTATTGATTGACTAGCCTATCCTTATTTGTGTGTTTTTATATTAGTTTTTAGTGTAAAAGGCCTTTATAAAGAAATGAAAATAGTTCATAACAGTGATTTTATGCAAAGCAAAATTTCTTGTACTTTTTGAATGGGAAGCGGCAGATGGACACACAGATGAGCTTGTGGGCTTTCCATGCACCACACAGGCAGCCAGATGGTCAATTATACCTCTGTGAATGAAATCTATCCAGGTATAGTAGACATTAAGCTATTTTTGATAGAAATTGGTGCCATCAAGAAGAGCCCCACGAGGCTGGGAAATTCTTTCAACACTTAATCTGCATAAATGTTTGCTAAGGAAATCACGACCATAGTCATTGCAGATGCAATCTAGAGGTGTTCATCATTTAAAGAAAGCCAACATTGATGTTCTATGGATGGTATTGATGTTTTTAGATTTTCCTAGGAGATCATCAACATAAGATAAACATTTTTGTGGCTCAAGTCATGAAACATAGAGCTTTAATTGGTAGCACCAATATTTTCAAAACCAAAAAGCCGTGAGAACACAGCAAAAGGTTCCCCATTCATAATAAACATAGTCTTGTGTTGGATTTTCTATAGAATTAGGAAGAGATTACTGAGAAATAACAGGATTGCCTGCTCAGAGATATGGCAGTTAACCTGTGAAACCAATATTGCAGTGGGCGTACATTGTAGCAAATGGTTTGTAAATGTTCCATTTTGAATATCTCAAACGCACTTTAAATTCTGTGGCTTAGATTTTGCAGTATTTTGCACTGCAAGTTTCGATTTCAAAATTTAATATATTGCAATAACTGGTGATTCTGTAGGGTTGTATGCAGTTTAGGTGTTACTGATGGTGGACTGTTAATGATGTACGAAGTACAAACAATAGTTACAAAAATTGTGATAAATCTGAATATCAGGAGAAGAGATATTTCAATGCTTCTGTTTTTGATGTATTAGCACTCAAATTTGAAGTTTGATTTAACTATGCATGTTTTATATTTGTTAATAACAGTTGAGCAGATTACCTGTTATAAATTTCCAGCGAAGCCCCTTTAGAAATTCAATCATGGGAAGAGAACTATGTCGTGCAGATGTGGAGACAAGTCAGGGCAAACAGCTAGTCATTGCTACTACTCACTTGGAAAGTCCCTGCCCTGCTCCCCCAAAGTGGGATCAGATGTATAGTGCAGAACGCATCTTTCAGGCAAAGGAATCTTTTAATATTTTGAAGAATCTACCAAATGCCATTTTTGCAGGAGATATGAATTGGGATGATAAGCTGGATGGGGGTCCTCCTCTGCCTGATGGGTGGTATGATGTTTGGGTGAAGCTCAGACCTGGTAAGGTAGGGTAGTTCAGGCATCTGCTCCTTGTATCTTTGAGGTGCTCATTTTTGTACTTCTGGTTTCATTTTTATGTTAATTGAACCCCATCTATACAAAGCCTAATTTGAATATTTGAATATTTTTTTCTTATTTACTACTTATTAGTAGTATGGGTTTTGTAGGATGGCTGGACGTATGATACTAAATCTAACAAAATGTTAACTGGAAATCGTCTCTTGCGAAAGCGCTTAGACAGAATCTTTTGTCATTTACAAGATTTTGAGGTTGAGAGTATTGATATGATCGGGACAGAACCAATTCTGGGGCTTTTTCACACCAAGGAGAAGAAAACCAGAAACCAGTCTCAAATTCTGACACTCCCCGTTTTGCCAAGTGATCACTATGGTTTGCTCTTAAAACTTAGATCAAAAAACTGACATTTGGCACAGGAATCTGAAAAGTGGAGTCTACTTCTAAGAATCTTAATCGTACTGTAAACTAATTGGATTGCAACTTTTTATGTATATTTTCTTTGTTAACTTATTAAGCAGTATCTATTTTGGGGACAAGTGTGTGAATTATAGTTACAGGAAGGTGTATTTTTTGAACATGCATGCTGGGAAGAAGAATGGATTTGAAGAATTAAGTCATGTACCTGGAGAAACTTGTTAAATGGTACTTGGAGTTGAGTCAGATCTCTATATATTAAGTTAAGATGTATGCAGGGCTGCTGAGTCGCTGATAATTGTTTCTGCTAATTTCAGTTATGAAGTTCATGGCTGTGAGGCAGCATGTAATTACACTTTATAATGATTTACTACTAGCTATTTTGTTTGTGAAATTTTTTGGAAACCAAGGCAGTATGTAACTAGGCTTTCAAGTATCCTCAAGAGACCATCTTGAGCAATTTTCAGTATAATAGGATCTTGGATTTTTTCCTTAAAAAAAATCTCCTATCTAAGTGGAAAAATGATGCATACGGTCTTTACTGGTTATTGTTTTGGTAATGAACTAAAGACGTTTATGCCTGTTGATTGCTTTTTTTATAGCATGGTAAGAAAGGCTTTCTAGAAAAATCTCCTATCTAAGTGGAAAAATGATGCATACGGTCTTTACTGGTTATTGTTTTGGTAATGAACTAAAGACGTTTATGCCTGTTGATTGCTTTTTTTATAGCATGGTAAGAAAGGCTTTCTAGGACTGACTGTTGCTGTAAATTTTTCTTTGTTTTTAAAAGGTATCTTCTTGTTTTAAATTGTGACAATATATTCATAATATGTAGTATGCTGTCTTTACACAAACATGGTTTATGTCTGAGAGATGCCTTTGGGGAGGGTAGTTTGCAATAGGTTATTGGGATTAAGCTAATGTTTTCTTGCTTTCAAAAGTTATCTTCTTGTTCTAAAGTGTTACAATATATTCATTATATGTAGTACGCGGTTTCCACACAAACATGGTTTATGTCTTAGAGATGCCTTTGGGGAGGGTGGTCTGCAATAGGTATTGGGATTTAAGGCTTTGAGCTAGACTTGTTAAATCCAAGAGCTCAAGAAATGACTTTGGAAGGCACCAAACCATAGTAGATCCCAGTGTGTCAAACACCTTAAATAAGTGTTCTTCATTACTTATCTTGTGTTCTGCAAAATTTCATGAGATGTGGATTTGGCTTTGACTTAACCTGTTATCTAATGCACGAGGGGGCATTTCATTCTCCGGAAGGTAACAGATAGCAGTCTACTCCAGTACTTTCTTATACACAGACAATTAAAGAGAGGGTAGCGCAACTGGAATAAACTAGTTCACTGGGATATGTTCATGATTTGTTGAAGAAGAAAACATCTGGGGAGCATACTGTACGAGAAAATGAGGGACTAAGAATTAAAATAATCAAGGTAGACAGGATGGAGTGACGGTTCAAAAACCTAATGCAAGGCAATAGCTAGTCAATAGTAATAATAATTGAAAGTGGCAAAGAGCAGAAATAAAAATGGTGGCAGTCTTCCACCTAAGTAATAAATATTAGTATTAATCCATTCAATGGAATCCTACTTTAATCTCACCTTATACCTTAGAATTTTTTAGTTAGTTTGAGTTGGTAAGGTGCACACCTCAAATGATAGCCCACCGTAATGAGGACACAGAAGTTTGAGCTTTCGGTTCTAGACATCAAGGGATACAACCGTCATCAGAGGCAGCTTATACTGGTGATGTGGACAGTAGAAGTCTAATGTTGTCATGATTGCCTACCCAGTTGGGGGTCGACCCATTAACAGATTGCCAATGCTCCCAGTGGATATTGCAGCACCTAAATGTAATCAACAAAATGAGACACCATTTGCTGTTTCAATCATCTATATGTAGCAGTATTAATTGTTGTTTTGATCTGTAGATGATATTATTAATTTTTGTTCTGATTCTTTGTTATGTAGTAGAATTTTTATAAATGCTGTGAATTGCAAATTATCTATTTTCTCTTTTGTGAACGAGATTTTAAAATGCTATTTGGAATGCTTTGCATCCAAGCATTCTTGTGATATACAACTCATACCTTTAAATAGTTATTATCTTCAATTTTATTTTATGAGGGATGACCTTGCTTTTACCGTCTTCCCATCCTGCCACTGGAAGTTGTTTATGCTGGATTTTTGCCTGCTACTGTTGTTTCTCAATCCTTGGAAGTTGCTCATGTTGGACTTTTGCTTACTAAGTTTGCTTCTCAATGCTAAATTGAATCAGAATAAGGAGCTAATAAAATCTGATCACAAAGATTTGTCAGCATAGTTAAGCATCTCACTATGTAAATTAGAGGTCCTGGTTAAGAGTTAGTCAGTCATTGAAATTAACATGGCAGTGGAGGTTGACTAAGATCTCCATGCACCATAGTGTAGCTGAAGGGTGAGTGTTGGAAAAACTGAGCCCCATCCAAACTATAATAAGGAGCTTTATATTAAGTGGTTAAAAAGACGGTCAGTAGTTTATTGATAGATATGCATATGGGAGGTCCATGTAAATAATATGGAATTACAGAAAGAGTTTTTAACACGAAGTCTGGTTCAAGGCTAGGGGTTGGGGGAAGCTGTTCAAGAAAATAAGCTACATTCAGACTGTAGAAAGGAACTTACGAAAAAGCCTTGGTCACAAAGGATTGGTAGCCCAATGTTGAAGCATCCCAGTATGTGCAGATAAAGTCCTAGTTTTTCCATAATAGTCATAATTTTATGTGTATGTCTGAAATGTTGTGAATATTTTACATGATTTTACACTATACACTTAATTATTTGGTATGTTAGGACACAACCTATTTTGTGCACAATGTCAAGTTAAGAAGATCGTGTTATGCAGTGAAAACATTATCAAGATTTTAGCTTGACGTAATTGCCTTACACACTTAATAACCTTCAATGGTCTTTAAATTTTGGTTCAATGGGCCCTATGACTAGGAGTTGGGAATGGAATCATCTTAAATTGGGACTTTAATGGCTCTAAGCTTATAGGTATAAAATGGTTTGTCATGTTTTTGAAATAGAACACTAAAATATAAAAATAACTAAATGTTGAAATACAAATAAATAAATAAAGAAAATAAATAACAAAATACATTTTAATATTATTATAATAATTACAACATAATATTATTAATATTAATAAAGTATATGAAAAACTAATATAAAACAAATATATTAAAAATAAGAAATATATTATTTTACTATTATGTTCTAATGACAAGGCATCGATCCCATATTTAAAGGCAGCAAACTGAAGGAAATCACATAATTATAAGCCATATTATATGCAGCGATGAGAATTGTATTAAGACAGCAATATATCGAGCAGCACTTAATAATAATGGAAGTGGTTACTTAATACTTTACCCAAACAAAGGCAGCGATGATGTAGTTAGAGGAGTACGGGCAATGGTGTAAATAAAGGCAGCGATTCACAAAGGCTGTGGTTCCTTTCATAAGGGAAGCAGCATTTAAACTAGAGACAACAATTAATAAATAAAAAGAGACTTAGATTAGTCAATGGGAAGGCAACGATCAATGGAAACAAAGGAGCATGTCTTTTCAAAATGTTCATCTCCTTTCTAAAAGATGCATCATCTCACTTAGACAAGCAAAATGAAATCATTTGCAACGGGAGGAAAAAAGGATAGGAATATGATTTGGAAAGCAGATTGAAAGAAAGGAATAAGGAATATTATTAGATATAATGGTAGATATCTTAATAGATTATGATCATCGAATTATATACATATTTGCATAAAAGATATAGAAGTGATAAATGCATAATTAAGAGAACAAATACGAGCAAAACAGGAGATATATGTAGATCTTAAAGAAGTAACTAACAAGTTTGAAAGAGATAATAAAGGAAACAAAATTAGCAACAATTAATGGAGGAGGAAATAGGAAGTCTAATTGGTAAGCATCCAAAAATGACTAATAATTTGCACTCAGGATAGGAGGGAACGTAATCAGATTTAAAACACAGATTACAAATAGTGAATAAGAGTTTTACATGAACATAGCAGCAAACATAATCAGATGAGTATATTATTGCAAGAATATATGGGGACAGTAAGTTTACACATAATACGATCTTGTAATAATGTTGCTTGCAGCAATTATTGAGCCTTATAAGTTGTTATGCTTCTTTAATGCGAATATGGATAATAGATTCTCATGCATTGATTTACACTAACAATATCCTCAAAATATTAAGGATAGATCGATTGAAGAAAAGGAACATATAGACTAGTAATCACAGGGGAAAATCGTCCAATCTATCACAATAGACTATTATTATCGAATATATATATTTAGGGGTATTGTTCTACATTTGTTTACATATTGCTTATAGATAATAAAGGATATTTAATGTATAATTTCTTATGATAGAATACCCACCTTGTAGGAAGGGCCTAGAATGTAAGCAAAAGGGGTACACAAGTCTAGTAAGTTATTCTAGAGTTGATCGTAATGGCTCCTAGGACCATAGGGCACTTACCCAAAGAGTCAAGTAACCCACTTACGATCCCCGACCCAATTCCATAAGATGACAAGTGTCTTTAGGGGGGTTGAGACATTGATGGGGAAAGCAAATACAAGCCGCCAAGAGAGAGGGTTGTGGTAGACACCCTCTTAGGCTTGGTGTAGAAATGGCTTCGACAGACCCATCATGTCCCTTCCCCCAAAATCCTAATATGCTTGCATTATTGATAATTTATGGATTTGATGTATTTGCCTAACTTATATATATATAGTTCATGTGGTGATTGTAGGATTCAAACCCAGAATTGCATCTTTAAAGAGATATTTATTTGGTAAGACAAACTCCTAACTGCAATTTGTTGCAATTTGTGATTACTCGGCAAATTTTAGGACAAATCAAAAGAGGGACATTACATGGTTCTCCGCATTTGTAGAGGAAATGAGGTTGTGAATGAGTGGACCTAAACTTCAATGATTGAAGGGATTTTTATGGTCTTTAAAGTGTAGTTCAATGGGTCTAATGACTAAGAGTTGGGAATGGAATCATTTTATCATGGACTTTAATGGCTATAAACTTATAGGTATAAAATGGTTCTCCACTTTTGTAGAGGAAATGATGCTATCGATGAGTGGACCTAAACTCTACCCAAAAAAGTCAGACTAAGTGATCAAATGGGCCTTATAAGCAAATCATAGATAGATTGGGTCAATTGGCAATAGTAATAAACTTTTTTACATGTTTTGATATATTAGGCTAAGGAGGGTGTTCTTAGATATTTTACAAGATAATTAAATATGAATGAAAATAATATGGTCACATGGTTTGGTGACACCATGTATATAAGGATACTCTGAAGATCTATCACTAAATACCCCTTCTACTAGCTTATATGCCTTATAGACCATAAATCTCTTAGAAAATAGATCATCTTATAATGCAATTAAAGACACAAAATTAGGTTAGTTCCCTAAATGTGAAACAATACATAGTTTTTTTTACTTCATGTGTGACCTATGAAGACTCAAAATATACATAACTCTCTAGATGACTAACAAGTGTTGGCTTTCAAAATATTTGGTAGAGATAAATATGAATGAATTTATGTAAATTGCTTGGAATTCATTGTAATTAATGAATGAATAAAAAGGAGATAATTAATTGTAATGCACAATCAATTTACTAAATGAGGGTTAGTGTCTTAATTCAATTGGTGATATAGTCAAAACCTAAAACAATGGGTATATGTATCTGGAAGTCCAAGCCTAAAAGTTGGATATGAAACAATTCAAAATAAATAATTAGAATCACATTTAAGATTCTATTAGTTTAGTTGAAATTTCACTTAAATGTAGGTCTCAAAATGAACATTATTTAAGAATACATAAATGAATAAACAATTTTTTTGTATTAGAGATAGTGATAACACTATAAACTTTACATAGTATCATTGGACCGCATTACTACTGCCTCCCTTGTAGCGACTACTTGTTGCCTCTTTACATTCTATAATTTTCTTTGTACCTTCCAGTTTCCCTTTACACAGTGCTTGTTGCCCCCTATTGCCTTTTACATTTTACATTGTATGGATTGTCGTTTACATCAAATTTCTTTACAAAAAGTGACAAAATTACATAACAGTATTCCTTTATACAATATACCAAAAAAGCCTGAATATGTACTGTCAATACATACAAAACTAAACAGCATTAGAGTCCCTTTTACAAAAACTACTCCTTTGAATTAGCTTGCTCAATATCAGCTGGTTCCATGGTTCCCTGTGCTCGGTCCTTCATGGCCAAAAGAGATTGTGTTGCAGTTGTTTCTTCAACTTTAAAATCTTCAAATCTGTGCATACCTTGGCTTTCAATGTTGGATCCTTTTGCTAAGATCTTTGCCTTAAAAACCTTCTGAAATTCCTTTAGTGCCTATAGGAAGACCTTTGTGCTGGGTTGCCCCACCTTCTAAGTATGGCCACATCTCTTGCTCTTTTGTTGGTATTGCTTCCTTCTGCCCCTTCTACCTGGTGCTTTATCATCTTTGGTGCTTTCTTTTTGTTTGAACTCTTTTTGGGATTCCTTGAGAGCCTTTAGAAAGACTTCGAGTCTTGAGTGTCCCTCCTGGCAGTCATTGTCAACTGTCTTACTTTCCAAAAACCTCCAAAACTTGTCCTTAGAGATTTGAACAGTCATGTAGACCTGCATAGCAATATTGTAAAGAGAGTCTTTTGTAAGACTCAATAAGCCCTCTCCATCTCCCATCGAATTTATCAGCATTCTGGGCTTTCCAAATGGTCAAAAGTATTTCAGTGCATAAACATAACTAGAAAAGTGAGCAAGTTTTATCCATTTTGTTATCAACTTCAAGTAGAGTCTTTACAGGGCAAGGCTTATTGTCATTTTTCCATATATTCATTTCGTTATAGAATAGTTTCCATATTTCACTAGCAAAAATGTATTCAAAGAAAATGCGGTTAATAGATTTCGGGACCCTGCACAAGTTACAAAGGTCAATATCATTCTGCTTAATTTTAAAAGGAAGCCTCTGCAGTAGCAGAAGCCATCTAAAACATGCTTTTTTGGGTTCCAGTTGCTGATTCTAGTTCTTCTCAAAAACTTTTTGCCATTGCTTATTATTGAAGTTGACACCCCATACTTGGTTCACATGTTCTGTAATACCAATTTATTCAGTTAGGGAGAAATAGATCATTTTAACATTAATTTTTTTGTAGTGGTTTGTCATTAATCCATTGGTAATCAAGGTATTCCGGGCTATCAATTGAGTAGATTCTACTGGAAATTGCATAATTTTACAAGCTTCTTTCAACACTATATAAGTTCTCCAATTACTTGGAGGGAGGTTAAATTCCAAACATAATTCATCCCAACTTTTTAAGTAACCATCCTTAAGGATGTCATTAAAGTACTTGATTCCTTACCAGGCCCAAGCTCTAGCTGAGTAGCTTTGAATTAAGGCTAATGGTCTTTCCTTATGTTTTAGGTTCCACCATACGGACCTATGTCCCATAATGGTTCTATTCTCATTCTTGATGAAGTGGCAGTTGGTAATGTTTTTCTTAACCATTTCCCAAGCCTTCCAGATTGTTTTGAAAACATTAGACCCTGTAGGGGATATAGGGTGGGCACTACTAAGAATATCACACATTGGGAGGAGCTTTCAAGTTTTACCCTGTTTCAACACTGAATTCATTATGTTTTTCCTAATGAGGACCTTCCAGGGTTCATCCCCTTCTAAGGAACCTAAGATCCATTTGGAGGCTAGAGAAATTCCTTTAGCCTTATATCTTTAATTCCTAAACCTCCCCTTGATTTAGCAATGGAGCACCATTCCAATTTTACAGTGTCTCTTCCTATTTCCTTTTCCATCTGACCACAAGAACTTCCTTATTCTCTTTTGTATATCATTGGTTTTATAGTAGCTAAAAAACCAAACCGAGGCAAAGTAAATAGAGTAGGACGAAAGTATCTTTTGGAAAATTTGTAGTCTACCAGCCAAGGTTAAGCATTGAATAAACAATTCCATATACTATTTGTGAAAACATTTTACATTTGATTCAATAGAAGACTAATAAAAAAGAGTAACAATCCAACAAATATGGCCTTATAGATGAATCTACCATCCCTTGAAATTCCTTACTAAATATGGAGACATTCAAACTATAGAGAGGATAACTTCTACAAGCACCCTTTTTAGATTTGTAGACATTGAAATATATAAGACTTAAGTCTTGAACTATAATATTTAATACTAGAGAATACTATGACTAGAGGACACACATACACATTTGATAAAATGATCTTTCCTCCTATGAGAATTTCATTATAAAAAATAATCCTACCCATATCCCTCACACAAGGGACACCTATTTTCATTTCAACAATTGTACATGCTCTTGGACATCCCAGGGCACTAAATCCATCTTAGACCATATAAAATGCTTAATCAAGCCTCACATGAGAATTTTAATACTTGGAAGACCCAATTAGCAATGTTAGTCTTATTTCATGCACTACAAGGTATTTCCCTTTGATATTTTGGTGTATGGGGAAACCATCATTTAGAACACATATACTGTGAGATTGCACCTTTTCATGTTCCTGTTGATTTATGTATCTTTGATGTTTCTTGTGCTTATATGTATTATACATGAGTTTTATGAGTGATGGTTGTTCCTATACATCAATGGTGTTCATATGCTTGGTTGTTATTGTATTGGTTAATTGGTTAATTTTATTTAACTAATGGCTGTTGTGATTTCTTTATGATAACGAGATGAACTCTTTTCATTAATTATGTAAGTATGTGTTGATCGAGATGTTTATTTATGATGGGTTATTGGTTATATGTTGATTTATTGCTAGTGGTAGTGTTATTATGTTTATCATATGGATTACATTATATTGATAGGGATTGTTGAGATGATGGATTTTATTATTATTAAAAAAAGTTATTATTAGATGATTACATAATGTGGATGTGCAAGTAGGTGTTATTGTGGAGATGAGATTTGATATGTTAATGTTACTTGTGATAGTTATTGATTTAAATCATTTCTATGTGATTTCCAAGATGATTATTTTAGATAAGAAATTTTAGAAAATAATATTTGTTTTTTAAGTGTTAATTTGATAGTTGCTTCGGCTATTATTATTTATATGATATACTAACACCTTTTGTAGAGTGAACAAGTGAATTTTTCCAATGGTGGTTGGGGTCACATAGCTACTTCTGTGTTATTTTCAGTGTATACTTGACCTTGTCTCATATGGAGTATGAAGGTCTTGTGGTTTGTATTGTGAAATATTGTGTTGTAGTCGTTATGCAAATTTTGTGTAAATGTGAAAGTCTATTTATTTATCTTTTTATTTTCTTGAGTGTATTTTATTCTTTTGTGATTTTGAAGTACCTTTTTAAGGTTTAGATTTTATTTTTATGGTTTAAAAATGTTCCTAGGTGTAGGACCTATAGGTTAGGGGTTAAATTTTATTATAAAACACTTTAAATGGAGCTTAGAACTCACTCTACTTACCCATTTTTGAAAAGTGGCAAAAAATAGAGTTGGTTGGGTAGTTTAGGTGGTTAAGGAAAGGTACTTTCTTTCCCTTCCTATTTATTCTTTCTCCTTGAGTGAAGAAGGGACTTTTTCCTTTGGAATTATTCTTGAGTTTGTTAGTTTTTTTTTTAATTTGGTAGAGACAAATGCTAGTTGGAGGAAGGAAGAGAATAAGGGTAGAAGAAGGAAAGATGGAAGAGAGGATTTGGAGAGTCATCTACAACTTGGATAACAATTCTTATGGTAGGGTCTAAACCCTTTGTTAGATATTGATTTTGATGTTTAAAAGAATGTTTGGATGTTTTACTATTTTTGTGAAATTTATGTGAAAATAGATGGTGAATCCTTATGTCTTTTGTTGGGGATTATGTGTGAGTTTATTCTTGGGTATGAGTACCCACGTTGTCTAAATTTAAACATAAATAACCATATATGTGTTTTAGGTGAAGGAATAATAAGATGTGACTGAAATTGTTATAATATGCAAAGTTGTGTAAAGTGAATGTAATATGGATTATACTTGTCGAGGAATCTATGTGTTGTATGTTAATTGGAAGAGCTATGTGACCCTAGCTCGAGGGTGGTTTGAGTTTCAACCCTATGGTTGGGTGGAAAGCCCATTGGCCAAGATTGTTGTTTGTTTGTTGATCTTTCTCTTTCAAGTATATTTGTTAAATAAGAAATATTATCTTGGGACATTCAACCTATGGATTCCAAGAGAGAAACATGTTGGTCTTTTGGGGGTTTACAAAAAATTTAAGAACCTAGGGATGCTTTGTAATTTAGAGTTCAATTGTGGTTGAAGGTGTTATACTTTACTTGTTAAAATGTAATAAAAAGAATACAGGTTAGTTATTTTTGTCTTGGAGGATTATAGAATTCAAAGGATAAGATGAATTTGGAAAGAACCTAGTGTTAATGAAATATTTTGTGTATAGGATATTGTTGTGTAAATGTTTAATACATACATTTTCTAACAATGTTTAATTTTATTTAAATAAATTTTCTAATGTATATTTTAGGGTATTTTTGTTATAGAAATAATCAATAAGAAGTGTAGAAAAATAATATCAAAGACTCAGCTTAACCCACTTGACTAATCAATTATTGAGCTTACAACACTATTTCCCATATGCTAAACAATAAATTGTTGGAAGTTTGAGGAAGTTGTCATTGATGATGCTAGTTGGCAACATGAGCATGGAGAAAGTTCATAACGATGCAATATAGTGTTGTCATTGATGTCAACATTGTTGCGGATCACTTTGGGTTATCCTAGCAGATTTTTGAGGTGCTGAGGAAGTCATTTGTGCAAGAAGATTTGGTTTGGAAAGATAAATTGTGGAAATCTAACTAAGTGTCAAAACTCCTAGTTCAGTGTAACAGTGTATCAATTTTTGGGTCCACACCACTCTGCAAAGGAAAATTTTCCTCTATGATTCTAACCTAATTTTTGTGGTTGTTAGATTCATCTAAATCCAATATTTCATCTGGTTTGGCGAAGTATTCTGAGAGATATGAATGATAGAGTTCGATCTAACATTTCACAGTCATTTCTTGTATAGTGTGTTTGTGTGGGAGATTCCACACTCCTCCGCAGATGGGTCTTTGATGCTACAGTGTTGAAGATAAGTTTCCAGCCAGTTGAGCTTGAATTCCAAATGGTCTTGTATTTTGAGGTCCACATGTTGCGAATTGGATGAACAGTTGAAGGATTTTTGTTTAGGTCCTATGGTGTGCTGACCTAACACATTTGATGAGTATGCGAAGGGTTAATATGTGTTGAGCCTTTATGTGAGATCTATTTTAGGTCCATGCCAACCTATCTTAAGGAGTTTTGAATTTTGAATTGTGGCGTGAAGTATGGAGAATTTGTTTTGGGGCTGATAAGTTGAATTTTGTGTGTTACGTCTAATTGGGCCAACCTAATTGATGTTACACTTGATGTGGATATATATGTTGGATTGATTTCGACGTTTTGGATACATAGAGACAGTAGCAGAGATGTAACGAACATTCTTTTATGCAAATTTGATCAGAGTTGTGTGAATTAAGTTGAAAGGAGTGTGAATGTAGAGCAGAGCAGAGCATTGATTCAGATTGGTGAGAAGATTGTTATTGTGCTTCATTCGAACTGTATTCCTGCATATTGTAGATGCATTTGTAATAGTTCAAAATAGGCTATGAACCATCTTCTTTCTTTTATCTTTTTCTTTGTGTGCAGTGAGTCCACCTATAGTGAGCATTTCTATAATATGCTATAACTATTTATAATATATTGTGAGCTAACCCTCACTATGGTTTTTCCCATTTTGGGTTTTCCGCATAAAAATCTTGGTGTTCCAATGTTGTGGATGTTTCATGCTTTCTTTCCTTATAATAGTTGAATATGCTTTGGTAATTGGATGGCTAATGTTTGAATGGTTTAATAGAATACTGATTCGCCCCCCCTCTCAGTATTCCAAGTGTTCAACATAAATAATTATAAACTAGTTTCAAACATTTGATCATACAAACTGATAAACGTGATATTGAAATATAGAATTTAATGATTTTTTCCACTATTAATCTTAAAATAGCATATTAAAAAATTATACCTAGATCACCAATTGTGATTTATTAGGAAAATATTGACATCCTTTTCTACAATAATAATCTATCATAAAACAGTCATACATATTTGATCACACAGAATGATAAACAAATAATTAGAAGATCTAATATTTAAAGGGTTTCTTAAAAAAAAATATTTTTATGACATATCTGAAAATCATATCAACCTAATGAATCAATTAAGATTTATAATTAAAAAATTACTATTTTCTACTTTAAAACTAAAAACAATCTGATAAACAAATTTGGGAGTAGAACCAAGTAAGAATTTCATGAAATCATATTAAGCCAAGAGAGTTGAAATATGTTTATGCCATCTTCTTCCTCTTGTTAACCTACAACATAAATTTTACAAAATATTTTCACTTGCAAATAAACAATCAAATGGAGAAAATCAAGAAATAACATTACATATGAAAATCAATCTTCAAAGAGCAAATGACAAATAGTTGAGGAGACTCACATTTAAAGTATCACAAGTTAGTTTGAAATTAGTTTTTAGTTATCTATTAATTGCCTAGTTAATTAGTGTTTAGATATACTATTTTCATATTTTTGTTTGTTCCCTTTAGTTTAATAATTCATCTCTTCTTCAAATTTAATTCAAGAATACTTAATATATTTTAAAAATCATACATAAACATTGAGTCTTAATGTTTAACTTGAAATTGTAAAGTAATGTAGTAGTCATGAGATCAAGATAAGAGTTTGATGACCTATTTTATTTATTTTTAAATTATCAAGAAACTAAAAAAATTCAAATTCAAAATTAGACTTGATTTAAAATTGTTTAAACATATTTTGCTATAAAAAAATATCAACAGTTGGGATGAGAATAAATTGTTCAAATTAAATCTTAGAATTGGTACTTTTGAATTTAACAAGTAATGTCATAGTCAGATATACAAAATGAAGTATGAGATATTAGGATCACTATGTTGATGTTATCTTCTCGAGTTATGAAACTAAACATTGTACATAAACAATTAAAAACTTAGACATATTTAGATTTAATATTACTCAGATGTTTTAATTTCGAAGAATTTTCATATGTAAAGAAAGAGAAATTTGGATTTTAATTAATTGTTCATTTTTTTTTTAATTAACATGAGTTATACATTTATGGTTATTCAATTACTTTGTTCCTTCAGTTTTAGTGATAGAGCGCTAGTTGTACTCTATGTTCGAACGTAAAATAACTTCATGAACATATTTATCTCCTTTAATGTTTCTTTATTTTAGACTAAATAGTTGCCCTTAGTTAGAGGTAATATTAAAGTTAACCTTAGATTAGTTTGTCACCATTCCACTCTCATTCATTGTGCAAAATTCTTATGATGGAATCACTAACTTGATGTCATCACAGGTGCAAAGGGCATGTTTTTTGTTATATCTTGGTTGATTTGTTTAGTTTAACAAAATAAATTAGAAATTTGAGTTGTAGAAAAAATTAAGGTATGACATATACTTTATCCTTGATCATAACTATTATTCTTTAAATGTTCATTGCCCATAAAGCCCCCGTCAATCTCCATAAAGCATATCCTCAACTAGAAAATTAATGTTTCAATCCTCTTAGATTAATCTACGCCATTAATATTTAGAATGTCATTCCATAGATGTTCATTGTGTTACTACATAAAGTCCCCATCATTCTCCACAAACCATTCCCTCAAATAGAAAATGGATGCAAGAAGAAATCTTTATTAATACGTTGAATGTTACTTGCTATAGGAAATATTGTTCAAATATCTAGATATACACATAGCTTGAAACGTTAGATGAGCTTTGCTTCAATGGTGTCTTTCCATGAATATTTGACCTCTATCGCTTTTCATTTGAAGGCCAAGAATTTGACAAGTCAACTAATGAGTTTGAAGATGAATCTTGATCAATAACCCAAATTTATCAGCTTTTGAGATCAATAATTATGGTGTATTTGGATCATAAAAGTGCGTCCCCTTTGACTTATCGATCTACTACACTCAAATAGATCAAGCTTATCTGAGCTGAAATTGACTCACATAGGATTGCTTATATTGATTGAATGATTAGGCATCTTTATTGTTTTTGATTAGGTAAGCAGGGTTAGGCATCTTTATTGTTGCTTGTGTGTCAAGAGTTGGTATGATGGTGGAGAGTCAAGTGCATCATCCTCTTCATGTGGGAGGAGTAGGTGGAGGATGTCATGGATGATGTTGATTTTTATTGGTTTATGTTAAATAGAGCTTCTAAACAAGCACTCAAATGTTCAACGATCTCAGCATGCTTTGCTATTTCAATTGCCTCCAAGTGAGCATTCGTTCTTTGAATTTCCTCAAGAATAGTTGCCTACACTTCAATAATGACAATTATCTCAAGGTTTCCTCTACTTAGTCTAACCTCAACTCAAGAAATAGGTGTGAAAACCCAAATATGATCTATAAAGTTGAAGTGGAAAGCTCAAAAGCTCAAATTTTTCCTTTCTTTGTTTGACGTATCATTATTAAAGTTGACTTATTATTTTTGTTTGAAATGAAGTTATGGATTGTTCCATGTTGACATTTTTAAATGTTGACTAATTTTATTTTGTTGTTCACTTGAAATTGATTAGACATATGTTGATTTACTAATATATTGATTAAAACTAAATTTAATGATATTTTTGAAGATTTTTGATCTTTTAACCATTTTAAATATAACTAATTGATCAATGAAAATATGTTGAAAATGTTAAAGTTTTTTTTTCTTTTTGTATTTTCCTTACTTTTTATGAGGGAATACAAATGTCTTTAATAAACCAGATGTATGACAATGAATTGAAGTTTCTTTTTAACCTGTTTTCACTCTATCTTCCCAACACACCACTGGAAGTTGTTTTTGCTAGTATTTTGCATGCTAGTGTTTTTTCTCAATCCTTGGAAGTTGCTTATGTTGGAATTTTTCTTGCTAAGTTTGCTCCTTATTGCTAAATTGAATCACAATAAGGAGCTTATTGGAAAGCTTGGTCATAAATATTTGTCAACATAGTGATGGAGAACCCCAACATGTAAATTGGAGGTCCTAGGTAAGGGTTCTAATGAATCATAAAAATTTAACATGGTAGTAAAGCTAGACTAGGAACTACACGCACCATAGTGTGGATTAAGAGAGAGTGTTGGAAGAATAAGTCTCATCCAAACTATAACAGGGAGCTTTATATTAAGTTGTAAAAAAGAGGGTTAATAGTTTATTAATACTTGGGAGGTCCATGTAAAATAACATAGTGTTAGAGCTCAACTAAGAGCTTTGAACACCTAGTGTGGTTCAAGGCTAGAGGTTGGAGGAAACTATTCAAGAAAATTAGTCACATCCAAATTGTAGAATGGAGCTTACCAAACTTGCTCACAAAGGGTTGGTAGACCAACAATGAAGCATCCCAATATGTACATATATAGTCCTAGTTATTCCATAAAAATAAACATATTTTTGTATTTATATGTCTAAAATTTTGTGAATATTTTATATGATTTTAGATTTTACATTTAGTTATTTGGTATGTTAGGACATAATCCATTTTGTGTGCAATGTCATGTTCAAAAGATTGTGTAGCTTGTAGTGAAAATATCATCAAGATCTAAGCTTGATCTATTTGCCTTATATATTGAATAACCTTAAACATTAATATTGAAGTGATTCCAATGGTCTTTAAATTGTAGTTCAATGGGTACTATGATGAGGAGTTGGGACGAAATCATCTTAACTTGGAACTTAATGGCTATAAGATTATAGGTATGAAGTGGTTATCCATTTTTGTAAAGGAATTGTGGTTGTGAATGAGTAGTCATATTAGTGCTCTATGTTTAGAAATTATGACAATTATGTATTTATTTTGTATTGGAAAAAAACTAATTTTTCTTTAGCCATATAAGAAAATATTAACACACAAGTATTTGTCAAGAGAACATTCTTAGATAATAATTGCCTAATCTAATACCTAGAAGTCGAAGTGGTAACTTTTAAAATATATCAAGTTTTGTAATTGATTAATTTTTGGATGGATTTTGGAAAGAATGCCTATAATTTTCAAATCTAATTTGTTGGTGTAATTATGTATACATTATATTTTTTGTTAGAGAATAAATCACATACACAAATAAATAATTAACCTAGATTTAAGAGAGCTAGGATTGTGAATTATTAAATATTAAATTAACTATAAAAATTAAATGAATTTAAATAAAAACCCATTTTGAGGTTGAAGATGTTATGAATTTTATTTATAGAATTAAAAATTAGGGCTTTGTTTGAATGAGTGTCTCTCAATCTATAAAGTGATTGTGTCTCACTATGATTTAGATCCACTTCTACAAAATTTACCATCATGGAAATGAATTGACAAAAATCCAATGACAAAAGAGTTTTCTTCAATCTTATGATGTTTGAATCACAATTAGGAATATGAGGTGTTTACAAACACCTTTGTAGAATTTGATGAATTGTGAGGTTCATTTTCTCCTTAATTGGACCGCTAGGTGGACTGATTCAACAATGATGAACCAAGATAAAAAAAAACAAGAGGCAAGAAAATTGAATGTTTGAAATGATGATGCAAGAGGGTGATGCAATTACAATGCTCTATGATGCTCTCATATGAATGATAACATGCAATTCTTAATGATATAAATTAATCAAGATTAGTCCAACTTAGCATGTAGTTTAAAATTAGTAGCATTTTAGTTGGATTAGATTGACTAGTAAGTGAGGGAAAGATGGGCTCAATTTAAGAAATTCAAAATTTAAATTTTGGGGTTCAAATTCACGATTATGTAAATGGATTGGGTTAATTTTGTACTTGTAGATTGAACCAAGATGATAGATGGTGGAGATGTAGATTTCAATCTAAATATTAGGGATAATAGATGATGGGGATAGGATAAGGATATTTACCAAATTCCACACAAAAATATGCCCTCTTGCATACTAGTAAATGACAACCTAGTTATTGTGGGCCTAAAAATAAGAGAAAAGAGTATGGGTATGTGATTTTAACCATTAAAATTCTCTCCCACTTTGAATTTCATGCAAATTGTTGGTGCTCCAAATTATTCCTTGTTTTAAAATGACACTTTAAAACTTAACCTAGGTAACAAAGTGAGACCAAGTGATAAAATCATAAGAAGAATGGGCCAATTGACAGGAGTATTCTTCATTTTTTTCTCTATTAGGCCAAGGAGGGTGTTCTTAGGGATTTTACAAGACAATTAAAGATAAATAAAAATACTACAGTGATATGGTTTATCCACCCATATGCATAAGGATACTCTAAAGATCTATCAATAAATACCCCTTCTACTAAATTATATGCCTTATAGACCATAAATATCTTAGATAATAGATTAGGTTAAAATACAATTAAAGATGCAAAACTAGATTAATTCCCTAGATGTAAAACTATATATGTGTCTGTTACTTCACTTGTAACCTATGAAGACTGAAAATATACATAACTCTCTAAAGATGACTAACAAGTATAGGCTTTCAAAATATTTGGTAGAGATAAATATTAATGTATTTATGCAAATTACTAGGACATAACATAACATTTTATTTTCATAATTGAAAAAATATGGTCTATACATATTGATCTTAAAGGATAAAATTAGGGAATGGTAAAATGTTTAGATTATGGGTAAGCTATGTTTAAATGTGCTAAATTTTTTCAAGATAAATATCATATTATGGAATAAAAATTATTTGTCACATTTTCTTTGCTAAGAATGAGGTTGCTAAGGAGTTGGAAAGTATACAAAAGGAAATCAAAGTTTTGAGAATGAATCGAGAAAATTTTGATAAATAAAAAAATCCTATTTTAGAAATATAATTCTTTGGTTGCTATAGAAGAAACCTAATGGAGACAAAGATCCAATACCTTATAGATCAAGGAGGTGACAAGAATACTAAGTTTCTCCATGCCAATTCTCTAAAGAATATAGTTACAAAATTTATCAAGGAAATCATGTATGAAAATGACAATAATATTTAGAATGAAGATTTGATTAAGGAAGAGGCCATATTTTTTTAGGAAGCTTATCTCAGAGGATGCTTGCACTAGGGGTTCCTTGGTCAAAGATCTCCTTAGTTAGACCCACCATTTGGTTTCTTTGGAGGGAAACACTTGTCTAATGACCCATGTTATGGAAGAGTAATTTAAAGTTATGGTATTCTCTTTCAATGGATACAAGGTGCCTATGGGTTCCCCCATTGCTTCTTCCAAGACTATTGGGAAATTATTTCCAAAGATGTGATGGAGAATATTAATGTGTTGTTTTATTTTATATAGATCCTAAAGCAACTTAATAATTCCTTCCTTGTTCTCATCCCCATAAAATATGGTGTAGGAGTTAATGGTGAACTCCCAACACCCTAGGATCAACTGCCAAACCAAAATAATTTTTACAAGAGAAAAAATGGAAAGAATGGCTTGCTTGATTATGGATGTAATATTGATTGAATATGTGCATGAGAGGCCTTGATTATAAAGACAAGGTTGTGAGATAGGATTAGACAAGATCTTGACATGTGTCTTAATCCTATACAATGAGACAACTACCTCAACATTATTAAATGACTTAGGGCACACATATTAAATGTTATGATAAGATAAGATAAGATCACATGACACCTAAGACTTCTAGAAATATTCCTAGGACTTGAGTAAACTTAACATGTAAATATGACCTACTAATGAGTTAGATAGGTACAATACCTATTTACACCAACATAGGGTGCCATCGACTTTTTTTGACTTTAAACCTATCAACTTGTGCAATTCCTTATACAAAAGTTTCTCAAAGATTCTTTCTTTGAGGCTACAAAGACTTCTCCCTATCTCCCCTCAACAAAGTGGATTTGTTAATGATCACCAAATCTTGGACTCTATTATTACCATTCATGAAGCTTTATATTCTATGGAAAAAAAGAAAGCAAGAATGATCCTTAAGTTGGACATGAAAAATCCTATGATAGTGTATCTTGGAAGTTCTTGGATGTTGTTTTGATGAGGTTTGGATTTGGTGTGAAACATATATAAAATTAATTAACATTTGTATATCCACTCTAGTTTATTTTGTTATCATAAATGGCTCTCCTTGATTATTTTTTTAGGGGCAATTATAGCCTTAGATAGGGGGATCATCTTTCCCCTTTCTTTTCATCTTGTTCGCAATTTTTTTAGGGAAAATATTTAGTGGAACTGTCACTACAAGGAGACTTAAAGGGTTCAAGATTGCATCTATTATTCATCTTGTCACACCTTAACAATTCGTTGATGATACAATTAACCTAGGAGAAGCCTCTATGATCAAAGCTATTGAAATCAAGAAATTACTTCAAAAGTACGAAGAGGTATTTGACAAAAAAGTTAATCTATCCAAAAGTATTGTTTTCTTCATAATTACTCCTGCAACTTGTTAGAATAAAATTATGAGGCTACTCAATTTCTAGGTGGGCTCTCTACCATCCTCTTAGCTCCCAAGTGGGTCTTTTATGGTCTCTCATAGGATTAAGATTTGGATGTTAGCTTGCAAGAGGTGGAGGGGGGATCATTAAAAACATTCAATTGTCTTCTCATGATCTCTTATCGTAGTTGATCCACCAATCACCTTATTAGTGACTATTTGATTCTCATGTCTAGCTTTTCTAATGTGGCGATTTTGTACATTTATAAAGAATGCAACAAGTTGGCTAATTTTTTACACTTCATGCTCAAATTAAGGGGATGTGAAAATAAAATCATAATAATTCCTTTCCCCATGAAGTGGGGAATATTTTAGGCTGAGATAATGCAACTCCCTCATGACTCTAGGATATTACTTGCTTTCTCATTTATAATGCATTTCATTATACTTGTTATAGTGACAACCATGCAAAAGATAAGAGACTTATTTTAGCATTAGTCTAGATATTTGGGGTTTATTTTCTTCATTCTTGTAGGATTTGGAGAGCCTTGCATAGGTGCAACAAGAATCATACTTCTAAAGAACAACTACAATTGCTAATTTACTAACTAGCAATGTGGTAAAATGTGGGGCCTCATAACATGGTGGATCCCCTATCATGCAAGTCATTGAAGAACTAAAAAATTTAAAAAATCCTTCAAAGAGGGGGCTCTTACTCCATATACAGAGAGGCTTAATGGATATGGAAACACTTGGAAGAATTTTTTACAAACTAGAATTCTAGGGTGGTTATCCTATTGAGAGTGAAGCTCTACCTTTTTGAGGAGTTCTTAGTTAAGGTTACAACATCATCAAAAAGTGGGAAAAATATGTATAAGGATAATAAAAATGGTGATGAAGTAGTGAAAAATTTCCTCAAGAAGGGAGAAATTATTAATATAGTTCAAATTTGGTCGATAAGCCATAATAATGACCAATTTACTTGCTATAGTTGTATTTTTTTTTTCTACTAAATTCCAAAAGACATTACCAAACCTTTTATATACTTTAACCATTTCAAAGCATTTGAAGGAGATATAAAATATTAATAAATGTGTGTGTGAACTTTGAATGTCTGTGAGCTTAGTATAATTTCATGTTTAATTATAGTTGCTAACAATGAAATGTCTTAAAGAAATAAGGACTAAGCCCTACAGTGAAGAATTTGTCATCTCGTAGCAAAAGGCTTCTCAACCCACAACATAAGGATGACAATTCAATGCAGCTAGAGGAGTTAATCTACTACAACATGAGCATACTTTCATAATAAGATGAAGGTGACGATTTGAGGACAAGATCATGGATGGCCATGTGTCACTCCATCTTTTTAATAAGTTATGGAGGAGAAAAGAGTCTGTTCCAATAAGGAAAAACAATTATAATAAGGACTTCTCTATTAGAGCATGTTTTGAGTTTATAACGGCTATCTTAAATAATATAGAGTCCTTATTCAACTTCTACACTCTTGTTCTTATTATTTATTATTTTTTGTTAAGGTACCTAGTCTTCTTCTTATTTTCATGGGAAAGAAGACATTTTCTTTTAGTTTTTTTATAATTTTCAAATAAATGGACTCTCACAACCTCTATATAGGAGGATATTATTTTGAGAAGTCCAATAACTAGATTCTTGCATGTATTAGATTGAATTCTAAATTTTGTTACATTCTGCTCAAAACTTTGTGTATGATTGGAATATAATAGAAAATAAATTTCAACATCTTTCTTTGAGTTAAGTAATTGAAAGAGATCCAGTGGATGCAACAACTCAAGCAAGGGCCACTTGAGGTACTGTAGAGCCACATTAGTTTAGAAAATTCATTGGATTATGTATTGTAAGTTCTAATTTATACTATAGTGAATGTTGTATTGTAGCTTCAAAATTGTAAGTCTTTAGTTTATATTCTCTTCAAATACTCTTGAACTTGGTTGAATTAGGACATGCTGCAACATAAACAGTTGTCAGTTGTAGGCATAAGGGATAAGTACTCGTAGTATTTAAATAAGTTACTAGTCTTTGCTTACCCTGTTTTGTAGATAGGAGTTAATTTTAGTCAAAATATTTAGATGCATTTATCTTTGTTCAAATCATCTATACTCAGTCGATATAGGACATCTAGAATTATTGAATGTATATATGGTGCCAGCATCTAAAGTCCATGACTCCTTGGTTGATAATTTAATGAATCCCTCTCTTGAATAATAAACTGCTTAATTTAGGATTGATAGGTATGTTGAGTTGTGTGTATGATCATCTATATTAGTTAATTAGAAATTAGGGGAAGCTCCACATTTTTTGTACAATTTCCAGGGATGGTGCTAAGTTCATAATTCCTTTATACGTTTTTTAAAAAATTACTTCAATGCTTTCATAGAGTAGTAAGTTTTTGTTTCTAGCATTAGGACCAACAGATACTCAAGAGTCAACAAATAACTATTCACTAACAGTGTGTAGAGACCACCATTTAAGGATTAAAGAACTATTATATGCGAAGGAAAAGAGACGCTTTGGGAAGATTTCTCCCCTAAATTCACGAAGAACTTGGAGGCATTGGTGTAAACAAATAACCCATTGAGGGAATTAACAAGGGAGAACCACCCCTCACACTAGTAGCTACTCTAGACCTAGAGGAGACTTTCAGAAGACATCTTAACACCATTGAGGAAGCGATGGAAAATCTAGAAAAACATGTGGTATTTGAGTTTACAATAGAAAACTAAGAAAGGCCCACTGCTCTTATGAATATATCTCCTTCAACCTTGCCAATTTTCTATGGATTGGTTACTAAAGACCCAAACACATTCTTGTTTGAATTTGATGTTTTGTGTCAGAGTTGTGATTATACTACAATTGCTCACAAACTCAAACTCTTTCTAGTCACATTAAAGGATGTTGATGTGTGATGGTTTATGGGGTTGGGAAGAAATACAATACCCAATTGGGAGACAATGAAAGCTAAATTCTTGGAGAAATATCAAGATTATGGTAGAGGAACATATAAGATGGGAGATGACATCTTCAAGATGTCACAAAGGGAAGATGAACCACTTGAGGATTATGTGGAAAGATTTCAATTTTGTATGAAGAAATCACATCATAATAGGCTCTCTCTTGAGTCATTAAAGTTGATATTTTTACGAGGATTACATGAGGGCTACATGGATGCTTTAAACCTCAAAGGGTAGGAGATATCTCTCAATTTCCCTTTGAAGAAATTTTTAAGGTATGTAGAAACTATTCAAGGTCATCCATAAAGAATACCAGGGTTGATAAAACCTTCCCTTCCAATAAAACATCCATTGGGGTCTTTAGGGTGGAACTCAGTAACCTCATGTCCAACATGAAGGAAGACATAATCAACCACCTAGCTACCCAATCAGACACCTTACAAATAAAAAAGGAGCAAGAGGATGCAAAGGCATCTCTCATTGAATACTATCCACATTGCTGCCAGTAGAGGATAAACTATAAATGTAAGAAGTTGGCCAACATTTTTGAAGAGAAGAAAGTGAAGCCTAAATTTCAAGCCCTTGAGGATGAGGAAGGCCAAATATTTTACATTTCTCAATGCAATCCATCACAACAAAGACCAAGTATGCCTCAAGACCCCTTGTCTTACAATATGTCCTTTCTTGAGGGTAATTCAAACCTCTTGTTGTAACAATCAACCTTGGAATAATACACAAAATCAACCATGGCCAATGACCCAATCACCTAATTGGGTTACACAATAAGGGATATGGCTACCACAACCTTGCCAAGCCCCAAATTATAGGCCACCCCGGTAGAACCAATGACCACCATAGTGGTGTGGGAATCAACCATGGCAGAACCAAAATCTCAACCACCCACAGCCACAACAACCCACTACAATTCCAAACCTAGCCATAATAGTACCATCACAACCTAGAGCACCTTAGCTGCCAACCTAACCTACACCAAACCCTACTAACAAGCTTGTTCAACAAGATTATACTAATAAGACCATCCAATTCCCAACCTATGGGGTTGAGGTGAGCGATGTCCACCTTCATTCAGGAAGGATGCTTGTTGGGCCATCATCTCCTCACATTATAGAGGTAACTAATGAGGAGCCCGTAGTGAATAATATTAACAATAAAATAAAGCAATTTGAACAAGGTAAGGCGCAAAAAAATCACAAGCAAAGATCCACCATTTCCTACACAACTGACAACACAAAATCCCAACTTGAATCTGATCTATTGGGTCAACTTAGAAATTATTGCATAAAAATACCCCTGATTCAAGCAATTAAGTACAAATATACACAAAAATTGTGAGAGAGTTGTGCCTTAAAAAGCTAGGTAGAAAAAGGAAGGACCCCTAGACTATTCATACTTAGGACAACTTGCTGACATCATGTTAGGCAATATACTTGTTCCAAAATATGCAAACCAAAGAAGCCCTATAGTAGATATCCAAATTAATGACACTCTCATCAAAAACACTTTAATTGACCTAGGAGCAGCTATAAATGTTATGACAAGAGAAACCATGCAACAACTTTAGTTGATGGATCTTTGACCCACACCTACTATTTTGCAACTAGTAGATAGGTGAATTGTTAAACTAGAGGGTATTATAGAAGATTTAGTCATCACACTAGATTCATGGGAATATCCTACACATTTTATGGTCTTACAACCTAAGGAAAAACTTACAAGATACCCCTTAATCTTAAGAAGGAAATGGTTAGCCACTTTAGATACATTCATTGGTTGTAGGTCTAGCAACATGATCATTTCCAATGGGAATGTCACAAAAAAGCTAGTCCTTTACCTACATGCATAACCACATGAAGACATGGAGCAAACTGCATGGCCAACTCTCAAAGAAGATGACCAATACTCTTTACAAATGCTCATGACATCGAGTGTAGCCCAATGATAGATATTTAGGATGAAGATTAAGTCTTTGCCAACATTATGTAGAACTCTTATGGGAGGGATCCACAATAACACTATTATCTTGCATGCTTAGACTTCCCTTTACACAATATTATACCTACAAATGACTCTAAGTATACTTCTCAACTTTTTCATACATTACTCACCCATACTTGCAATCTCAATCTATTAGGACTTGATGTTTCTTTTGTCATGTATTCTTTCTTAACCATGTAAATCACACGAAACATAATACAAAATCTCAATAACTAATTGGCAACCACAAAAAAATCTTCATTTCTAACAATGTTGCAAGATCATACAAAAAAATTGCATGAGACGATCATGACATGAAGGGTATAGATCCTCACCTATACATGCACAAAATTTATATTAATGAAGGCTACAAGCTAGTTAGGAAACCACAGAGGAGAATGAACCTAGATGTGCATGACATATTCAAAACAAAATTACAAAAATTGTTAGATGCAAGGTTCATTAATCCCATATCTGACAGTCAATGGTTTTCTCCATTGGTGATTGTGCCAAATAAGGGAGGAAAATGGAGGGTATGTGTAGACTATATGGAATTAAACACAAGGAAAGATCATTTCCCTCTTCCTTTTATTGATCAGGTGTTGGATTCACTAGCAAGTAAGAAACATTTATCCTTCATAGATGGGTTCAATGGGTATAATTAGATAAAGTTAGCTCCAAGAGGATCAAGACAAGACCACTTTTACCTACCCATGAGGTACATATGCCTATTCAATTTTACCATTTGGGTTTTGTAATACCCTTGCAACATTTTAGAGAGTAGTCTTAAGCATATTCTTAGATTTTGCACATGATTCCATGGATATTTGCATGGATGATTTCATGACTTATGGGAATTATTATGAGGAAGCATTGACTAATTTGGAGAAAGTCCTTCAAATGTGTTAAGATCACAACATTTTTTTGAGCTGTGAAAAATGCTTCATGATGATGATTGAAGAAGTAGCCTTGGGATAGTTTTTGTCCACTAGAGGAATGCATGTGGACACTAATAAGATATAAGTGATCTCCACTCTACCTATTCCTTAGGAAAAAAAGGATGTAAAAAGTTTTCTTGGCCACGTAAGTTACTATAGGAGGTTTATCAAAGATTTTAGTAAGATAATATCCCATTGTTTGTCCTCCTCTCTAAGGACATTGAATTTGATTGGACCCCTGAATGCCAAGAAGCTTTTAAATCCCTCAAAACAACCCTTACAAAGACCCTTATCTTAAGAGGACCTAACTAGACAATTCCTTTTCACATACATACAAATGCTTCTAATTTTTCCATAGGTGTTATTCTAGAACAAAAATATGGAAATTTGGAATATGCAATTTACTATATCAATAAGAATATTTAGGTTGTTGAACTTAATGACGCAGTTACTAAAAAAGAAATGTTGACAGTGGTATATACCATTAATAAGTTAAAACATTACATTATTGGATACTCTATTTTTATTCATACAGACCATACAACCATAAGATATTTAATGAAAAAACCAGTGGTTGGAGGAAGAATTTTTAGATGGTTATTATTAATGGAGGAATTCAATATAACCATTATGGATAAACTAGGGAAAGAAAATTTAGTAGTTGATTTCCTCTCAAGGCTACAAATAAAACCAATAGAAAACATAGTGGATGACTCCTTTCTAGATGAACATTTGTTTTCCCTCTCAGTGCAGACACCTTGGTATGTAGATATAGCTAATTATTTGGTTGTAGGGAGGACACCACCATATCTCTCACCCAAAGAAAAGTACCATGATCTAATGGAACACAATTTCCCTTATTCATGGGTAGCGGGTTATCTTTTTATACAAGCCCTAATAACATAATGAGAAGATGCATCAGGGAGGATGAAGTCTATGATATCCTTAAAGCTTGTCATGATGAACTTTGTGGAGGGCACTTTGTAGCTAAAAGGACAACTCTTAAAATATTAAACATTGGTTACTACTGGCCTACACTTCATAAAGATGTAGTTAAATATACAAGGAGGTGTGGCAGGTGCCAGAGGATGGGAGGTCCTACTCAGAGTGATGAAATGCCTCTCCAACCACAATTGGTAATTTCACCATTTTAGATTTTATTGGTCCCGTAACTCCAACATCTAACAATGAGTGCATTCTAGTCTGCACAAACTATCTCATGAAGTGGGTTCAATTGAAAGAATTACAATTTGCAAGGATGGTAATGTAGGAAAATTACTTTATGAAGACATCTTCGCCAGGTATGGTGTTCTCAGAGATATAGTCACAGACCAGGGACCTCAATTCACTTCTAATTTGATTAACAAGTTAGTCAAGGAGTATGAGATTAGGCATTGAAAATTCATCCCCTACCATCCACTAGCTGACAAGTAGAAAAAAGAACTAAAAGGTATTCTTATCAAGATAATTCAACTACATAGAAAAGACGAGGCAACAAGACTCCCTAAAGCAGTTTGGGCATACCAAACAACCTGGAAGACTAAAATAGGGTTTACACCATATAAATTGGTGTATGGAAAGAAGGTTGTCCTTCCAATTGAGTTTGAATACAAAACACTTTGGACAATAGTAGAAATTGGTATGGACATATTTGAATCTCAAAAGGAGAGACTACACAATCTAAATGCTTTAGATGAAATCAAGATGGAAGCCATTCACCATAAAAAAATTGTGCAAAAACAAAGGATAAGATGGCATGACTAATTCATTAAAACTAAGTAATTCAATATATGTGACTGGGCATTGCTATATGAATCTAGGTATAAATATCACAAATGTAAACTACAAACAAGGTGGCTTGGCCCATATAAAATTCAACATATTTTTCAAAATGGATCGGTTCAACTAACTACTATAGATCCAGTCAAATTCTCACTATTGGTCAATGGACAGAGACTCAAGCTTTATAAGAAGTCATTGCAAAATGAAGAATTTTTACATGAGCTACAACAACAATTCAATTCAAAATTACATACCAAATATATGAATAAGGAAGACACATCAAGTGATACATTAGTAGAGGAGCCAACCAACTCGACTACTGATGCTCATTAGGTATAAATTCCAACACTAATATCTCACATGCACACACACACAAGTTATCATTGCCAACAATTATTTTTGGATGTACAACATAATTTAATGGGACCTATAGCAACAACCCCATGGCACATCAAAACATGGGACCTATTTTTTAGCTACCCATAACATCTACATCCAGTTCACTCCCATCATACCCATAGCCATTCTTCCACTTCCAATTACCATTTCATATCATCTCTCTCATACCAACATGCAAGAACTTCACTGAACCATGTGTCTCATCCAACATCACATTCCATCATTAATTATTTTGTACTTCTCACTACTTTCCTTTCTAATAATCACACTTCTCGAACACATGCCATACACCAAGATACCTTTTTTAGCACATCTACTCCCAGTACTTCACATTGAACTACTATAATTTCAAATATTTTTCTTATAGATACATGATGACATTCAATTCCACTCGTATGTGTGACCTTTCCTTCACTATACTATTACATGTACTTTTATTATTCAATGTGATTGACATTTAATACTACTAATTTTCATTTACTTTCACACAATTAACATTTGTGAATCATATATCTCAAATAATTTGAAATTATCCCTCCCATCCTTTTCATACTTTCTATTTGAAGACAAATAACACAACTAAGTTGGGGCAGCAAAAAAAGGTTTAATTGTCATCCCAAAACTTTTTATTTGAAACAAGGTTCAAAGAACGACATACAATTCTCAATTCGCTTCATAGGACACAAAGGAATTGCCATAAGAAGTTAAGAGGATAAAAAGAAACATAGACAAGGTAACATCTAAGGAGTCAAGTATTGGAGAACAACAAAGTAGCATAAATTGGTAGAAGTTGTAAAGATTGTAGCAATGGGAGGTGATATTATCAAAAGAGAACCAATAGCCCACAATTTGATGTTGGAAGATCAACAATGTTTTTTAATATTTCAACAAGTTGGGTGGTTGGATTATTGTCTCCACTTTACTAAATTTAATGAAGTTATGACTCAACAATTTGTAAGCACTTTGTAGAATGATGAAGCTATGGCTTTACTAAGGAACCATTCTAGCTCTCAGTATGCATCACAAATAGGGTGTTGGCCCTTGAGGTGTTTCGACAACTATCAATTATTGACAACAACTTTTGTGGAGGAAAGAATCAGTTCTAAGGTTTTTTCTTCTGCTGTTTGAGCTTCAAAATGGTGATAATGGTAAAGAAGTAGACACATGGTATGCTAGAAGCAAAGCTAGCTCATCTGGGGTTGGTATTAATTTGTGACAAGTGGCAATATAATCCCGCTAATGACTTAGCGAACCTGAAAGTTAAGGTGACTCACAGCTCCCGACCTTACTGGGAAGCTCAACGGAATCCACAGTCAGAACAAGATGATCTATTTGTGGACCTAGCCTATATTCCTATTGAAGATAGGAGGCTGCCATGGATCTCTTTTTATTTCCCTTTGGAGAAGCCCAATGACACGCTTAAAATGGGGGCCACCCTTCACAATGAATTGGTCAAGCCATGGTAGTTGAGTGAAGAGAAAATTGTAGACTTCTGGATTTATCATTAGGAGACCAAATGCCTTAATGCCCCGTTCCAGGAGATAGAAAAGGATGAAAATTTTGATGATATATGGAATAGAGGGCATGAAGATATTGATGCAAGCGATGATGAGGATATAGATCTGGAGGAAGCTAAGACATATACAATGAAGTGAAAGGAGGTGAAGCGCAAAAAACTAGAAAAGCAACGGAGCAGCCTAACAAAGCTCCACTAAGAGTGCGGATGACTTCATCGCAGTTGGAGGCCTCACATCCACGCACATGGGTTGTGAAAAGACCCAGGGTATCCCAACAATCTTCAGAGGTCACAGAGGTGGGGAATTCTCCACCCGATAAGAGGTCGGGTACGGAAGCAACTTCTAGAGAAGGATCACAAGAACTTGCAATGTGCCAAGGATCAGAGTCCAATGCAACTCAGGTATTTTTCTCTCCCTCTCTTCTTGCTACACAATCTTTGGTTACTCTTGCTACCTTTGTTGTATCCACGCCCCCAATTACTTCAAGTGTCAGCCTTTCCTTTTCTACTGCCATGGTGGTAGGAGGTTTCTCCCAATTCTCCCAAAGCAGACAATTAGCCTTTACTCCCCCACATTTTATTCCACCTTTTGTAAGAGCCCAATCCAAAATAGCCATTGCTACCCCTTTTACTCCCACCGTGTCGGCTCTGACTCAGCTTGCCCAACAAATGGTATCCTCTGCATCTCCGCTACCACTGCCGCTCCCCATGAGTCCTTCTGCTGCTTCTTAGACTGAGCCTTGGTATAACATTCCCCCGTTCTACCCATTAACGGTCTCTTTGCCAAAGAAGACATCAACCAAGACCACAACTCTCTCATTCCCTTTTTCTCTTCCTCCCAGTGCGCCCTTCGCTAGCGAGTTGATTAGATCACCAACAAAATTTATTGGGGAAGGCAACAAAACAAAAGCAACATGGGCTATCAGGGTCCAAAAGAGGAAAGCAAAATATGTTGCAAAGCTAGCCAAGCCATGCGTGTAGACCCTTTTCAATGAGGTTCAATAGTCATTTCATTTTTCAACCATTCATTTGAACACCATCAAACTGTGGGGGGAGATGCAACCTAAGAATTATACAATCCATGCTATAGGGATTGATCTCCACACAACCCGACCGCAAGACAAAGTTGAGCTGATGGTGGAAACCCAGCGAGTGGTGACTACTAACTTCCTCAAGCATAGTCACCAACTGAAGAAGAAGGAGGATGAGATCAAGAATGTCAAGGAAAGGATGGAGGTCCTACTGAAAAAAGAAAAGGAAAGGGAGGCCAAAATTACACAAATATCTTAGCAAGCGCAGGTGGAGAAAGCCAAACTCCAGGAAGAACTTGCAAAGTTCCAATCCCAGGATCCCAACCTAGTTGCTAGGCTACAACAAAAAAACTGGGAATTATAAGACTGGTTGGCTAGTGCAAAGGAGGAGATACAACAGAAGACCAAAGAGCTTCAGGATCAATGAGCTAAATTGGAGCAGAAAATGCAGCAAAAAGACAAGGAGTTCTAGGGCCAACAAGCTCAATTTGAGAGGGAGATCCAAGAAGTAAAGCTTTCCCTGGAAAAAGAATCCACAACTAGAGGCCAAGCTGAGGAATAATTGCTTGTCAAGTTAGGAACTCTACAGGAACGACTCTTTGTTGCGGACAAAAGAATTGAGGAGCTGATGTAGGATGTCAGGTTGAAGGAGATGGAAATTGGTGCTTTGAAGAATCCTCCCCAACCCCTTGCTACTCAGTTAGATCTCCTTTCAGTAGCCCAACAACTATATATCTCCTACTGGGAAAAAGTCAAGACTTTCTGTCTAACTCTTCAGTTGACGCTTCAATTTGAAAAGTTTGAGAAGAGAGGTTCATTGGACAATTGAACAGTTCCCGCAATTCATTGCAAAGAAGGTGCCCGAGGCAGAGAAGTTGCTAGACAAGTTATACACAATGGCGAATGAGGACCTAGTGAATGCAAGGATTAAAGGTCGAAGGTCAGTTGCCAAGACGACAAAAGAATTCATCTGATGTCATGCGGCCATCCTCCATGCTAGCAATTGCTCAACAACACTAAGTCAGACTATGAATAGTATATGAACAAAATTCTCCCAACTAACTTAGATGGGCTTTCCCTCCCTATTTATTTCCAATGATTGAATGGCCACAGTAGAGCATATCGCAACAAAAATCAAGGAGAATCAATAAGATTGATCCACCTTTCAGAATTTTAGTCAACCCCCTACTGTTGAGGACATTGAAGGCATCACCCATCAGATAGTGCAGTTGCTCTTTTAGCTTGAGTTTGGGACCGGGATATCCATGAAGTTTCCCTTCAAAGAAGTAATCGATTTGCATGAGGCGCAAGAGAATCTGCATGCCATATCAATACCATCAGAGGCTGACTGTTGCCTCTGTAAATTGCGATCTCAAAGCTCTAAGTCCATTGCCCATTGAATAAGGCTCTGGTCCTCAAATCAGAAATTTTGGATTCCCATTCCATAGACGAAATGCCCTTGGTAGTTGCCAAAAGTTGTGGATTGAAAATCCCTAGAGTTCCCTTCGGGTTGATGATATTTTTTGTTTGGTCTCGGCCCGTGCCTCATGTATTTGAATATCTCCAAGCCCTTTTTTTGAAGAGCTTTGCCCACTTCCTCCATGTGTCGACTGTGTGCTCCTTGGAAAGATTTCTTCCCTTATTGCTCTATCAAGCCCCGCCATGCCTCCACGTGTCAGCAGTGCAGACCTTTGAGAGCATGCTCCCCTTTGCTTCTCTACCGAGCTCCACCCGCATGCCACATAGCATCATTCCACGGGCACCTTTTGGCGGACCGCACAATCAATGCTCAAAGCAAAGACTTCTCCACATGTCTTCTCCACGGGGATTTTTAGTGCCGGAAGGGAAGAATGAGCGACAAGCCTTGTCCTATCGCCACATGTCCTAGCCAATTCTATGGGTGAGTGACACGTGTATGTATGGGAATTTTGCTGCTTCCACACTGGGACCACTGTCATCATTCACAGTTGGTTGTCATTGATGTCATTACTTTAGGAGATTTGTGGGAGATTGTTGCCAGTTGTTGTCATTGATGTTAACACTAATTGTTGGTTACATCATTGATGTCAATACTTGAGGAGATTTGTGGGATATTGTTGGTAGTTGTCATTGATGTCAACATTGATTGTTGGTTGTCAATGATGTCAACACTTGAAAAGTAAGGAAGATTGTTAGTCCTTGGCATTGGTCGTCATTGCTATATTCTGTTTGGGCCAACATTTATGTATGGAAGAGTTGCTAAAGTTCATGGCTGGATGTCATGCCTTATCTAAGAAGAGTTGTTGAAGTTTATGGTTGGATGTCATTGAGTATGATTTCTATCAACAGAGTTAGTTTCATAATGATATATTAAGATGAGGATTTGAAGCATTAAGATGAGGATTAGAAGCATTAGAAGTATTACTGGTAATGGAGAGATGTTTTTGAAGGTCTAAAGTATGTCTTATGCCCTCTCTCGATGTTCCTAATAAAGCATGTGTTACTAAAAGAAAGATCTGGCCTCCACAAGTTAAGTGTTTTTGATTCAAGAAGTTGCTTTGAAGTTTGCTTGGGAGAATGCTCCACATTCCTTTGCTATTAATGATATGGTATTGTAGTTTGGGATTCAAAGTTAGTGCTCTATGGATGTTGCACTCCTATCTTTTCGGGTCACTAGTTTTGCCAAGGAGGTTTCTATGGATTGCAGAAGGTTGACAGTGTTGTTGGTTGTCTGGACTAGTTTGGGAAATGCTTCCCATTTCTCTGTATTGATGTCTCTTCTCCTATGCTTGGTGAATGTGCTCTCAATGTTTTATGCAATGTCTCAGTTCCAATTTCATATGATGAAGTGGTCCGCAAGTTGTTTTGTTAATGTCATAACTCATGTTTATGTATTTTGTGCTTCTTGAATGAAGTATTTTGTTCCTATTTGATCTGCAGTGGCTATTGATGGCATAATCATATGAAAGAAGTGTATAAAAGTATTATTATATGTTCATGAAACATTCCCATGTGATTTGCATGTCGGTGATTGGCCGCTTTGGTCCTACATTGTGTGCTATGTTGGCTTTTTGGATTATTTATAGATATCTTGCTGACAAGGCTTGTTTTTTTTCTTGCGCCATGTGATTAGGGGTCTGTGCCAACAATTGAAGATGTGTTATGATAGTTTTGGGTCTTGACCTATCTTGTTTGGGACCACATCAAGTTAATTCAAATTGGAAGTATGTTTTAGGGCCGACTGGTTATGTGCTTCACATTTCATCTACACGTTTTCTTTGATGCTGACTTAAATTGATGTGTGCTAGTGTGTGAATTGTTTTGGATCACATTAGAATATGTAATAAGTTTTTTTTTGGTCCTCTTTATCTTCAAGATATGACCACATTATGTTTTGGTGGCCGACTTGTTGAATTCATTAATTATATTCTTTCCTGGTCAACCTAATTGAAGTTTTGAAGAATTGCGGTGGATATAAATGCAAGAACATTTCAAATGAAAATGGTATTGAGAAGTGGACAAGTGCAAAAAAGCAAGTGTGTGGAATGTATTGAATATCCAACAAAGTTAGTGCTACATTGGGAAGAGGAAAGATCATATAAGCCTTAATGCTTCAGTCAACAAAGTGAATTGTTGACAAATATTGTAATTCTCTCATAAAATTTCTGTATCCTGCTCTAAGATAGTGAATCTCATCAAGTCCTTGTATCTTGCATTTGGAGTTGTGTTTGCTTCAATTCCGCAAGTCCTTTGTATCTTGCGTCGAGGTAGTGAGCCTTGGTTTGCAAGACCTTTTGACAACAAGCCTTTATATTGTGAGTTAACTCTCACCGTGGTTTTTCCCTCATTGAGTTTTCCACATAAATCTGGTGTCTCCTTGTGCATGTGTGTGTTCTTTATTTCTTTCTCATTGTTGCTGATTTGATTAGAGTTAGAACTGCTATATCTTTCTTTGTTGAAATTGCTAAAAGCTTAAACTATTATATCTTTCTGCTAATTTTCTTAAGGGTTTTTGGTTGAGTTAAGAAGTCTGTGTTGGGCTATAGAGTTTCTAAGTTCAGAAAGGGTTTAAGTTTTGAGTAGACTGATCCATCCCCCCCCCCTCCCAGTCTCCGAGAGTGTTCAACAGAGTCCTTAGTAACCAAATTGTGTGGTATCCTCTCTTTCTCCAACTTCTCAACCTAACTTTAATGGTGAAAAGAGGTAATTCTATAAGGTAGACCTAGTGATGACAAGGGAACTTGATGGTTTTACAATATATTGAATAATTTGTAATGACAGGGTAAAATAATGATGATGGAAGTGTGAAAGCTTTCATTTGGTCACAAATTCAATTAAAAGCTAGAACAATTCTCAAGCAAAAAATCATACCCCAAAAATGAAGAGAAAACTATTATGAATAGAAAAATATGATCGGGTTTAGGTTTGGATAGGGAAATAAGGTGATTTCTAAATGGAATTGCTATACGAAAAGTGTAAACTTGAGTTAAAACAATTGAGAATTATAATTTTTTTGAATATGCAAAGCCTCATAAACAAAGAATAAAAATGAGCATTCACTCATTCTTGCAACTAATCATTCATTGGGGAAAACTCACATTTGTTAGGGGAAACATAGGATTTTCTCGATGGATAAGGCAATTGTTAGGGTGATTTGGCAAAAAACAATTGTTATAGCATATGATGAGGATACAAGCATTCAACATTTGACTCATATTGCCTTCTAAATGACACATGAAGATTTTGAAACACTGAAAAATTAATTTGACCTTGGAGGAAGAAGTTGAAGTATGATTTTTTTAAATTTCATGCCACATAGGGTCATTTGGTGGATTTACAAATCATTATTGAATAACCATGCATGCCTACTCAATTTTAGGCACTTCTATAAAATTGCAACATAAACTATAATTAATATGAATGTACATTATGAATGTATAATTATGTGTTGAATTTTTATTTTTCCAATAATTCTATTTATGAAAATTGACTTAGGACTATATCTTTAAATACACAATCCTATATGTATAATTCAAAACTTTCGATAAATAGACTAATGCAATGACTATATTCCATATTTCTTAATATTGAAATCTTTTTGAAATTAAAGAACTGAATTACACATTGTTTTGTTCCACTTGAAGTAGACTAAAACCCTAAAAAATTGATAGAACTACACATTCATGACATCCACACATAATACAGGGAAAAAATGCAAATATAATTTAAACACTTCTCTTATAAAATAGTTAAACTTTCACCTAGTTTTTTCTGCAGCAAGAAAACCCATGCCAATATGATAAAAGGACATTAACAATCGTGAACAAACAAAAGACGCGGAACGGAGTTGGGGAAAATGGCAGGAGCAACAGCGGCGGAGGAGGGAGAGGGAGTGGGAGTTGTGGCGGACTCAAAAGATTTAATGCAGCAGAGTAAGGCTCTCGATTCTCTCACAGACCATGTCGAAGACCGCCAGCTCGATTCCAATCGAGTCCACCAGGTATTTTGTCACCTCTCTTTTCCATTATACAAACAGCTTTCTCCAACAAAACGGTTTTTCCTCCTTCATCGAATTATTAGTGCTCCCCCATTTGCCGTTTAACCTTAGGCTCACTTACCTTCCATTCTCACATATGACAATACCTAATAAGAAGTGAGCACACAGCAAAATGTCAATTAAGTACAAATAGGAGTGGGTTATGGTAGAAATACTGCCACTGACTTCAATGGTCCTCCCACCCCTATTTTGTTATGCGGAGCAGTAGGCGAGAGTTAGGGATAACTTTAAACTCCTCAAAGTTTTATGTGGTATGTTGAATGACTTCAAATGTTTACGCCGTCTTTTTACAACTTAAGTGCTTAAACCTAATATTGGGGGTCCAAGTCATTGATGGTGTAATGTTTACTTCATTTTATATAGTCACCTATTAAATAATTTTACTCTAGATATGATGAATACTTAATTTTCCTTATCTAAGTAGCTAATAATGACATGCATACACTTTATCTTGAGGCACATAAGTGCCATCGTTTGATTGATAGTAGTTAGATGCCACTTCTGTTTAGTTAAGGTCACCTTTGTTTTAGTCAGGATAAATGAAGTGATCTACTGATTGTCAATTTTATTCGTGACCTCATAATTAGATTGAGTTAACTGAACCATTAATTGACAACTAAACTCATAACCATTGGACATGTGATATCCTTGAGTCATGCATCTAGGTGAACAATTTATATGTACTTCATCGATTCATTTGATGGCTGATTTGATTTGCTTATTGATTTCCTCTGTTGTAGAATAGCTTGCGTTCTTGCCAAAGTTGCATGGACATGAATGTGGATACAAATACAACCATTTTTCAAGACCCCTAATATGGATAGGTAGGATACAACATTCATAAGACACTGAGACACACACATATAACACAATTTTTAAGTAATTAGAGGAGATTTTCATTACTTGAGAAGCAATATAGACCCATAATTGCTACATATTTCAAAATGGAAATGTTTATATTTAAATATAGTTTCATCATCAAAATGAAATTCTAATACACTAATAGAATCACATGTTATCAAAAATATTATCATTCTTTGAAAATTAGATCATCAAGATTCTTTGAAAAGCCAAGATAGTTAGGTTGGATACGACCACTAATTAGACTCTCAAAGCTAAATGAAGATGTACCAAAGGTTTCTCCTACTATGTTAAAATTCTCAACGAGGATTGAGATGTGTTCTCATCTTAGGCTGCTTATCCTGAAGTCCACTACTTTCTTTTATGTAGTCTATGGAGGAATACAATAGAAGATGAAGTTTAGAATGAACATATATAAAGTCTTTTGCTTTATTAGTTGCCAATCTATTCTGTTGCATAGAATGGATGAAGCCATATGTGCTCCAATTCCTCTTAGATGTAAAAGAATTCAATATTTGTAAAAGATTGATATTACAAGTTACAAAGATGCAAACAATAAAATAAAAAATAAAATAAAAAATAATTTATTTAAATTGGAATATAATTCATATAATGTTAAACTTGTGATAGAAGTTTGATAGTCATTTTTTGCAAATGTTTAGTTGTGGTACCATGGAAGTTCCACTACTTCACATGGCCCATTAATTTTTAACTACTATTGCATCGGCATTTACATAAATTCCATTGGAGGATGCAAAAGTCTCAAACTCATCTCGAATCTTCACAACAATTCTAGAATTTGTAAATATTTTTTTGAAGTTTTTTTTATATTTGTCAAATACCTCAACATCCATATTTGGTCCTGCCCTATTTGACAATTTCAACATGTCAACATGGTAAAGCATATATCAAAGGTTTCAAATGAGTTATCATTTTATCCCACCTTTTTTTGATGACTTCTTATATTTTGCTTATAAAAAAATTCAAAAGGGTTTTACTCTTTTGCTATGATTATGTTTCTAATCTACTCCACCATTATATCTATGTAGTCATAAATGTCAATCAATATTGGCTTATTTGTGTTATAATGGCGATTGAGGGTGTATATTAGTTCAATGAAAGAGAGCAAGTAGTCTAATTGAATCCACCAATCATCATCAAGAATGAGTGTCCTGATATTATTCGCTTTATCTATTTGGGATTGTCTCTAGACTATCCAAATATTATTGATCACCATATTCTTTTAGGCTTATTTCACATCCACACGCCTTTTAAGAATAATGTAGTGTGTCAAAGTAAGTCACAATCACCTTCAATTAAAAAATAATAATTTAAAAATATAATAATATTAAATATATTTAAAAAGTTAACATTTCATGAACAATATATATTTGAATATTTCTGATACAAAATGTAGTTTAGAATTTAGAAACTTATCTTCAACAACTCCAACTTAGCGAATTGTCTATAAATGGCTTGTGGCATGTGATGATTACAAATAACTGAATAAGCATTTGAATTTCTTTGGCTTCTTCATAAAACTTTTGTATCCATTGGATTTTGCCATTTTTTTGTAGCATTAAGTTCAAATAATGAATTGCACAAGGAGTCCACCAAATGTTTGGAAATTTCTTTTTTTATGACCAACCCTGCTGCTCTATATACTTTTGCATTATTTGTGATTTCCTCAACAACATTTTTTGGCCTCACCACTCAATTGCTTCAATTAAAATATTGGTAAAATAAATTGGGTATCTTAAAATCTTTTCCATTGGCTTTGTATTTCATTGCTTTCAAGAACATTGCTCCCTTTGGGCTCATTGTAATCACATTGATTAGTGGCTTATTTTTAGCATTCTTCCATCTATCACAAATGATAGAAACTCCATAGATTTTCTATAAAGCACAAATTAGTGGCTTATTTCTAGCATTCTTCCATCTATCACAAATGATAGAAACCCCATAGTTTTTCTATAAAGCACGAATCACTTGCAATTGTCTATAATGTTTTTTTCTTTAGCTAAAAAGGTGGCATGAACCTTCTCATAGCTTGGGTTTTTGTATCCTTTTGGTGCTTCATTAATTGATCTGACCATCTCTCTCCAATATGGAGAGTGCACCATATTGAATGCAATAGCAAGGACTAACACCACTATTGAAGATTGTTTAATTTATCCTACTATCATTCTTTGATTTTCTTGGAACACTTTAGATTTGGGTTTTTGCATTTGGGTTTCATAGAATGCATTTGATTTAGAATTTGGGCAAGTCTACCATAGTCTCCAACATTCAACCTTTTCCACTTTGAAACCATTTCCACATTTAGGAGGGGTTGTTTTATGCATTTTAGAGGCTATGTGTACCTTGTGTTCACTACATTTCTCTACAACAAGAGGCACACTCACTTTTCTATAGTGGTTATTTTGGCAACTAGACAACACTTCCTCACCTACAACATTTCTTCTATTGGATTCACATGCATCGAGATGTTCTCCACTTCTTGCAGCATGGTGTCATCCATATTTTCCACCACTTCCTTGTTGCCAAACAAGATCAGCTTCCACATCAGGTTTGATGGATTTCTCACCATCATATGTCCTAGCTTCTTCCTTCTCTTTTGAGATCATTAGAGTCCAATGCTTCTATCGTTGGGAGGAGTGATGAGGATTCTTAGAGTATAGCAAGGGTGTTCGGAACTGTCATAGCCCCAAAATTGCAACTCTAAAAAGTTGAAACTCAAACATTAGAATCCAAATAAATAAATAAAGCAATAATATAAATATTAAAATATATAAATAATTATATATATATATATATATATATATATATATATATATATATATATATATATTTTTGATACGCAAGGTAGTTTTTAAATTGATATTGAAGAAATATACAATCATCTGCAACGCAGGAAAGTCCATCCTGGACACACAGCTGAACAAAAAACCAACCCAACCGAGACATGATTTAACAATTTTAACAGTCCCATTACGAGCAACAAAAGACCAGCCGCGATAACCATTGATACAAAAAAGGAGTCGAAGGCCGACCCTCGACCAACTTAAGACGAGAATTACAAAATATTATGTGCAGAAGTCCACCAGAAATGACAGTAAATAACAATAAAACTTAAAAGCTTCAGACACAGAGGCCAACCCTCACATGAAACCGTTGATTTCAGCAAACCTTACATAACCTTCCATCCACTCCAGCCCCTCCACTGGCACCATCTTCAATTTTCGCTTCAAGAAATCCACAGCCACATCCGCAATCTTTCTGTGCCTCGACAATGCAGGCCCTTTGAGGTCTAAGAGAAAAGGATAAACTTTAACAGCGTCCTCCATGTCCCATAGGAGAGCCAAGTCAGCCGGGCGCGAAATGCCTTTGCCTATGAAGGCCGCCTTCATTGTTTCCTCAAGTCCACCAAGCAAGTTGTCACGGAACAAGCGCACCATCATCTCCTTAGCCACCGCCTTCGGGGTCTCCAAGTCCAAAAGCACTGCAAGAAACCGAGAGGAGATATGGGCATTATCTCTGGCATACTCCTTTCTTTCCAGGTGTTCTTTACCAAGGATCATTTTGGCCGCAACCAACGACACCGGATCATCCTCGGACATAATTCTCTTTAATCTCTGGTCCGTAACTTCCCGAAAGGCAATCTGCCTCTCCGTAGCCACCAGAGAGACTGGTGTGTCGACCCCAAAGCTTTCCAATCCTTCCGCCGAAATGTGAATGATGAATTTCGACTTTGTCGTCCTCGCCATTTGCAGAGCATTGACAGTCGTTCCCTGCACAGAAACAAAAGACAATGCCAAAATTCGAAGACAAAGCATTAAAAATGATATCAACGGATCCATTAATAGACCCGTGAGAGGATCAGTCAGGCCTCCGCACACGAAACTGAATAATGGCGGGCCGATCATCTTGTCCTTGCCATGAAGATTTGCGACGGGCTCAGTCCTTCCGCCTACAAACCATAATCACTTCGAATGAAGTGAGACGCCACCTGGCCCTTCAACTGTCATTTCTATGATTGCCGTACCCGACGTGTCGCACAGACGGCGCGTTGAATGCATAGCCATACATTCCCCCTGTCGAACACCAAAGGCTCCGTGATTTTCAAGAGCAAAATATTTAAAAAAAAACCAACTCCACCCCACGGCAATTTAGAGAGGCCAAAGGATGACATGGCAATGCCACCTCCGCAAGCACCAAAACTGTCCCAAAGCCACCTCATGCCCACCTAGGAATTCGAGTGGCCAAAAGAGGGGCTGGGGGGAGCCCACCCAACCGCCCACTATAAATAATTAAATATTATTATAATAATAATCATTATAATATAATACTATAAATACCAAAGCATATATATAAAATAATAAAACAATAAATATATAAATTCAATTTTTAAATATATTAACATAGGATATATAAAATAATATACAGTAAACAGCAGCAATCAGGTTGGGATTAACAAAAGAAGGCAGCGAATGAGACAAAGGAGTGCTGAGGTGTGAATAAAGACAAATTAATGAAAAATGCAATCAGACTATTAACAAATGAAGGCAGCGGTTCATATGTGTTAAGGCGGCAAGGCAGCGATTGGAAAGAGGTAGTGACGATTAAGAAATCATGAATACTAAAGACATCGCTTAGAGGATATTAACAAAAAGAGACGTCCCTCTCCATATGGTTGCCCCTCTTGGGAATTTTGCAAGGTATAAAAAGGGATGTGGATCATTTTAAGAGGGGGAACATTCAGAAATAGGATGGGCATTTAGAACAGCAGCAACAGTGATACAAACTGTGACGGGTTTTGCATTAGAACATAAAGCCATTTTACTATATATATAATATATATATAGTAATAAGCATACAAGTATACATGCATAGATATAGATAAATCTGATAAGGAATAGTATGCAATGAATGAAGACTATATATATATATATATAAATATCAATATAAGGAAAGGATATATATATATATATGAATACTAGTTGATATAAGTAGAGAGTAAGTATATACATATGCAAAATATATATATATCGTATACGATTATGCCATGATGCTTGCAGCAATTATTAAGCCTTATAAATAATTATGATGCTTTAATATAAGTATGGATAATAGATTCTTATCCATTTGATCTCCTCTAACGATATCTTCTGAGTATTGAGAATAGATCGATCCAGGGGGAGGAGCATATAGATCAAGAAGACAAAGAGACTCAGACTCGTGTATCACAATAGGTCGCTATTATCAAATGCATCAATATAACCAGGTGTATTTTCTGCAGATCATTGCTTGCATACGTATGCATATTGCCTATATGATAATAGGAATATTTAATGAATGATTTCTTGATAGAATATATGATGTGCTTGATTCTCTGGAACCCATCTTGTGGAGGGGCCTGAGGTGCAAGTGGTAGGGGCCAAAAGCCCACTTACGACCTCCGCCCAACTCCTCACGAAGGTAGGGCCTAAGGTGTAGTGGTAGGAGCCAAAAGAGTCCACTCGCGATCTCCGTCCAATCCCACAAGTTGGCAAGTGTCTTCCTGGAGACGTGGCCTTGATGGGGAAAGCAGGTACAAGTGGCCAAGGGGGAGAGTTGTGGTATACAATCTCTTAGGCTTGGCATAGGGCTTCGGGTGGACCCATCATGTCCCTTCTTCCAAACTTGTTTGTATTGATTGATAATCTATGGATGCAATGAAATTGTCTAACCTTAACAAGCATATATACATATGTGCATGTATTGTTCATGTGGTGAATGCAGGATCCCAATCCAAGAGATATTTATTTAATAAGGTGAAACCCTAATCCTAATTTATTGCAATTTGTGATCAACAGGTGAATTCTAGGGCAAATCGGGATAGGGGACATTACAGGAACTTGGATAAGTTTATACTTTATATGCTTCCATTGTTGGGAGGAGTGATGAGGATTCGTAGGATATAGCAAAGGTGTTCTAAACTTAGGATAAGTTTATATTCTATTATTATCTTTTATTTTCATTTTATGCAAAAAAATAAAAAAATAAAATCCTATTTGTGAGGTGGTTAATCTAAGTTAGCTAGTAGTTTAGACTTTAAAGTTCTTCCAATTTGTTATTCATGTTGAGCTTTTGAAGATTTTCTCAATTTTGTGAATTTGGCATGTTTACGGCTTTATGTACATACAAGTCTTTTATTCAAAATAAATCAAGTTTGTAGTGCAAATTTGCGAAGATTTTGTCACACCATTGGTTTGTAAACTTGTGACTGTTACTTTCTTGATTCCATATCATGATCAACCCAAATAATTATACGTGAGCTAGGATAATTTAATGCGGAAATTGGAAAACGACATGGTGGATGAATGGGAAAATATTGGAGACTGCAGGATGGGTAAACTTGACAAGGATCTTGACATTTAGTATTTCATAAAGGAGTTTGAGAGTTTGAAGGCCACACGATTATATTTTAGTGCCTTGGATCATGGTGTGGTGCTACAAGGTTATGGTTTAGTGCCTTGGCTCAGGGTTTGTGCCTGAATTGTATGGAATATCTGATATAGAAGGATGGCTCATCTCCCATTGTAAGGCTGATGAAAGAGCTGTAATCAATGATGAAGGAAAGACTGTGCTGAGTATTGAACTCAACAGTATAAGAACAATGATATACCTGCCCGAGAATGGTATAAGGTTAGATGTTCAATGAGCTTTTCATACATACCAGAGCAAGTGGGACTCTTACGAAGGAAAGTTATCCACCTATTGGAAGAAGACACCTCAAGGCCAAATCTCCAACATTGTTGTTTGTTTCGATCAATAAATGCTTGATAATATTGATATGTTATCACAGTAATGGGTTTAAGAAATGGGGCATATTTGCACTTGTTTATGATCCCTGTAGTTTCTAATATTATTTGTGATAGCCTAGACACAAAGACATATGGTTTGGTGGGGGAAAATACCAAGAATGTGCATTTCTATATGGCTCATTTTTACTTGTTGAGTTCTGGTATTACTTTTTTCCTTACTACTTGTGCATCCTCCAAAATTTGGACAAGTTTGGGGTTTAAGGATTCTATACAAATACATAATTTCAACCCATTTAAGAAGGTTGCAAACAATTGAAGTGGAAATCTAGTGGAAAAGACTACATACTGTTTGCTGAAAAATTGTATGCTAAAGGCTTTATCTTTGGTTTTTTGTAAAACAATGTTGAGGGGGCTAATAGGATAAGTGAACCCACGGTAGGGCAGGAAAATTGCCCATTGGTATATTGAGTGTTCTAAGTCATATGTTGGGGTTTTTGGATTGGCAGCCAACCCCTACACCTTGCCAAAGTTTGCAGACAATAGGACAGTTTACCTTAGAATTTATCTGATAAATTTTCACTGCTGATACACATTTAGCAGGGTCAGCTTCATAGAGGTGAAGCTTGATTAGAGTTTCACAAGAATTATTTAGGTTTTTAGATATAGTGAAGAAGCTGATAATACTCTACCATGACAAGATATTAAGAAATCTTGAATTTTGAAGAGTTGATTTTGAGACCTTACAATCCAAAAGAAGAAAAAGCTTGTCAAATGGGCATGAGAAGTGGGACTTGGTGGTTTTAAAGAATCCTGCTTCGTAGGAAGCATTGGCCATTGTCAGGGGCTGGCCTATGGAAGAAGATGACCCTCCAGTGGACCTAGAGTCTATCTGATAAGGAGGTTGATTAAAGAAAATGCTTTTGATGAGGAGGACAAGCTATTTTTATAGAAATCCTTGGGACTCAAGAGAAAATAGTTTAGTTGTAAAGTAGGATGGTGACTCTCCAATGCAAGGCAATGAAGATGCACTTCAAAGGCCACTAAGAAAGCCACTGATGGAAGAATCTGTTAGAATCCCAAAGAAAAAAGGTGAGGGTATGAGTTCTAATCAGCATAGAAAAAGTCCGATTCAGCAATACCAACCCAAATATTTAGGATCATGGACAAGAATCTTAAGGAAAATTTAAGTGTGGAAGAAGAAAATTCGAAGAACATAGAAAAATTGCCTTACCAGACACACCATTTAAAAGTTGTATACCCAAAGATTGGAGCCAATCTATTTGAAGCTCAATTAAAGATTGAGTGGACTGAAAAAAAAAGCAGAAGGCTGCCACTGAACTTAGTGCTTACACCACTTGTTTATCGTATCAATACGCTGAACTAGGAATTATGGTATGTATACAATCTGATTGGCATCTGTCATACTATCCATAGAATAAAGTATAGGGCAAGCGAATTGAGAGATGTAGTCTGCCCAATCTGAACACAGATGACTAAGTACATGGAGGAGGCTTCCATATATCTTCCTTGTTTTCATTATTTTAATTTAAAAGAATTTCATTGAAGTTTAACGTTAACACTATTGTTGAGGCCAAGATGTACAAAATAAAGGAAGAAGCAACTAATGATGTAAGGTAGTGGGCATTGGGGTAGATGTGAAAGTGTTATAGGTGCATGAAAGTATAAATGAATTGATTAAGAGGAGCCTTCTAATTTTGTGGCACCAACACAAAACTCTTAAGAAGGCCAAGGAGTTAACCACTGAAATGACAAAGCACTCAATGATGAATGGTAAAAAGTCTAAAAGTATAATTATGGACTGCTTGGATAGATTTATCTGAGAGGGCAGTACTAACCACAAGGATAGAAGAATTTATGAAGGGCAGGGTTGTAGAAGTAAATGGAATATATGAAGAACCTATTGTTGTGGAAATGGCTCTACAAGAAATTTAGATCCCCACCCCTCCAAAGATGGAATGATATCAAACATGCATTCTTGAGTGTTTTGAATCCACTTGCTCCAGTTGCCTTAGCTCTGCCACAACAACATTAGCCTCTGATTTCTCCTACCAGAGTGGCTCAACTAAAGTCATCTCCTTTCAAGTAGTAAATAGAATGAGAAGAGTTTAGTGTGAACTGACATTCAATGACTTTGGTTCATCATGATCTAAAATTTAAACCATGACAAAAATTTTGTAATAGATTTTTTAAAATTTCTCAAATATTTAAAATGTTGTATAAATGACACACTTGAGATGTGGTCCCACCCATATATTGATATTCATATCATATAGGAGCAGATAAAATACAAACATTTGTCCTATTGATAGGGGCCCTTTGTGATCATGATTACTCATTGGTCTATTACTTGGTCAGACTTTAGTTACAATTGTCGTGGACTCATGCTAAGTAATGTGTAGCTCGGTAACAACCAAGTTTCAAGGTTGATGGCATAGATACAACATAAAAGATGAATTTGAGTTGTCTCTACTTCATGTTAAAAAGGTCTAGACAAATGACATGAAAACTTTAGATAAATCTGAGGCTTGCAAACTCTATTAGACAAGAAGGTTTTGATCTTTTCTAATGGTAGTTCAGTGCTAGTACTGTTAAAGCCCTAGCCATGATGTCTTTTAGTGTAGGGCATGACTGTTGCACTTAATCCTGATTAATAAATGGTTAATAAACATAAATGCTTCTTGATTTTTTGTAAATCTTAGAGGACATGGCATAAACCAAACATGCTTGAAAAGTTGTAAGCTATTTTTTAAAAGTAACTAAAATGTGCCTGGGTATGTTAGAGGATGGGTAATGGCTAGCCATCTCCTAATGTACCCAGCCGTCCCTTGTAAAAGTTTGCACGTACTGGGGACATTTCCAATTTTTCTCCAAAATAGAGGATGGGGTGGAGACGTTTCCTACCTGTCCTTGCATCCCCAAAATGTTCCCTATGTGGGGTGGGATCATCTTTGGCAGGGGATGTGTCCCCAGGGAGCATTGCTGTCCACTCTATTCCAGCTGTTAAAAGAGCTCAGCAGGAAACCACACTCATGATTAGTTTCTTCTCTAGGTAACCCGTCTGGATTGTAGTTTCTGTTGTTATGTATTGATTTTTTTGTGGTCTTTTTTTAATTTTCTGTTGTTCTCCCTCTCCATTTTAGGTTGCATTTAAAGGATGGATTAGAGAAAGAACTCAAAGGTCTATTCCTACATATTTAGCTAGGTGCATAAAACATAGCTCAGTGATGCAACTTTCACTTGTTGTAACAGATGTTTGAGAAATGTTTTATAAGACATTATAATTCAGGAAAACCATGAAAAATTTGTTGTGCCTTCTCAAATATTAAGGAAGTATCTTTTCATTTTTTCATTTAGGCCTTGTGCATAATTGTACATTTTCTTTTTGCTACAAATTTTATTAGGTTAAATTGTCAAGGTTCATCATGTTTCACACATCATTTGCAGCTTTCTGTCTAATTATGGGTTCCTTAAGATTTAACATTTTTTTTTTCTCACGCACCTTCTATTCATGCTAGTAGTATTTCTAGTACAGCTGGCAATGGTGTAATACTGGTAAATAAATACAGTGCCAATCAAATCTTGGTCATCTGTTTTACCCATAGATCATCTGAATTCCTTTAATAAAGTTTTTCATCAACATAAAAAGGGTAATTTGTGCATATCCTGATACACATTTAAATATCTGATGACAGCACTAGGTATTTGCTACCTCAAGTAAACTATATCTGCTTGGAAGGTTGTTTTTGTGCATCCCTTAGTTCTCGATTTTGATCTTGATCTTTTGGCATAGGGATCAATTTGGGGTATTGTTGACAGGTGTTTTATGACCGCACCAACACAGAATAAAGTTTCCAACGGTCACTCTATCCTCTCTTGATCAAAATCTCCTGCACGCTAAGATTGCGAGAAAGATCATGCATTCAACTCCAAGGTTCCTTTGTGCAGTGGATACATACTCAGTTGGCTCGATGTGATTTGCTGGTCTCTCAAGGGGGACTTACGTAATTGTTCAACCGGAGATCAAAGAGAAAGGGGTTTTCACAAGATTCGAAAGGTTTGTCAATGAAGCACGGGTTTCCTAAACTAACGAGAAAATGCGGAAATTGAATGGCTGCAGGGATTAAAAACGCTATGAACTACTCTAGGTGCGGGACGTGGAGATCAAATTTCACAAACTTCAACCAAGCTCTGCTTTGCCTCAACTTGGATAGCTTCCACATAATCGGTGCAATCTTCAAAGGAGTAACTAGAGGTATTCAGATCACAACTTAACATGAAGATACCATCACAACGACGTATACCAACATATAAATCATAATTGAAGTGAAGTCTAAACTGTTCTAGTTGACCATGCAACGCGAACTCATCATCAATGAGCCCACTAGTGGTATGGATTAACGAAGCTTGCTTAATTCAACCACCACATTCCACAACTATCTACGTGCATGAAATGAAATTTATTCTATTCTAAACTCTACTTTAAGATTCTATGTGAATTGGAAGGACGAAGAAATCTTGCTAGCTACCCACAATAAAGGATGAAACCACAAGCAATGATGACTCTTTTTATTATAGGAGTGTTCACAACAATCTCTTACAAAGCATTCAATTTGAAAACTTTCCTTCCTTTTCAATCTATGTTATGCTATCAATCTATGCTCTCTATTCCTCTATGTCTACCAACTCCTAGCTATCTCTCTATCTTCCTGTATGATACAAATGAGGGGGGATGCCCCTTTTATAGGTGGCCAATTCCAAAGGACGGCTCAGATTCAAATACAATGAAGGGCTCAGATTGAGCCACATAAGCCCTAGTCAAGATTCTTCCCTAAAAACTACCACAAAGAGGAGTGGGGTAATAAATGAGCAAAAGATTCCCACTTTCTCCCGAAGTCATAATGAGTAATTAATGCCCACCATTGTCCTCTAGAAGGTCATCATCCAACAAGGCGTTTCCATTCTCCTTCTCTTTGATCGCAAATTCGACAAATCTAGCTAACACCACTTCAACCTCCTAAACTGAAATAAGTGGAATATGGTTGAGCTGAAATTCAAGCACCGTGACTGTCTGCCCAAGCCAAGTACAAGATTTTCTCCAAGCGACTAAGGCATCCCGAGTGTTTAGAATAATGCTGGAGAAGGTTGAAATATTTTCAAAATTATCCTGAACAAATGACTTTACCTCTGAAAAGAAAAGCTCGAATCTGTTCTTTAGGCCATCTACAGTCATCTCCTCTGGAGTTAGTCTTCTAGCAAATATAGACTCGAGTGTGTTCAGAACTCCTTCCAAAATATTTCCCATAGCCTTTCTAACTCTAGCCAAATCTGCCTGTGCTGCATCGAAGAAACCTCGGTCCGTGACCACTGAAGAACACCAACTGGTGAAGTCATACTTGTCACCCTCTTGTATCACGCCTCCCTCCACTAGAGTCTACAAGGGCATGTGCATCAAAGCCTCCAAACGAAGAACAGTCTTAGTCTGATAAATATGGGTCTCGCTCCAAGCTTGATCAACGGTGTCCATGTGCGCTAGAATGCTAGAGGCTTGCTGATAAGAATGAATGAGATCCTCCATGAACTTCTTTGTCTCAGTGCGAACATTGCCAACCCACTTATCTACTTCCTGAGCCATCTTCCTCAAATCCTCCAGGCTGCTAATTGATTCTCTCAGGAGTTCCGCTAGAAGGTCAACTGTTGGATTCTCCTACCCACATGGACGGGCTAAGTGTTGTATGTAACCAATCAATGTCCTATGCTCCCTCTTCAATTGTTTGTACTTTCCTTCGGTTTGGAGCAACCTATCCTTGAGTGCTTGATAGGAGCTATCACACTCCTCAATTATCTAAGCCCTTGTAGGGTGGCCTAACTCCATAGTGGTGACCACATAATTTTTCGGAACAACATCATCTTGATCACACTCAATCCTGGGAACGACCACATGCAGTGTGTGAGAACCATCCTCATCCGTAGAAATCTTTGAGAATTTTCTGGCCTTCTTTTTCTCTAGTGGTGCACTGATTCTACTGAGGAATTCTTCCATCTCAATTGTTGGGTCAGTCTCCTCAATAGGATCCCTTCTCATTCTTTCCCTTAGCCAATTCGACACTGCCTGCTGCGGGTCATAAACAATAAGTGGCTGCTCCTCTCTCGCTTCTTCTTCATGCACTTCTTCTCTATTAACATTCTGATGAGGCTCATAAATCTCCGTCTGCTGGGTATCTTCTCCTGAAAGTTGAGCCTCCTGCCTCGTAGTAGTCTCATCCTCTAAAGCCGCCTCAATGAATTGCTGGAAGTGGGTGTTTGTTGCTATTTCTTCCTCTTTGTCTTGCTGGTTCTCTCTTCTAGACGCATTGACACTTTGATCAACTGACTCCCTACGGGGTGGCTGATTTGCTTCTTGTAACTCTTGTTCTTCATTCAATCTATTTCTTTGGTCTGCAAGCAATGAGACCTCCTGTACACTTGGAGAGCGAGCTCGTGATGGTGTGGATGATGCTTCTTCAACTCTCTGAGGCACCGGCTAAACTTGCACTTCTATCCGTGGCTTAGAAGCTTGGGCAACCCGTTTTCTTTTCCTTGTTGATGGCGGCCTATGGTCACCCATGAGATTGCAAGTGAGAGCAACTGATTTGCTCTTAAGTCTGTTCACATGCCTCTCCACCCAATTTCTCGTAAATGTCAACACTGGTATGCATAATGTGTCCAAATCTGTAATCTCCGGCTCTGACCAATCAGGAAGAGGGACTGCTGTATTTCTTACTGTCTCATAATCAAGCTGCAACATTCACGTCTTCATCCGCCTGGTCTGGAACTAGAATAATCTCGCACTCTCTAATCATGTTCAAAGGTATCCTGGAAAACATCCTTCTCCTAATCTCAACATCATCCACCGCATTAGCCCAGAAATCCTCAATATGTGCCTTGTGTCTAAACTCCTCAGTCAGCACTACTCTGATATTCTTGTAAGGATCATAATCCTGTTTGCAAGTGTGGTATGAGAGGTGGAAAAATTGCAACTCATCTTCAGCTTCCTTGGCTGCTTGCAAGGTGGGACAAACTTCATTTGAATTTCCCATGACGATAAGGAAGTCTAATCCTCCTTTCTTCTTCTTTTTCTGAATTCTATCATAGGCAATGAGCTGCCTAGATATCTCTAGCATCAATATTTTGTTCGTGGGGTATCTTGGCACTCTGAAAGGATATGATGCGAATCCTTGCAGCCTTATATATGTGAATTTCGGAAATTGGATAAACCAACATCCATACCTCTCAATCAGCTCCTGAGCTTCCTTTGATATTCTTTGATGAGTTCTCCTCTGAAGAGTCCTGGTTATGTGCATCGTGAAGGCATCATTAACTCTTTTGTAGTGAGAGGTGCTGTTTAGGTGCAACTGCGGGCAAGCCTCATGAATCTTAAACTGCTTAGGACCACACCCAATCGGCTCCTTATAAGATATTCCCCTATATTTTGTCATTTGAGCCAGCATATAAATCACATATGAACTCATATAAAAGGTCTTTGTTCTTCTCAAATTTCTAAACTGTTCGTGTATATTATCACTTATCATCCTCGCCCAATCTACACGGTCTTTGCCTTCTAACACGATGCTGATGAATAGAACATCCACGACTCAAAAATATATGATTGGGGATTTCCATTCACCCTGTTGAGCATCATAATTAGGTCACAATATTCTTGCTTTACATCATCTGAAATTATCTGCTTGGGCAACTTGGTGCGAGTAGGCCTGGGTTTCTGTATCCAAACAAAATTTATCATCCTGACACATCTTTCAAAAGAAGAAGCATACATTCTTTCAGCCCTTTCTCTTGTTTTGTAAATCATCCCCTCAGAAGCAAGAATCCCAAACGCCTCTCCGATGGCTTCAGGCGTGAGATTGGCAAACAATTTGCCATCAGGTGAAACAATTGTTCTCCGCTTTGGTTTGTAGCAATTGGCACTCCATGATCAACTCTGGACATCGAATGGCTGGCTGAAAACCAGCAGCTGCATAAAGTCCACTCTTCACAATGTTATGTGCTATGACTGATAGAGGATAGTCACCCATCCCATGCATTCGACTTCTGAGTGCTCCCAGATTGAATGAGCCAAGATTTGTGTCACTCAGCTCTCCCAACTTTGAAGTAAACTTTGACTCCGGAAGAAATTGCTTGCTCAACTTCTTGATCACTGCCTACTTGGATACACTGGCTTTGTTGGATTGAACATTGCAGCCTTGTTTGCTCTTGCAGTCGTTTCTCTGTTTACTTCAGCCATCCTGCAAAAATAAAAGATATTCATTAGAAATTTAACTTAGAAAATATGTCACCTCGAAACTGCCAAAGGGTGGGGCGAACTTTGAAAATGAAGAGCTCTAGCATGAAAATTTTGACTTCAAACCTCGATACTCTTCAGCAATATTAATATCTCCTCAACACTTAGAAACTTTCTTGCTCACTTTGCAGCTTCTCTTCAACTTTGATTCTCTTCACCTTCAGAGTCTCAAATTCTCACTTTGCAAATGGTGAAGAAAATGAAAACTTTCATGGCTTAAATAACTGAGCTTGAGAATATTTTTGAATTCAGGAGGGAAGTTTATTTTAGCAGACTCATTTAATTTCTTCTCTCCACTACTCAACATTTTCTAATTTGAGCACATTCATGGGCGAGTTGTCAAAAGGTTGACCCTGCCTGTCATAAAATTTTCTATTGCTGAAGATTCTTCCTCATGCAGCTTCCTTTGGCAATTTGCAGCACTTGGCATTTAAAATAAGGAATGTTTGACCTTTTAACGCTTCAAAAATTCATCCCTCTGGCACATGCGTATTTCATCACGTAAGCATTTAAAAAAAAATTCACATCTTAGAAAATATTAAATCATGTGCTTTAGAAAAATTTATCTCAAAAGACTTTGGGCGTCCACCATCCTTCATCCTTCATGAGCTAAGGTGTATTATTTCTCTCTTCGAAAATTTCTTCTCTTTGCCTTAGAAAATATTTAAACCTTAGGCGCATTTCACTTGTCTTAGAACATATACTTCATCCAATTTAGGGGCACTTCAACCCATGACCTTTTTAAATTTTTTTATCTCCCCGTAGAAAATATTTTTCAATCATAAGCCATGGCGTCTTTATTTTCCCTTAAAAATCTTAGCTTTAGAAAATGTTTTCAACCTTATTTATCAAGGGCGCACATGAAGGGGTTTATTTAATTTTACACCCTTGAAAATATTTTTCACTAATGTTCATTTTAACCTCTCCAATCTTGGGTGCATTTAGAGGGGTTGTCCATCTTTGCCTTTGAAATTATTCTATCAACTCATTTCTCCATGATGTGCGCATTTCACAGGGTGTCCTACAATTTCATCTTCCACGCCTTAGACATTTTCCAAACCTATTGAGGGCGCATCTTAAGACCTTGCCATGTTGGGTGCATATGAAGGGGTGTGAGGCAATTTTTTGGGACTTAGAACATTTCCATACAACGAACTCCCTTGAGGGCGCATTTGAGGTGTCTTGCTTCTGTTTTCAATGCCCTAGCAAAATTTTCACCTAGCATACTACCTTGGCATCTTGGGCACATTTAGAGGGGTTGTCTCTTGTTTTTGACTTAGAATTTTTTTTAGCCAACATATTATCCCCTTCTTACCTTGGGCGCATATGACCCCTTGCACTTTCATTTTCGATGCCTTAGAAACTTTTTGATCAATTGATTCCTCACGGGCGCATTTAGAAGTGTCAACTTTGAGTTTGTGCCTTAGGAACTTTTTAAGCCTCCATCTCATTCAAGGTGGGCGCATTTTGGGGGTCCTTCTTTTATTTCAATGCCTTCAGAATTTTTTTTACCAACTCTCCTCTTGATTCTTGGGTGCATATGAGGGGTGGTGCTTACATTTTGTGCCTTAAAATTTTTTTCTCCAACTTGAGGGTGCATTTAAGGAGGGGTCAAGCTGGGCGCATCTAGGAGGTGGTGATGCCATTTCCAATGCCTTAGCAAAATTTCTCAACTTCTCCATGATGCCTAAGGCGCATCTTGAGGGGGAGCTTCAAGTTGAGGGCGCATTTGGAAGGGGTCCTTCCATTTTCGTGACTTAGACAATTCTCAAACCTCCTTGTTCATCATGGGCGCATTTCCACTCCAGAGCTTTGAAAACTCATGCCTTAGACAAATTTGTGCTTTCCTGTCTCCCACCTTGGCGTATCTGAACATTGAGTTTATTTTCAACCTGCTCGCCCTCACTTTATATTTTTAGTGACTTCTTGATTCTCGAACTTCTGCAACTCCTCTTGTCTTGATATTTGCCCAACGTGACCCGCATGACCTATCTGACCTGTTCACACTTGCCTTTCGTGCTCACCTGCTATTTTTAGCCCTGTTCTGGAAGTGACTTACTATAAATAGTAAGTATGCAGATTACGCTCAAATTTTACTAGTAGATTCCTTGAAAGATGCTGATCGTAATGGGATACATCCGTTTTTCATTTTTCTCGAATTTTGCCCCTCATTTTAGGCACCAAACTTGGAAACCCTAATTTCATTTGCATGTGCCTCTATTGACCTCCATTCAACTCCGTTTCTGTTCTGAACTTCTCTGCTCCTGAAATTGAAGATCTGGGACTGCTGGAGTGAACCTGCTAAAAATAGTAAGTGCCCGAAAAGGTGATCAACTGATTGCCGGACTTGGTTGCATGTCACATTGCTCGAGAGATCTCAAAAAACCCAGAAAAACCCATAAAACTGGCTTGCATGCGGGGTACCTGCTAAAAATAGAAAGTCATCACCTTGACTTGCATGTTATACTATCGCGGAGTTCTTGAAAAACCCAGAAAGACTATCCTAACATGCATTGAAAAATCCTACATGCAAAGCCTAAAAATTAATCCCGAAGCTAAAATTGCTAAAAATAGAAAGTTGTCTGAATTCAATGAAATTTTAATGGGAGCCCGCCTGAAGCTTCCTGAACGCAGTGCCAAGCTTAGATTTCAATTTGCTCACTTAAATTAACCCCAAACTAAGTCTGAAGGATAAACCCTAATCTAATAAAAATGCACTCCAGACTTAGCCAACACTCCAAATTAGGCCAAAACATAGGTACATCCATGGAAAGATAGAAAGAACAAAGAGAGACAGCTGCAAAACCAAAGCCAAAAGACCTGAATGGAGCAAAAATTAGGGGGTCCCCCTTTTGAAGGGGGTGATGTGTGAAAAGGTCACAACAAGTATAACAATTGGTACCAGAGCACTTTTTTGGCTTTTTATGGTTGCCAACTTTACAGAAAAGCATTGGAGGATATTATTTTATAGATTTAATTAAAACTTCCTTTGGCAGAAGCACAAGTCAAATGTAAGGATTGCTGCACATTATATGCAGAGGGTGCATGTCTTGGAGGTGAAAATTTGGCTGGATCTAGAAGAAGGATAGAATAAATGGTATGAACAAATACGGAAGTTCTTAGACGAGTTTCTATGCATAGAAACCTCAACATCTATAAGAGATCTAAATTTATGGCTCAACATTTTGACACAGATTCTGAAGAGATGCAGATACAAAACTCTAGATGGGAAGTGAAGATTGGAATATAAAATCTTGTAAAGGCATTTATGTGGTAATCAAATGGAGGTGATGAAAATACATGTATGATGAAGCACACAGCTGCCTGGCTTAAGTATGAATCCAAGCTTGCTCTGATGTTCTTCCAACAGCAATAGTTATTTCCAATGTTAGAAGGATAACAAATTCTTCTGGTTGCAGATATAAGGCAATGGTCAAGAAAATGATGATCGAGTGTAAGGGTAGGGGAAAGGGATTCAATTCACATCTTTGACAACTACAAGCCCAGCTTTGATTTTTGTCTTTTACCTTTGGCAGGAGTTCATGTGTTCATGGGATCAATGTGGCTCAAGACCTCAGGTGGAATTCAAATGGATGTTAAATAGTTGTAAATGGAGTTTGAGAGAGACTAGAAACTGAGCACTGTTAGAGGGTTGTAATTAGGCTAAAATAATCAATCTTAACTCATGAGATGGGCAAACAGCTTTCCAAGGGGGGGGCCATGTTTAATTTTCCATCGCAATTAAGTGGAAGGCTTTCATGTCAAGCAAAAATACATGGACCCACAGTATACGGAAGTGCTCTACCTAAAGTTTGCAGAGTTGTTCCAAGATCTGTCCCAGAAGTTGTTTTTATAAATGAAAAGTGCATGATATGGTGTTGGAAAATCTATCCCAAGTAGTCATTGTTCCTCCTTACAAGTATCTTAAGTTGACCAAGGATGTATTTCAAGACTTGCCCTACAGAATTCCACCAGGTAGAGACAAAGAAATGTCAGAAATAACTTCTCAGACAGAGTATCTTTTGTTCTATGCCAATATTAATGGTATCATTAGGTAGTGGGCTCAACCCACGCTTTTTATGTACATGGGAACAGCATGTTTGTAGTTAATGGATGAACTTGCCCTTTTGGATGGTGGGCCATACAGCCCAAATATTTGATCAATGTGTCAATTCTCAATGTATCTAGATTGTTTGGTATGCCATGATAGATGTATAGAAGTGAATAAATCATTTAGGGACAGTAGTTATAAGTAAGTCCTTAGGTCTTAGAAGTGTGTTTATGTTTTGGATGGAAGTAGTTGTGCGCAAGTCTACAATGATTTATCTTGGGGTAAATGACGGCAGCCTGCCTTGAATTTTTGAGACTGTCTCATTCCTTTAGTAAAGTTTTCTCTCCTTTAAATAAATTATTTGAAATGTTTTCCAATAATATTAAGCTCTTTTTTCTGTATGAGCTTTAGGAACCAAACAAGTAATTCAGTTCGCATTTTCAGCTGCTACAGATTTCAGCTTTTTAGCAGTTACAGATTTTAGTTCTTCAGAAATTTCAGAAGTCTCTTTTCATAAGTTTAAGATTTCTGCTTTCAGAAGTTTCATAATGTTCTAGTTGCATCACAATTATTTAAATTCAAATATTACATTTATATCAGAATTAGGCATTTACAGTCACAGAATTCTCGAAGTGTCTCAGAATTTCCATTCCATTCAAATTTCCATTTTCATAACGGAATTCTTTTTTTTTCATGAATTCATCTCTATTTTCAGAATTTCTGAGCCCTCACATATGATCTGCTGGATTTTAATATGTTTGCAGATTTCTGTTTGAGCACATAACATGATTATTTTATGCTTTTGCATGATATGGTTTGGGTTGATTTAGCAGGAAAGCCAAAATATGAACATTTATGTCTTAACATATTATTTTGTCAAAGACAAAATAATGTTTGCACCATCATGCACGACAAAGTTTCTCACCTATTTAAGGGGAGATTCTTACTTTTTTTGGAGGTCTCCTTGTTTTGGAGCAGAAGCGTGAGATTGGGTTACTGAAGGGATGGACAAAGCATTTAGTGATTTTAATGAAGATTGTTCTCATTCATGAAGAAAAAGTGATGGAGGCAATTTAGAGTTTTATGGATTTGAATGTCCATAAAATAGGGGAGAAGTACTACTTGAAACATGCTTTTGACTTTGATCAGTTGAAAAAGTGATGGAGGCAATTTAGAGTTTTATGGATTTGAACGTCCAGAAAATAGGGGAGAAGTACTACTTGAAAAGTGAGAAGCGTGAGATGGGTTACTGAAGGGTTGGACAAAGCATTTAGTGATTTTAATGAAGATTGTTCTCAACATTATGGATTTTCATGAAGAAAAAGTGATGGAGGCAATTTAGAGTTTTATGGATTTGAATGTCCAGAAAATAGGGGAGAAGTACTACTTGAAAAGTGAGAAGCATGAGATTGGGTTACTGAAGGGTTGGACAAAGCATTTAGTGATTTTAATGAAGATTGTTCTCAACATTATGGATTTGAATGAAGAAAAAGTGATGGAGGCAATTTTCATGAAGAAAAAGTGATGGAGGCAATTTAGAGTTTTATGGATTTGAATGTCCAGAAAATAGGGGAGAAGTACTACTTGAAACATGCTTTTGACTTTGATCAGTTGACAAATGTTGTTAAGTTGTATTGTCAATTAAATCTTGATTTTAATGAAGATTGTTCTCAACATTATGGATTTGAATGAAGAAAAAGTCATGGAGGCAATTTTTGAGACTGTCTCTCATTCCTTTAGTAAAGTTTTCTCTCCTTTAAATAAATTATTTGAAATGTTTTCCAATAATATTAAGCTCTGTTTTCTGTATGAGCTTTAGAAACCAAACAAGTAATTCAGTTCACATTTTCAGCTGCTACAGATTTCAGCTTTTTAGCAGTTACAGATTTTAGTTCTTCAGAAATTTCAGAAGTCTCTTTTCGTAAGTTTAAGATTTCTGCTTTCAGAAGTTTTATAATGTTCTAGTTGCATCACAATTATTTAGATTCAAATATTACATTTATATCAGAATTAGGCATTTACAGTCACAGAATTCTCGAAGTGTCTCAGAATTTCCATTCCATTCAAATTTCCATTTTCATAACAGAATTCTTTTTTTTTTCATGAATTCATCTCTATTTTCAGAATTTCTGAACCCTCACACATGATCTGCTCGATTTTAATATGTTTGCAGATTTCTGTTTGAGCACATAACATGATTATTTTATGCTTTTGCATGATATGGTTTGGGTTGATTTAGCAGGAAAGCCAAAATATGAACATTTATGTCTTAACAAATTATTTTGTCAAAGACAAAATAATGTTTGCACCATCATGCACGACAAAGTTTCTCACCTATTTAAGGGGAGATTCTTACTTTTTTTGGAGGTCTCCTTGTTTTGGAGGAGAAGCGTGAGATTGGGTTACTGAAGGGAAGGACAAAGCATTTAGTGATTTTAATGAAGATTGTTCTCATTCATGAAGAAAAAGTGATGGAGGCAATTTAGAGTTTTATGGATTTGAATGTCCAGAAAATAGGGGAGAAGTACTACTTGAAACATGCTTTTGACTTTGATCAGTTGACAAATATTGTTAAGTTGTATTGTCAATTAAAACAAGGCACTATACCTCTAAGTGGAGGAAGAGGAACTCATCACAATAGGAGGGGTTAATAGCCCCTGTAATCTGTTGGAAGACATTATTACAAAGTTTTTCTTGGGCCTTTTCATGTAGGCACCACTACAAGGAGTCTCCAATTTTATTTGTTTCCTTGTCTCATCATCTTCTCCATCTCAACTTGTTGCATCGGCCACATCAGAAGCATGAGAAATCATGGGAGGTGCTTGGCTGATATACTCCTTCGTTTTGAAGGTGGCCTAGAAGAACCTCGTCTTATTTGTGCATCACTGGTGATCTAAGTTACCAGTTCTGGTATGGGTGTGGGTACGGGTGCTAGAATTCAATGCAGTGTTAAGGCAGTTTTTTTCTCCCTTCGGTATGGGTATAGGAATATATATATATCATAGTAATGAGACTCGGACTCGGCTCGGGTGACTCGACTCGGGACTCGGGACTCGAGACTCGGCGCAGACTTGGCAAAATGAAAAAAGTTGAAAAAACCCTAGAAATTTAGAGATTTTTAAGGATTTAAAACTTGTTTCAAGCACCCTTTATTGAATAAACCTTAAAGATACAATAACATCATTAAATAGAAGCAAATTTGATTACATACACAAGTATACAACACAAATTGTAGTTGAGCTGCTAAAGGAAATAGCATACTTAGATATATAAATATAGTCAAATGTATACAAAACTCATGGAATATGAAATCCATGACATCAAATGTTCCATATAAATATGAAATATCAAAAAAATAGCCACAAGTTTATGGCTTAGTGGAGCCAGCATCCTTCCTATGAAGGCTTCTAAGGGTCCTCGATGATGTAGCAGCTGCAGCCATTATCTCTGTCTGTGTCTGACTCTCCATGCCACTCTCACCAATAGCAGCTGTGTCTCCTCGTGCTCTAGCCTCCTCCTCAGCTATGGCTACAACCTCAGCCTCTCTCTCTGCCTAGTCCACCCAATCAAGGTCCTTGTCACTAAACACTGCATCTGTAGCCTCAGTGATCCACTCAGACGGTGGATCAACCTCCTCTAGCCTGATCAGGGTGGAGTCGTGGTAAAAAAGCTTCCTGTATCTGAGCTGAAGGTTGTAATGAACATATACCAAATCATTCATCCTCTCCACTGACAGTCTATTGTGCTTCTTGGAGTGTATGTGCTCAAACATACTCCAATTGCGCTCACAACCAGATGAACTGCATGGCTGGCTCAATATACGAATGGCAACATTTTGAAGGTTCGGTGTATCAAAACCAAACATCTCCCACCAACTATCTAAGATGAGAAAAAGAAACAAAATCAATCTCATTTCAAGTTCAATTTTGTTAATGGGATATAGCTTCGGTTAGATATAAATGATGATTGCTAAATAGCATCATCATCATTTATATGTGATCGAATTTAATCCTTAAACATATTTCTGGAAAATAAGTAAAACGAATTTATAAGCATGCATAAATTTGAAATAATAAAATGATGATCAAATTCTGCATTGAATAAAATCGGAACTCATATAATATATATCCGCCATGTATGTGAGGGCATATGTATTAAGTTTGTTAAACCGAGTGTTAGTCAGTTGTCTTTGAGACTCGCGCGCCCAAAGGGACATGTCCCATGAGTGGACGTGTCTCCACTTGTGGAGACACGTCCTTTCATGAGACGCGTCTCTTAGAGGCGGGTCTCCAAATTTATTTAACATTGTTCCATCATTGATATGCAAACATCGAAATTATTAATGTTCTGCAATCAGCACATTCATCATTAGTGAAAATAAATCTGACTTAGAATTTTAAGTAGAATTCTTACACTTAGAATTTCCTTAGTTTTTAGGCTCCTAGTCTGATTGAGATTTGGTTACATTTACATGTTATCAGAGCCAAGTTGTGTGAATCCAAATCAAATCTAGATATCAGATTGCTCTAGAAAAATTCGTATTTTCTGAAAAAAAAAAATTTCGAATTCACATCACATTCTTCATAATGTCAAGTGTAATCAGATTTGAAGATCGTCTTGCAGGAGCAGACAACTTCACATCATGGAAATTTAGAATCATGATGATCCTTAAAGAGAATAAATTAGACTCACTTGTGAGAGAAAATAAAAAGGAACCAGAGGCTGATCCTGAGAAAACTCAATGGATTGAAAACAATGAAAAAGCCATGAAAATCTTAGTAGATGCAGTTAGGGATCATATAGTGCCCATCCTAGCAAAACATGAAACTGCATATCATATGTTCAAATCTCTTGAGAGTACCTATGAGATCAACAACACCAGTAGGACTCTTGCATTAAAGAGGCAAATCAACAATGCTCAAATAAACAAAGGAGAGTCCATTAATGCATACTTCATGAGGATCATTGAACTAAGGGATCAATTATCCACAATTGGATATCAGATTGATAGCAAAGAGTTAACTCTAATTGCACTAGGAGGCCTACCAAACTCATGGGAGTCATTTGTTCAAGGAATAAGTGCGAGATCTAAACTCCCTAAGTTTGACAGGCTAAGAACTAACTGCCTTCAAGAAGAAACAAGACTCTCCACAAAAGAAAATAAACAGAAGAACATAGATGAAGACATTCATGTACTCAACACATCGTCTAATAAAAGGAATAAGAAAAACTCCTACAAGAGAGGATTTTTTAAAAGAAAGAGAAATTCCAATGGAAAGGGATCTTCTAAGAAGAAAGACATCTCTCAAGTGCAATACTTTAGATGTGATCAATATGGCCACTATGCAATGAAGTGCCCTGACAGATCAAAGCAACAAGCATCTTTTGCCAAAGTAGGAAAGACAAACTCAGATCATGAATATGAGAACTTTGTGTTCTATACAGCCTTATCTAGTCAAGTATCTAACAACACCCTCAACTGGGTAATTGATAGTGGATCCTCTAGACATATCACAGGATTTAGAGAACACCTAGACACTATGACTGAAAAGACTAATGAAGAAGTAACCATTGGGGATGATTTTGCACACCCGGTAAAAGGGGTTGGAACTTGCTCCATCAAATTGAAATCTGGTCTTTCTCTTCAACTCATTGGAGTCTTATTTGTACATGGAATAAAGAGGAATCTAATATCCATCTCTACCCTTGAAGACAATGGATATAGAGTTACCTTTATGGATGGAAAAGTTCTAGCATGGCCTAAAAACTCAACTATCAAGAAAGCCCAAACTATAGGTGTAAGACAAGGGTACCTTTACAAACTGTGCACTGAAGTTAAACAAGCCCTTACCCTTGACACCTTTGAGTCAAATGAGATTTGGCATAGAAAATTAGGACACATTCATTTCCGTGCCCTACCTTTTGTGGAAAAACTTGTAACAGGCTTACCTAAGTTAAAACCATCTCATTAAGGAACTTGTAAAGGTTGTGCCTTAGGAAAGAATACAAAGGGATCCTTTCCCAATAGTTTGAGCAAAACCCTAAATGTGTTAGAACTGGTTCACTTAGACTTATGTGGACCCATGTCTGTATCCTCTAAAGTAGGATTTCTATACTATGTCATATTTATAGATGACTTCTCTAGGAAAACCTGGATCTATTTCCTTAAGTGTAAAGAGTCAATAGAAATCCTCAAAAGGTTCAAAGAGTTCAAAACCCTTACTGAAAACTTCTCCGGGAAGAAAATAAAAACCTTAAGGACAGACAATGGGAAAGAATGCACCTCTGAAATTTTTAAGGAATTCTGCATGAGTGCTGGAATTAAGAGGGAGTTCATAGTTGCCTACAACCCTCAACAAAATGGGGTTGCTGAAAGAAAAAATAGAACCATTGTAGAAGCTGCTAAGGCAATGTTGCTTGACCAAAACATTGAAACTTCTTTCTGGGCAGAAGCCTCTAGGACTGCTGTCTATATCCAAAATAGATGTCCTCATTCTCATCTTGATAACAAAACTCCTGAAGAAGCCTTTACTGGCATAAAACCTGACATTAGTCATTTTAGGATTTTTGGCTGTCCTGTCTATATTCATGTGCCCAAAGAGAAGAGATTCAAACTAGAACCTTCCGGAAAGAAGGGGGTATTTGTGGGTTATAGTGAAACCTCCAAAGCCTACAGGATATTCATACCCGGGCATAAACAAATTGAATAGAGCAGAGATGTCATATTTGAAGAGGACATTGCATTCAAGAGGGCAAGAAGTTCTAGTGAGATAGATACCTATTCCCCTAGAGCACCTGAAATGGAACCTGCTCCTGAGATTCAGAGGGAGCATCCTGAGGAAATGCCACATGAACTTCCTTCTACTTCAGATGAGAATACAAATGACAACGGCAAAAAGAGGCCACTTTAGGCTAGAAAGATGATCAAAGAAGCCGAGGATCATGCAGCACCCAAAGGAACGTTCAGGGAAAGTAAAAAACCCAAACGGTTCTCTAGCTATGTTGCTCTAATGAACAACATCATAAACTCAGAACCTATCAGTGTTACAGAAACCTTCAGACATCAAGCATGGAAGGATGCAATGACGGAGGAATATCAGTCCATTCTAAAGAATGATGTATGGGATATAGTGCCTAGACCGAAAGAGAAATCTGTTGTCTCTTCCAAATGGCTCTTCAAAATCAAGCATGCTGCTGATGGCAGTATAGAAAAACATAAAGCACGTTTTGTGGCAAGAAGTTTTTCTCAAAAGGAAGGCATTGATTATGAAGAAACATTTGCACCTGTTGCCTGCTACACTTCGGTGAGAGCAGTGTTAGCCATTGCTGCAGCTAAAGGCTGGAAGATCCATCAAATGGATGTGAAAACTGCCTTCTGAATGGAACCATTGAAGAGGAAGTCTATCTGGAACAGCCTGAAGGTTTTGTGATACATAAACCTGTCTCACATGTGTGCAGACTGAAGAAAGCCCTCTATGGACTTAAACAGGCTCCCAGGGTCTGGTATGAAAGAATTGACAGCTATTTCTTGGGACTAGGATTTTCCAAGAATGATGTTGACTCCAATCTCTACTTCAAGGTAATCAAAGGTGATATGCTAATAATTATTTTATATGTTGATGACCTGCTGATAACAGGAGAAGATCACCTCATTGCTCAAGGAAAGCAGGATCTAATTTCTGAATTTGACATGAAAGACTTGGGCATTCTACACTACTTCCTAGGTTTGGAAGTATGGCAGAAATCAGAGGGCATTATACTAAACCAAGGGAAGTATACTATTGATATTCTGAAGAGATTTGGAATGTTGGACTATAGACCGATGTCTACACCTATGGAGACCAACCTTCACAAACTGAAAGAAGCAGCAGTAGAATCCAAGTGTGCAGATCCAACCCTTTATAGACAGATGATTAGATCCTTGATGTATCTAGTTAACACCAGACCTGATATTTGCTATGCAGTGAATGTTCTCAGCCAATTCATGTGTGAGCCAAAGGAAATTCACCTAATGGCTGTGAAACATATTTTGAGATATCTTCAAGGCACTATTGGATATGGTCTTCTTTACAAAAATGACCAACTAGATCTACATGGGTACTTTGATTCAGATTGAGCTGGAAGTGTAACCGATCGAAAAAGCACATTAGGATGTTGCTTCAATTTAGGATCGGTTATGATCTCCTGGATTTGCAGAAAACAGTCTTCAGTTGCACAGAGCTCAACAGAAGCTGAATACATTGCAGCCTCTATGGGAGCAAGAGAAGCAGTTTGGCTTCGTAAATTACTTGTGGGACTCTTTGGTGAGCCCTTGAATCCTACAATTATTCATTGTGATAATTAGAGTTGCATCAAACTCTCTGTAAATCCTATCTTCCATGATAGATCTAAGCACATTGAGATCCCCTATCATTATGTAAGAGATATGGTAGAAAGGAAAGTGATCCAGTTGGAGTATGTTAGTACAAATGATCAAACTGTAGACATTCTCACCAAGCCTCTCTCCCAAATCAAGGTAGAGCACTTTAGGAAGAAACTTGGTATGGTTGAAATGTAATTTGATATTTATGTCTGAAATTCAAATTGTTTATAAATTGTACTAATATATAAGATGTTTAATGTGTAAACTCTTTTGTCATGTGTGTGACTCCATGACCTTATGGGCCTACTCCCCCTGTGTACATTATTGAAAGGTGACGATCTTTCTAATAATGAATACTTGTATTTGACATTGTAAAGTGACGACTCTACAATGATGAGTTGAACTATTATGATAGATATCATGTGTCTTGATATCTATGGACATGTCATGATAGTATCTCTTGGACACTTTTGATGAATATCATGGGACTTGATATCATTTGAAGATCATTGTGATCCTTAAGAGATAATCATGGTGGATAATTATATATCCGTGGATATGCCATGAATTATGGTAGACATCATGTGACTTGATGTTAGTGCACATACCATAATGAAGATGTGTTATGAAGAATGTCATGTGACTTGACAATATTGAGAAAACATATCATATCTTCGATATCACGTGTGAAGGTGATATCTCCACTTATTTGATTTGAAATATCTTCCCTAGCTAAGAGGGAGTGTTAATGGGATATAGCTTCGGTCAGATATAAATGATGATTGCTAAATAGCATCATCATCATTTATATGTGATTGAATTTAATCCTTAAACATATTTCTGGAAAATAAGTAAAACGAATTTATAAGCATGCATAAATTCGAAATAATAAAATGATGATCAAATTCTGCATTGAATAAAATCGGAACTCATATAATATATATCCGCCATGTATGTGAGGGCATATGTATTAAGTTTGTTAAACCAAGTGTTAGTCAGTTGTCTTTGAGACCCACGCACCCAAAGGGACACGTCCCATGAGCGGACGTGTCTCTTAGAGGCGGGTCTCCAAAGGTATTTAACATTGTTCCATCATTGATATGCAAACATCGAAATTATTAATGTTCTGCAATCAGCACATTCATCATTAGTGAAAATAAATCTGACTTAGAATTTTAAGTAGAATTCTTACACTTAGAATTTCCTTAGTTTTTAGGCTCCTAGTCTAATTGAGATTTGGTTACATTTACAAATTTCAACATTTAATAATAAATTATAATATAAAAAGATGAAAATTATGCCCTTAAATATATTTTTACCTAGCTGTAATGTCGTCCTACTCTCTTTGCACAAATGACATGCAAAGAAGTCTCCTTGTGCCTTAGTGAAGGCATCTATCTCATGCATTATTTGTGTAGTAACAACAGGCAACATCCACTCTATCATAGAGTAGAGCTCATTAAGAATCTCTCTATCTGCACGGAAATCACTGCTGAATTGGAAGGCCGGATTTAGGAAACATGCGGCTGCATGGATGGGCCTATGAAGTTGGTGTTGCCATCTCTTATCAATGATCTCTCAAATGGGACAATACTTCTCCTCAACTCCACCATAGACGGATCTAATGGCCTCTTTGGCCCTATCCATGCCCTCATATATGTAGCCCATTGCAGGCTTCTCCCCATCAGGAACTTGTAGGAGAACTATCAAGGGCTTGGTAAACTGCAAAGTGCAAACATTAACTTAAGTAAGTGTGAACGAAAATAAACAAATAAAAGTAAAATATGAATAAAAATTAAAACATAATGAAGAATTAAATTTTACCTTCAAAATCTCCTCCGTTGGTGTCCAAAACCCTGGCTCATCAAAAATGCAATCATCCATAGCAATCCCTGTTGTGCTTGTAGCATAGGATGAGGAAGACCACTCACCAACAAACATGCGCCTTAAAGCTGCCTTTGACCAAATCAAGGATTGTAATGTGACAAAATTTGTTGCAAACCTAGTGATGCTAGGACAAGCCAACTCCCTCAACCTCGTGTATTGCCTCATAAGGTTAAGCACCCATGTGTGATTGTATACAAATTTGCAAATGTTTTTTGCGGCATCCACACATGTTTTGATCCACGGGAGCTTGCCAAGATCCTCCAACATGAGGTCAATGCAATGGGCGGCACATGGAGTCCAAAATATAGTAGCGTGCCTCTCCATCAATAATCTACCAGCAGCAACATAATTTGCTGCATTATTTGTCACCACTTGAACTACATTCTCTTCGCCCACCTCAGCGATCACCTCCTTTATAGCCTCACAAAGGTATGTGGCATTTTTGAATTAGGTGGAAGCATCAATGGACTTGATGAAGATGGTGTCACCTAAAAAAATAAGCAAAACCAATTATTCAATAAATTAAAAAACATAAATCAGCCATATTAATTTATTAATCACTAAATCAAATTCAAATTTCAAATTAATCAATGCATTGAGGGAAGTACAATTACCTTTGGAGGAAACTAGAAAATTAAGCAGCGTCCTATTTCTCCTATTGGTCCAACCATCAGTCATGATGGTGCAACCCAACCTCCTCCACTGCAAGCGCTGCTCCTCTAATTGTGCTTTTACATCTACCACCTTTTGAGTCAAAAGTGGGCCCTTTAATTAATCTTCAGTAGGGGCTTTGAACCCTGCCCCACATATGGTTATGGCATCAACCATGTTTTGCCAAAAAGGAGACCTAAAACATGTCATAAATAAATTAATAAGTTACTTAGATAAGTATTGTAAAATGAAAAGTTATAAGTTTTTAACTTTAAATTTGAATTCGATAATGAGATACATCTAGATTCTAAAATTTAAATATAAATTTTAAAACAATTAAATGAAAAGGAATTACCTGGCTACATGGAAGGGAATGGTGCAATAGGACCATAAGTCTGCAATTGTTTTCTTCGCTACATCATGTGTGTCCTTGTTCCAACCCATGCTCTCAAGCGACGGTTGGGAACCAGGAGTAGTGTGTGGTACAAAATATGAGTCCACCCTAAATTTACGAACTCTAGGGCCAATGGTAATTTTCCCACTACCACTAGCAGTAGCAGCACCAACAAAAATAGGAGTACGCATGGATGGTGCAGAAGTAGAAGCACTAGCACAAGCACTAGCACTAGGACGGTATGGAGGCATGGAAGAAGCATCTCCAATAGCACCAAGTCCCTGTCCAACACTCGCGAACTCCTGCCTCTGCCTCTTTTTCATTTCTTTTTGCAATTCAAATGTTTCTAATTGCACTTGCACTTCACGAACAGCCTTAGGAGGTGCTTCAATGCAGCCCACTACATCATGGACAAGTATGCGTGCTATATGATATTTCAATCTGTTTATGCCTCCATGATATATTGTTTTGCAATATTTACATTTTGCCTCTCCTTTTTTCATTCTGGCAAATATTTCAACATGTTTCCAAGCAGGGTCTTTTCTGCCTAGGGTTTGAGACATTGTGAAAATATGGTTTGATTTGCAAATGAAAGTGGCTGCAATAACAAGTAGGGTTTCTAAAATTATTTAAGTTGCAAGTAGGGTTTGTAAAAAAAAATGCAAACTCAAAAAACAATGATTTTACAAATTACAATGAATTATTTGTTAAAGAACACAAAAAAACCAATTAAAATCAAACTTACCTCTTAAATCTAGCTTGGAATGCAATGCAAACTCCTCCCAATTGTTGGTAATGAGCTCTCAATGCACCTCCTTGCTGGTATGAAGCTTCCCAAATGATTTAACAGCCTGGATTTGTCTTCAACAACTTGCTGGTTGCCCTACAATGATCTCTTCTTTTTCTTCACAGCTCTCTCTTCTCCTCCTATTTTGCCAAATGAATGAAATGAGGTTGCTTTTAGGGTTGGGGGGATAATATAAGTAAAAAATAAAACAACATTAAACTTTAATTTTATGTTTTTTTTGGCCTTTGCTGCGTTGGCTGCATCCAGGGCTTGGGACTCTCCTGGATGCGATGAGTCCTGCCTGGACGCGGCAGGACTTGGCCGCGTTCGAGTCCGCGCACCCAAGACTCGGCCAGGGTCACTCGGCTCGAGACTCGCCGAGTCCTGGCGAGTCTGGGCGAGTCCCGTTACTATGATATATATATACTCATAATTGCCAATAAATAGAATATTTAAGTATCGCATTCATAATTTGCAAAATTGAAAATATATAAGTCGCAAAATGTCATTACACAATGAAAATTCAAAATTACAACCAATATTTAATAGTCTTCATATTCTTCTTCATCAAGGTCAACATTTGGTTCAATTTCATTTGAACGACAATCAACTGGAGTGCCACTCCCACTAGCTGTGTCACATGTAGAAGCTGCCTTATCTATAGAGACTTCAACAAGTTGTGCGACTGTAGCATTTAAATCAGCACACTCAAGACTTAGATCCCAATTCTTTGTCACACCCTCATTGTATTCAGGTGTCTTATGTGACAAGAGATGAAGGTTGGAGTGTACATAGACCAAATCCTCTATTTTTTTTGCACCCAAATAGTTGCACTTAACCAAGTGGATGAAGGAGTATGGACTCTAATTCCACTTACTCTTTCATCCACTTAGCTAAGGAAGAACTTGCAACTTGTTGAATTTGCATACAAGCTTTAGTATTTAATTTTATAAATTCAAAACATAAATTATAAAATTATATTATTATAAAATATAATATACAACATAATAGCATCCAATGAAAATTGAGAAAAATAAAAAATAAAAAGATACATAATTGGGAGAGAATTTTAATTGCAAGAGGCTGCAGGAAATGGAGCCTTGACCATGTAGATACCACCAATCATGAGCATCATTCTTATATTTGTCTCGAAGAGTAGAAACATCATGATATCTTTGAAGATATGAAGTGGCCAAACTTGCTCAAGACAATATTTTGAATATCTTTCTAAATGCAGCCTTGTAGCTAGTAGCAACCTCTTCATCCCTATATGATTGCACCCTCCTTGGCCATGAAATGATCTCTTTGCTATAATATTTTGGCGACAAAGCAAATGCGATGAGATGTAAGGGGGTGGTCATCTTGTTCCAATGGTCAATGATAATCTTTTATTCCCTGTAAAGGAATATCATAGAAGTGAGCTTTCACTCGAAAATACGAGCTCTTATACTTTTTTCCACATTGGCTACAATGCCAAAGATAACCCCCGCCACCAAGAAGTTGTTGAATCATTGTTGTATGTCGTCAAAGAGGTTATGATACATCAAATTTAAATGAACTCTCAACATCTAGGGCAACTAAACTAGAACTGCCAACCATTTTGTATGAACCTACGTTGCCAAATCAGTGGATTTCCTTGTCAATTTCGGGTACAAAATGTCTTGGAATTGGAATCTCTCCCAAAACGTCTATGGAAGTGTTCTAGGTACTACATTTTGCTTGTTCAAATAATTCCGCCAAACATCTCTTCTACTTGCACGATTCCGTCCGTGATGTGGTATTAAAAACCTAGTTTTGTTTAATATTATTATTTATTAAAACCTAAGCAGGGGTCAATAGATAGAAAGTCTAGTTGGTGAAACCTATACTCCTCGCCTCAACTGGAGGAGTTAAGGAATCAATGATAGTGATCAGTAAAAGGGTTATAGACGTTTTTTCCATACTTCAAAATATAGAAGTTTAGGCCCCGAAGTCCTTTTGTGCCCTCCTCCCCTATAGCAAGGGATGTGGAAGCGTTTTTTGCTCCAGTGAGCTCAAGCATTATTATTTATTAAAAACCCAATATATTATTATTTATTAAAAACCTAATTTATTGTTTGAACTTTAATATATATATATATATATAGACTGCAGGAATCGGTCGGGTATCCGTCCCCTTATAAATTGCAGTGCGCTTAGTAAGCTTTTTTCACATGACCGGTGACGCTAGCGTGACACGACCTTTGGTACCATAGGGACGATGGGGAGACTAGACCTCATGACCTCTTGCCTGCAATAGGATGCTTTAGCCAATCGAGCTAGGCCCATCGCCCCATTTGAACTTTAATATTATTTATATATTGAGTATATTATTATTTATATAATTTATTAAATAGTATGAATAAATACTATAATTAATATTATTAATTTATTAAATATATTATACCTATACAAATGTATATAGTTTATATATTATTAAATTAATACATAATAGTATTTAATATTACTAATTTATTAAATATAATTATACATATATAAATACATATAGTTTATATATATTATTAATTAAAATATAATTATATATGAATATATATAATTTTCAAAAATTTAGTATATTATAGAATTTAGTAAACTTATTAAATAGTATATTTAACTTATATAATTTGAAATTTATCTTTTATGTTTAATTTGTATGACTAAATTAAAATACTAAAATTAAATATAGTATTATATACTATATTGTTAAATAATAAAATATAATTGTATATAGTCTATATTAATATATGATATTTATATATTATATTCATTTTTTTGTATGGGCGTACCCAGCCCCACCCTCAAAATATGTCGTATCGGAGTATTGTACCTGTATCCGTATCCAATTTGGCAACTTAGGTATGAACCTAAAATAAAAAAACATTACAAATTAACTACAACTGAAAAAATAAAAATAAAAAAACTTGAAAAATCTTCAAAAAATTATTGAAAACTTGAAAAAAGAAAGATTTACTCACCTTTGATGGTTAAATCTTCTTTATGCAGCTATTCTTAACCTATTGGTGTAGGTTAGGGGTGGGGGCTTTGGCTCGATTGGCTAAAGCATCTTGTTGCAGGCAAGAAATTATGAGGTCCAGTCTCCCCCTCACCCTCGTGGTATTAGAGGGCGTGTCGTGCCAACGTCACCGGTCACATGAAAAAAGTTTACCAGGTGCATTGCAGTTTATAAGGGGGGCCACCCAATTCCTACAATCTAAAAGAAAAACCTATTGGTGTAGGTTTAACTCCCCCGTTGCCCTCACCTTCAAAAAAAAAAATGAACCAACCTTCAAAACCTAGCAATGCCAGCTTGGAGGAAAAAAATGCAGTTTTAACCTTTTGTGTTTGTTAATTGAGTTGCAAACTTGTTAAAATTCACTTTTTAGGGTGAGCAATGATATTGGGAGGCTATTTTGTTTAAAAAAATACTTTTTATTTTATTTTATGTTTTATAGTTTTTTTAAGGCCCATAGGTCACATGTACCTCGGGATTCTCTCGAGTACCCCCAGGTATACTCAAGGTACTGTTCGAGTGCCTTGAGTGGTACCTTGGGCATACTCGAGGGTGGACCCATAAGGGATCAGAACCATACCAAACCCACATGGGTACAACAGGCATTTTTCAAGAACCTAGTAACACAGTTGGTGATAGTAGTCTTTGTCTTTGACTTTGAACACTTGGAAAACCTTTGATCAAGCTAGAGTGAAGAGCAATAAAAAATTATCTTTGTCTTGTTAGGTTACACCTTAGGTTGTGACCATTCAACACTAGGAAGTGGATTGAGAATTTTATTCTTCTTTGGAAAGAGTTTAAAGACTCTTTATCTTATTGCCAACATTAGTGACCCCCTTTGGAAATCTCCTTCAAATTGAAGTCCTTAATTTGTTCTAAGGTCATTTGAAAAAAATCTTTTCTTTGGACTTCAGCTTCATTAGAACAGCCAGCCTAGAAGTCTTTTGGATAGGGGACATGCTTGTGACTTTTGCCTTGAATGCCTTCAAGAACCCTATTACATTGAAAGATAACTTTTTCTCATATCGACAAGGTTATACTTAGGGATTTCTTTTTCCATGAGCTTGGCAAAATCAATATTTCAACAAGTATAAAAACCAATCTTGATTTGGAAATGAACTCCCATAATATGTTTTGAAGAGAGGTAGTGATACGCGCAAGTGAGTTACATGCATTTTCTGCTCAAAATCAACTTGTCACCAACACATTTGGAAGTCTATATTGGAATTGTTTCCCAGAAGCTTAGTCATTTTGAGCAAGTCTCTTTTTCTTCATTAAATTCTGTAGATTTGGTTAGAACTTGACATATTGGCGCTTTGGATCTCAGTAGTTGATTTCATACTTGTGGGGTTTAAGGCCTGATATATTTAACTAATTGGAAGCTTGAATACTTTATTTCTTTGAGATATGGAGGTGGACACAACTGTTAATTTATTTGGGGTGTCTGTTTGTCTTAATTGATTGCTGCAGATTGTGACTGTTATTTTACAGGCAGAGGTGGACCATTCATACAATCTATGCTTGTGGATTGAGTCTTCTTTAGAATATTTGATTCACTATTTATAATGTATTTTAATAGTCAAGGCATGAGAATTTTCCATTTTTTATATGTTCTTGTTAAATTTATCACGTGTCTAATGAATAAAATGATATTTCAAGAATCAAAGTTAAAAGAGATTGAAGTTCGGCTCATAGCAAACATCACAGGCATAGACGGATCTAGGATGCTATATATATACTTTTTAACTATAGTGATGTTTAACTCATTCTTCTTGTGAAAGGAAGAAGTTCTATTGTTATGCTTTTTCTATGCTTTACTAGCCAAAAAGGATTTATAAGTTTGGGGGAAGTATGAACCATTTGTTCTGAGGCAGGGTGCTTTGCAATTGGTGACAGCACACCTCATTCTTTTCTGCTGCTATCCTGATATGCATGTTTTGTAAGATAGTTTCTTAATGTCTCTCATGGGCCCCCTTGATGTTTGGGTTTCCTTTTTGCACTGTTTGAAGGACATCTTAGTAGAAAGTAGCCATACATTTTTGTGCAACAATCTCGTTTCTTAATCTGTCAGTCAGTTCCTTTTGTAATCATACATACTGATTGCTAATAACATATGCTTTGCAATCGATTAGGATGTTCCTGGCTTGTGTAACTGTCATTTGCATGTCTTTGTCAATCCCACTAGTTTTGGGGTAATATGTGCTTATTAACAACAACCACTGTAATAATTTAGAAGTAGATACATTGACTCAAAGATAATTAGATAATGTAAATATTTTATTTGTCTGTTTTAGAAGAATGTACATTAGATTATTGTGCAGAAGATATTTACTTACTTGAATATGATGCAGGCAATGGCATCAATAGCAGCGGCAGCAGAGGCCGATCGAAATGCAATGAGGATGAGGTAAATATATAAGTTACAAAACAGAATTGTGTTCAGTTTTGAGCTTTGTGTTCTCAAGGTAACATTCAAGAAAATTTTGATTGAAAAATATAAATTACAAAAGGTGCTTTTTGTCATTGTGTGACCTCTTACTTTTAGTAATACTCATCAGGTACGAAAGGGTTGGTATAAACAGGAGGAGAAAAATATTTGGAAGTTGAAGCTTTGAATTATGAGAAAAAAAATGTTTGGCTTAGTTCAGGAGGGCAAAATTTAGTTTTTGGATTTTGGTAAATTTTTTTTCCTTTTGTTGATGTGTTTACATGTATGTTCCATGGCCTTTATAGGATGGGGATGGTGGGACAGGTGTTTTGGGGATGGCAATCGAAGGGCTATTTTTGGGGAGGGCAATAATATGATATATATATATATATATATATATAGAGAGAGAGAGAGAGAGAGAGAGAGAGAGATATTTCTACAAGTTAATGAACAGCAGTATAACAGCAGCAATAAAACATGACAATGTTAACATCATGTTGGATGACGTCTGCAGAAGCCTGCATGACAACCACATTCCAGAAATAAAATGTTTGTTTGTACTTCTCACACAATACCACACTATACCAGACCATGGCAAATGCACCTTTAATCTCTTTTGCAACTGGCAATAGTAACTGACTCTAATACTATATCAAGAATTTTGAAGCTTGAGACTTTTTTGAACAATGAAATCAGAAATCTAAATTACTGCTGTTAGTGTTAACTGTTATATAAATTATATCATCAACTATGAATCTGAATCATGATATATTTATTGCTGTTATACTACAGTTGTTGCTGTCACTGCTGTCATGATTAATTTAATTGCTGTTATAGTGCTGTGATGATTAATTTAATTGCTGCTATAGTGCTGTCATGATATATTTATTGCTGCTGTTATAAGGCTGTTATGATATATTTAACAGTCTTTTTTTTTTTTAATGTGATGAATGACTTGTTTTAGAACATTATAAAAGATTGCTTTTCCACATGCCTGGCTGTCCCTGGGATGGTTGAGGGATGTTTGAGATGTCCCCAGCTGCCTTAGGGACAGCCAGGCATCCCCAATTTTAGGGACGAGTTCTGGGACATTTGCACGTTTTCTCAGTTGGGGGAGATGGCCAAGGGACGTCCCCTAATGTCCATCGTCCCTGAAATCCCTCAAGGGATGGGGATGGGGGGTTTGAGTTGGGGATCCGTCCCTGTGTAACACAGGTTTACATTTATAATCTATATTTTTGAATTTTTTTGAAACTGAACCAAAAATGTTGGATTTGATCAAAACTAGTGCCTGTTTAGTCAGACCGGTAACTGTGCTTTTATTATTGGTGGCTACACAAGAGATCACTGGACGTATTTTTTGTTATTATGTGTGCTGAATATTGTTGGGTAAGGTGAACATTTAATTTCGAAGTAGATATTATTTGTATATTCCTTGCTTGGACAAGCATGTAACAAGGTGTGTTGTTCAATTTAAGAGACCACAACTAAGGCATGCACAATGCAACTGAATAGGTGCATATTAGTTGCTTAATTTAGAAATGAGGTATATATTTAAGGAGTTCAAAGTCATTGCATTCTAGAGGTATGAAGCATAAAATTGATACATTCTGTTCTTGTCACTATGGAGTATGGACCCTGACTTGTTCCAGGGTATAACTTTGGTTTATTGGGACTGTATAAACTCTCTTCAATAGAGTTGAGACTTGGGCTTGGCATAATATTGGCAAGCTGCTTTTTAATTCAGACTTGGACTAACATGTAGACCTAGTCGAATATTGGCAATTTAAAGAAAACAATTGTGAAATTTAAGTGGAGAAACTTATTATGTGTATTCCATATCAAATCATTTTGAATGATGGAATCTATGCCCAATGTTAGTAGAATTCAATCTAGGAATTGGGGAGGAGCAAAACAGGCAATTATCTGTTTATTTTACCTTGCTTTCTGGGCCTTCCTTGAAAACTTTAAGCTTTGTGGTTCAGCTTCTTTTGACAGTGCAATGCCACATATAGGTATGTGGGTAAGGTGGTATTTGAGGTGATTAATGCCACCTCCTTAAAACTTAACACAACAATATTTGCAAAAGACCTTTCCTTTCTTAGTTTCTAAATGTCATCCTTCCATTAAGGCTCCTTTTTGTGGGATCTACATTCGAAAACTTTGAAAACAGAGAAAAAAACAATGCTAGGGTTACAAAATAGAATAAAAAAAAAGAAAGCAAAAATTTAAACAAGTAATAGGAAAAAGTTTAAAACCTATGGTTTATTCTTTTTTAGATTTGAAATTTAGATTCTACAAATTAAAACATTAGAAAGAATGGGGAAGAAAAAAAAGAAGGGAGAAAGAATGAGGCAAGGGAGAAACATGGAAGTTTGAAAGAATGTAGGAAGGGAAGGGTTAGAACTTAGTATATGTTCGCCTCTTCTAAATGCTTGAAAATGTGATAAGAAGAATGCAAACTCCTTATAATCAATAATATGCTTTCGTGCTGGAAATTGAGTGGATCAGCCATCAGAAATGAATTCCAGAGCAGGATTTGAATAGGGGAAGTGTGAATAAATGGAAGGAAATGTCTAACAATGAGTATTATAGCAGCCGTGGAAAACATCACCTATGGGAACAGGGCCAACAAAGCATTTTATCAGCAGGCGTAAACATCCCATGCATAACAAAGCCACAGAACTGAACCTCTTTTGTGAAATTAAATTGGTTCAACTTCTACTTCTATGGGGGATGTTTCAATTCCTCTTCTTGTTGTGCTTATTCTCTAGTGTTTGGGAAGGTGCTTAGGGAGTTATAAGAGCTTTGTGAGAATTTTGAATGCATTTGAGATTTGTATTCAAATTCTTATGCTAGATGTTTGGTAATTAAAGGTTGCAGTTGATTAGCATGATTCTAGAGATACTTTGATGGTATGGAGTCATTGTGTTCACTATGCAGAAATGAGAAGAAGTATTGTTGTTGGTATATTAGTGTCTCTCATAAAGGGAGTAAACATGTACAATTGATTGATTGTGGGTATTTGCTGGCATTTTTTCCCTAATTGGTTTCCTCTAGGGTATATCACTATCTTGATGTTGTTTTCTATTGCTTGTCTGTCATTTTCCTTGCAAATTTCTAACATCTCATAGCACAAGTCAATGAGAATCAATTGTATACAAGTTCAATAGTATTTGTATATTGAATTCATAAGCATAGTTTTGGTTGCACTATGGTTTTGTGATTGGTTAAGCATTTAGATGCGTATAGTGATATGATTTGGATATGTAAGATATAAATCCATGTTGAATCTTGCAATGGAATATTGATGCTAGTTACAAATCACTTTTCTATGCATAACATTCTCAAGGATCAAATTGTGTTTTGTCCTTGCACATAGATAATCACCTCCTCCAAACCAAATCAATTGAGAGTGAGATTGAAAAAAAAGAATGGGTAAGTGAACTTAGGGTGAAAAAGAAATTTAGGTGTTATAAAGTCTAGGTGGCCTTTTATTTTAATTTTTTGATTTAAGCATGTTTTAATTTTTTTTTTGTTTTATTAAAGGATTGCTAGACTTGCTAGTCTCGATGGCAAATGTGGCAGTTTGCAAGTTGAGGTGGCATGTGCCACAAAATCGGATCTACAAGGCCTTGTTGAGATTTGTGGAGTCCCAACACAATGCTTTCCACTCATTTATTTGAAAGTTTTAGATGTAAAATTAATATATTCAATTTTTATGTGCTTTGAGCTTAGCTAAATTGTTGTTTTTTTATCATCAAATAGAGAACAAATCCCTTCATTGACACCACCTCCATCCCCATAAAGGGAAAATTGAATTTCCCTTGATATTCTTTTACTAATCCAAGTTGTTTTTTGGCATGTCTCAACCTTGTGTTAAACATGTCAGATTCCTTATAGAGAAATTTGAACATATTAGTATTGTGGAAGCAATGCTAGTAAATAGGATATGCAACTTTAGCATTTTAATGTCATCTAATTTTACTAGGAGATGGAGATAGGTATTGGTACAAGAGATAGGGTTAGGTACTAGTACAAGAGATGGAGTTGGGTATTGGTATATTGGAAATGTACTTAGAGATGAAAAATATAAAAAACTATGAAGAATTTTTCAATTTAGAAAAAAATATGCAATAGTTATATCATAGTTGTAAAACTTGGACTCGGCAATAACTTAGAAGGCCCAAAAATTTGAAAAACTCGGGACTTTGCAAAAACTTGGGCAAAAACTCGACAATAACTCGGCTAATTTATCGAACATTTGAAAATACATAATTTTTAAAAATATTCTTCAAAAACACACACACATACACACACACATATATTGAATTTGTAAAACATATTATTGATTTCCTTCATATATAAATGAAAATTTGAGTTTAATACATATCAGAGACCAAAAATCAAGTTCAACATCACATAATCAAATAATAGAAACCGATTTTCCTTGCTATATCTTAATTTAACATGCATCATACAACACCCTGTAAATGCTGCTTACCGAATCAAAAACATCATATAATTGTCCAATATCCCACTCTACAGTTATGTGCATATTGTTCTATTATTTTCTTCTTTCATAACAAAGTGTAAATAAATTTGTGTACCAAATATTTGCAATATTATTGTATAGAGTAATGCATAATAAATTTGTTTACCTATTTAATGTGTCCCTAGAAAAATGAATTGGAATCCAAGTTAACGGGGTCAAGGGGTAGCTCCCCTCACAGGGGTCTAGGGGTAGTGCCCCTTGTGGGTGTTTGGAGGCAACACCCCTAGCGGGGTCGAGGGGCAGTGCCCCTTGTGGGGGTCTGGGGGCAGTGTCCCTCGTAGGGTCCGGGGGCAGTGCCCCTGGCGTGCTCCCTGTCATGATATAGGGCGGGGTCAAGGGGTGGAGCCCCCACCACCAAGTTCAAATTAAGATCTCCAAAACCACACAAACCTTCATGGCGTACATCATTTTGCATTCACAATAAGACCCAAATCAAGACCTTCAAAGCCACACAAACCTTCATGGCAGACATCATATTAGGGTTAGGGGGCAAATGGGATCTAGACATTCTCGTCTACTACATTGAATATATTTAAATATTGTAATATTACATGTTATACAAATGTATTAAATTAATTTAAACATTGAATATATTTAAATTTCAATAGACCTAAGACCAATCGATTGAAACACTTCAAAATAAACCCTAATAAACACAAATAAACAAATTTAACACAAATAAATAAAATAAACAAATAAATAAATAAACTTGAAAGAAAGTTCGTGCCTTCCTTGCGGCCCGACACAATGAAAAATTGCATTGTAGAAAGGGTGAAAATGAGTTATTAAAATCGATGTTTTGTTTTTTTTTTTGCAAATTTTATACCTTTTTGGATGAGTGAGCAGGGCAAAATTCACGCATTTTTACTCATTCTGAAGGTAAAAGCGCTACGAGTTTCATGAAAAACCCAATGCCGCATTTTCTTGAGAGTCACTTGCAGCCAGTCATGGTGCACGAGTACTCGCGATTTCACTGCTTTTTTGGCGAGTTTTACAACACTGGCGGTTATACCATAGTAGCATAAATTGTGATGTATCATGGCTTGGACCCACAGCCAGTTTTTTCCTTGAAAAACTGATGATTTTCCTAATTACTTGCCCTAAACAGTTTATCAGTACTTTATTCCCATTTTTTATGATTAAATTTGTAAAAAGATTGTGATTTCCGATTATATGGTTGTTTTATTCCAGTTTTTTGATTGTGGTGATTTTTTTTCAAAGATCCTAACCTTAACCATAACCCTTTCTTTTTCCATATTTTGGAAAATCCTAACACAATTTTTTCTGTACTAAATTGTGATTTTTTGATTTTTTTAAAAAAATCTTTTGGTCTGCTAATTTATTCTCAAGAATGATTTTTGTAACCATTGGCTAGCTGCATACAACTTCAAAAAATGTAAAATGCTTTAAAATTAAAAAAAACTAACATTGTAAATTATAGAAATAAATGTCAATGAAAGCAAAGATTATTTATATTGATATTTGATAATGATCATTACAACATAAACAATTTGATTTTAAATCATAATCAGCAAGAAGTAGTAGGAGGGAATTGGGACATAAATGCCATTATTTAAAAACATGGTATTGGGGGGAAGGGGGGGGAGTGGCGAGGGGCCTCATAGATGACTTTATTTTGAATCAATTGATAAAAACTTTGTGCATGTAGACATATTAACCCTTTTGATGTTTCTTCTTCTTGTTAGTACCTCTTTGGGCTTTTTAAAGAGTTTTTTTGCTAGAAAAAACCTTAGACACTTTCTTGTTAAAAAAGAAAATTTCAAGTCCTAGCATTTCTTTTAATTATTTTCACTTGTATTAACCAATTAAAGGTACTCGAGGCAAATAAAAAATGTAATTTTATATGATATCTAGGAAGTTTCCGAAATTTCTATGGAAGTTTTTAGGAGACATATAGAGATGTGGAGAAACTTTATTCAAAGTCTCGGGACATTTGGAGACATCCCCATATGTGTCTTGGAGATGAGGATTGTGTTTTCAATAAGGGAGATAACTATTAAGGGTTAGGGTACGAGCCTATGGTTGATTATGTTTAAACTTAAAACTGTTACATTTTTAACATAAATTCTTCATTTGGGTGCTTTTACCATTTGATATGAAGGGTACAATGAATATTACCCATCAATGCAATATGTCATTTAATCAAGAAATTTAATTATAGATTCCAAGCCCAAAACTTTAGTGAACATTAATAAGTAAAACTGATTGAATTATAGCCATTAAGATGTAGAGCCGAAAGGCCATTTAGGTGTCATGAAACAGTGGATTCAAAGATGCTTACACAGGATGATCCAGAAGCTCTTTAATCAATAATTAGTAAATACACTCAAACAAACCTCTTTCGAAAGAAGATAACTGGTTTGGCTTTCCTAGTTACTTGATACAATTTTGATGCTAAAATTCCTATAGCAAGCCATGAATACATGCAACTAGATTGGGGCTGTGGATTTTATTTTCACGGACAACACCATCTCCTTTGCATCATGGAAGAGGGACTGCATCTGTAACTTCCAATCAGCCTTCCTTGAGCAAGTAGAGTATAAGAATACCCCCTAACTTTTAATAATTGTGTTAAAGTTTGCCAATTGGTTTCCCAAACAAAATCTCAAACAAAGCATACATCATCAGATTTGGTGAAGCATAAGCATTAAAGGTAGCCATAACAAAAGTGCAGCTGATGCATCTCAGAGTATAAGAGTATCATTAATTTCCATCACTGCTGTTACAGATGTTGGACTTCAAATCGCACTAGAACTCCACAACAATTCAATCTCTGGAACCAAATATCAATTAAATGAAAATTCCTCAGAGAATATTGCTTTTGGAAGTCATTACAGGCTTGCTGTTGCAACTTTCTGTGTAGTAGCAATCAGCATAGGTTGTCAATACTCCATCAGCACTCGCACCCAGACACATAGCAGCAAATATCCGTCTTTATAATCTCTTCCAAACATTAATAACCTTCTTAAATCTGCCCAGATATTCAGTCCTGCTCATGTATGAGTTCACAACCATATTTAAGCTCTCCAAACTCAATCAGATCTGTTGTTATGTTCTCAGGTCCATGATCAGTCACAGGGGTGATTTTGAGGGATAAATCATATTAATGTTCTATGCACTCCTAACTGCCTATTGTGACCTTACCACACATCGCCCCATTACAAATGGGGACCCTAGTAGTTTGTTTTTTAGGGTTTTGCCGTTGCGCTTCAGTTTCATTTGATCTCTGTTTGGGAGTTTAGAGTTTGAGTTTTTGAAGGGTCACCCGAGCCAAGTAAAGAATTTGAGCCCAAATTAGGGCACAAACATCATCATAATGCTTAGAAGGCCTGGAGGATGAGGATCACCTGTCATTTGAGTCAATTCTGACACCTCCTACTTTTTTGGGATTTTCACTCTGTCCCCCTATTTTTTAGGGACTTTATTTTTGGCACTTTTAGCCTATTTTGGACTTCCTATTTTTTTAGGGATTTATTTTTGGAAAGTTGCTATTTTGGGAAGGTTTCTATTTTTGGAAAGTGCTTGGGTCATGGTTTCAACATTGTCATCTTCAAAAAACACCCGAAAGTGGAAATAAGTGAGAAATTTCAGATGAACTAGATGAAGGCCAAAAAATCGCCTAAGTGTTAATCATGGCATGAATTTGAGACAAGTCCGCCCACCAAGGATGAATCATGGCATGAACAGTGGTAAAGTCCGCCCAAGCTTGAACAGGGAATGGCACGAGTATGTGGCAAGTCCACCCAAGAGAAGTGGCTTGACACCTTGCCAAGTTCGCCCAAGCTAGAATGTGTTATGGCTTGATCATAAGCTAAGTCCGCCTAAGAGATGAGGAGATGTCTCAACACTTGGAATATATTATGGCTTGACTCTAGGCAAAGTCTGCCCCATTCACAAAGCATAAGATCAAGACAAGTCCACCCCACTCAAGAATACATGGCACAACACAATGGAAAGTCCGCCCCACTCAAGGAAGACATGGCACAAGACTAAGCCAAGCCCGCCTAGCATATGTAAGATGGCAAAAGCAATGATGAAGTCCGCCTAGTCCATAAAGAGCATGCCTGACACCTTGATAAGTCCACCTTACCTAGAGAAAATGGAGAAAATAAAGAAATTTTGCCTAAGTCTAACATTGACATGCCTAGATACTGAGGAAATTCGCCAAAGACTTCAGAAATTATGGCAAATACATTGCAAAATTGACAGGAGAAAAGAATTCGCCTTAGGTAGAGACAAGAAATGACTTGGAAAATTTAATCAAACTCGCCTTAGGATAAAAATAAAATGCCATAATTAAAATGAAAGGGTTGGAAAATAACACATGAAATGTTATTTTAATTTTTAATTTTTAATTTTCCAACACCTAGGAGAAGAAATTCGAATTTTGGAAAAGACAAAAAGACTTCACTAAAGTGGCGCCAGATTTAGAAACTTTCTTTGAAGTTGGTGCCGGAGATCAAAATTGCCATTCGAGAGAGGAGTGCAAGCCAAGTTCGAACTAGATTAAATGGAAATAAGTAGATTTTGCTAAATGGGTCGAACTTTTCATCTTTATAATTGGCTTTGCTTCTCCTTTTTTAATCATTCCTCTTTCGAGAACGAAGCTGTGAGAAGTAATTTTGTCTAAGGCAAGAAGAATTTCGAAGAAAGTAACAAAGTTTGAAGCAGAAGGAAGAAAGGAAAACTTATCCAAGCAGCACAGTAATCTTTTCCATTTTATTTTCCAGAATATCAGATTTATGACAAACAAGGGAGAACCTTTGAGGAAAATACAAATGAAGTTTGCCAGCAAGGGTTCATAGCTAGAGTCCAAGATCAACTCTAAATGGAAGAACAACGTGGACACCAATCTCGGTCATGTAGATTTTGATGATTTTAAAAAGAGGATGTATGGAAGTGATGGATTCTTGCCTACATCAATTGCACGACGGATGATGCAGAATGGCATTGTCCACGCAGCCGGATTTCCACCAACAGTAGAATGTCCGAAACTCATGGTAGAATGTGCATTGCACTATAATGCACAAGAAAGACAGATTGAAGCACCTGACGGAAGGGTACTGGCATACTTGGGAGAGCTGGCTATACAGGAAGCGTTTGGAATCCCAACCTACCAAAAAACATCTTATCGAACCAAGGATGATGCACGTAAACTTTATGAAGATCAACAAGACCTCTGTGCATCGAGTATAAACAAGTCATGGTTGGTGAAGCCCAGACCCATTGCCAAAAAGATGCCCAAGAAGTTGTTCAAAACTGATTTTAAGGAAGAGTATGAAGATATGGTTTTGCTGCTAAACAAAATGGTGGGCAATCCTCACGGTGCGCCCTTTGAAACATGGATGTATTATTTCATTGATGAAATAACTTCCGGAGTAAAAATGTTCAATTGGTCAAGGATGATCAGTGATAGTCTCCATGAGCAGCTGATCAACTTGGAGAGGACCAAAACCTTCCACATGAGTTCCTATGTTGTATATTTGCTTGCTAGAACCTACAAATATGCTGGCCTAATTTGCAAGGGTGTAGTTGGTAATGGCGAAGGAGAACTCAAGGTTTACGATTGCTATCCTCAGTTGCAGTTGAGCGAGAAATCACACTTTAGAGGGGTGCATGATGCCTTTCTCATATATATCACCAGAATACTCCAAGGAGGAACGCATCAGAGACTCACCCATGAAGCCAAAAGTTTAATCAACAGATATGGATCCTGGTTTATCCAGTTTCCTAGATTCACATACATTAGAATTCAAGGATTCACAGGTCGCCCTTACAAACTGCCAATTTATCCTACCAATAGAATGGTTTTGCTGGAGGTTCTGAGACAACTAGAGACATATCAAAATATTCAGAGGCCAAAGCAGAAAGCAGCCATCACTTTTCCACTCTTTATTGGAAACATGTTAGAATCCTGTCCATCAACACAAGCAGCAGGAAGTGCCCGATTGGAAATACAATGGTACCCGTTTACTTCCTACAAGTCCAGGGCTGACTTTGATCCACTTCATCATATTGGAACTGTGGACGGGAGGAAATATAAACACAAAGTTGACCTAGAAGACTTTTGGGCAAATGCTGCTGATGAGTATGAAGTGAGGAGAAGACTATGGTCAAGACTGCTGTTGGATATGATCAGGACAACAAAGCTCTTCTGTATACCTGATCAACTTGAAGATGATGGAGTGTACGTGCAACCAGGCTTTGATGAAAGGCAACTGCTTCCTCCTGTGAGATGGTCTGAGCCTGAGCTTGGTGATTTAACAACTTTTATGAGGCCTGTGTTCAAGTATTCACGATGGTGGGTAGACCAGCAAGTGCAAATTCTACGGCAAAGGAATGTGCCATTTACATATGACTTGATGGGTGAGGCAAAGTCTTGTTCTTCAAATGTTGGTGCATCTCAGGGAGGTGAACAAACCGAGACTGCCAACCCAAAGAAGAGAAAAGAAATGATCGATGATTCTACAAGGCAGAACAAAAAGAAGGTAATAGATGAGGGACCTGCCCAAAAGATGCAGAAATCCAAGGCCCTTCATTCAACCACATCTAGAAATATGGATGAGATATTGATCATGGAGGAAGAGTCATGGGGACAAGTTAGATTTCCTTCGCCAATTCTGGAAAAGGATATGGAGCCAGTATAGTTGGACAATGATGATCATCACTCCCCTATAGGCACGAAGATTCTTGAGTCAGATGATGATATGGATATCATGGAAGGAGAATTCCAAGAGGGAATGATTTTTGCCCTCAAGGGAATTTAGGAAATCCCATCTGTGTAGGAAATTCAAGATATGCAAGACATTCAAGATAATCAGGAAGATGGAATTGAACAGCCGACAATCCCAGATTGGCTGAAAGAAAGACTGAAAATAAAGGTACCAGCAGAGATACTAGAAGAAGATGATAATGCAGACTTCTTGGCGAGGCTAGAACAGGCTACTACAAAGAAGCCAGCCAAGAAATTTTCTACAATACAGAGACATGAAGCTGGTAACCGTACAGTGCAGATTGCAGTACCAACAGTTGAGAAATCACGAGATGAAATTGCCCCAAATGAATATGCCGTTACAACCATTGATATTGGTCCAACAACAAAAGGGCAGGAAGTTGAGGACCTGGATAACTCTGTTGCCACCATTAAATCTAGGCTGGAAAAAGAAGTGGCGAAGAAAAGAGAATATAAAAGGGAGATTTAGCGCCTAAAGGAATACATCTAGCATTTAACCAAGCCACTCAATCAAGGTGACCAGTCAACCCCTCCACTTCTAAACTCTTCACAGGAGCCAGTAAGAAATTTTGAAGAAGAATTGACTACCGCCAAGGAAACTAAGGAATGGATGGCAGGAAAGAAAGAAGAGGCAATGACATTTAGAAAAGTTGGCATATGTTTATGGGAAAACTTCCTCTCTGCTCTCATGAGTTGTAAACCTAGTAGAAGCATGGGACGGTCTCCAAGACAATCAAAGCAAAATTATCCCGTGTCTTCGAGAAATAAAGGGAATTCCGAAGCAAAGATTGATTGATGAGAAGATCATTGCAGTCGGAGCTGCATATGATTTCAATAACTGGTATTATGCACTAATTTCACGAGGAGAAGTCTTGGAAAGAGTGAAAGCAGATGGCGCCAAAATCAAAGAACAAGTAAGAGGAATCTAGAATAAAATTTTCCACATGGCTGCGGATGTGCTTGACAAGGACATTGTCCGAGAAAATGACTTGCAGCCAGACAATTTGAAGGATAAAGTTCAAAGGATTTTCTCTACCACTGCCGGGCCAATCCTGAAAGAAAATTTGACTTAGGCATTCAACCTACTGACCGTTCGAAACACCTTCCTGCTGCATGAATCAAAATGGGTGATTGCCTTTGCAGAGTGTGCAGATAGTTTGGACTTGTTGGAATACAAAGTTAACACGCTACCAGACATCACCATTGAGGAAGTCAGCGTGATTGTGTCCAGGTTCATTGAACGTAGTGCTATGGAAGTGGATAAGGACGCAACTCCCAGTGGATGACTTCTCTGTTGTTAACTGATTGTCATTTGGGCAACCCTAATTAGGGTTATGCTATTTTAGATCTGGGCCGTTAATCTTGAATTGATCTTGGCCATTCATTGTATTCTTGAAACTCTATATAAACCGCCCCCGCCCCCGCCCCCGCCCCCGCCCCCGCCACTCCCCCACTCTCTCATTTCATCATAGAGAGCATAGAAGAAAATAAGAGGATAGGAGATAGAGAATAGCGAATAAGAGAGAGAGTTCTATGAAATTGTTGCTGAAAACTATTTTGATAATAAAGTTCATAATGCATGAGATGCTTTGAATCCTTTCATTGTCGAATGGTTGCATGGTTGCAAATTTCTCTTCCTCGTAGAGTAGATTCAAATTAGAATTTTATTTGAATGTATGTTAAGGGAATGATAGATTGATAGTAAAGATTAGTGAAACTTGGCTCATACTTTCTTTGGATGGATGCTTTTCATTCAATGCGTATAGTTAGACTGAGCTTTCAATGTGGATGCTTCAATGTTTACTTCGAATAATGTTGTTCTATTGATGGTATTGTTCGTAGTAAAGAAATTTTAAGCACAAATCCCAGAAGATTGCACTTGCTTTGTGTAGTTGTCGTTTAGCGTGGCGAAACAAAGTATTTTTTTTTTAGTTTCACTCAATCCTTACCGTCTCTTGATTTCATAGGAATAGTATAGGATTTCTAAACCCTTACTCCTTTTTCACTTTTTAAAAAAAATCTAAAATCAGAAAATTTCAAAATATTATACAACATTCAAGTCCTTGCTTTCTGAGTAACTTACTAGCGTAAATCCCTTTGTGTTACTAGCAAATCACAACCACCATAGAGCTTATCCACACCTAACTCACGAAACATTGGAATTGCCGTATGATCTTTCTTGCAATCTTAGCATACGAGGTAGTTTTTCAAGAGAGGATAGAGCGTCTTTGGACACTTTATTCTAGAGTGTCTGGTGTGTCATAAAACACGCATCAACACTGCCCTCTATCATCTGGGAACCCTTCAATAAGCTTAGACACTTCCTTTAAGATGATTTGCAGCCTCAAACAAACCCTTGACAATGACTGTAACTGTGACTGGCAGCCTTAAACATGTTAGAAATCCAGGGGACTAACCTTCCCTAATCAGAAGTTCTAAGGGCACAATGCATACCAAACTTCACCCACTTCCAGCAATCAGCTACAAGCCTCCAAAACTTGATTTCCCAACTGCAATGAATATCTCCAGGTCTGATATGATGAATTTCAAGAGACTAATCACCAAAATTTGCACAAAATATGATGTACGGCCCAGCTAGGGCATTGCTCCAATTCACAAATGGTACGGCCAAACCCAAAGGCTCTTGCAATCTGCTTAAAAGACCATGCTAAAACCAAACCAAAATCCACACCAAAAACTCAGATATATCTGCAATCAGTTTACCTCAAAAATCTTCATTCTTTCGAAATCCTGAAATCCCAGAACTCTGTGAAAATCAGTGTGTTTCCTGTGTGAAAACACCCAATCTGCTAGGCTGGATCTCTCACCACCGAAACCAGCAACTAGAGATGAGGATTTTGTCCTTAACTAGCAGTATACGGAATCTGGAAACAATCTAGAAGAGTCTCCTTAATTTTCCAAAGCTCACATACCCAAATGAGAGCTCAAAAGGGATTAAATAGAAGAAGAGGGAAGAACTAGGGCAACTTTATTTTAAAAATATCTTTTCCCTCCAAAAGCCCATGCCCCTTCCTTGCTTTGCAAATATTACTTTTAAGTTTTAACTTTTTAAAATCAACATTAAATTCTCTCCAAAGGGGCGTCCACCTTTTGAGGCAAATATTAAGCCATAAAATATGAAATAAAGCCTTCTTTCTAGGCGTCCACATGAGATACATTGTCCCCTTTTTTAAAACAACTTTACTAGGCCAAGGGGGGGGGGAGGGTGAGGTAGGGGTCTTTTATAACCCACGCTCATTCACTTAGTTAAAATAACAACTTTATAAACTTAAGTGACAAATAAACAAATAATAGCTTTGACCACTGAGAGAACTCACCCTTGCCAAAATGGAAACTTTTCACTAAGCTGATGGACAAAAGGAGCTGAGACTAGTTACTAAATATAGCACTTACTAAAAATAGTAAGTGAGTCAAAACACCAAACTGGTCCAAACGAAGCTCGACTAGAACTTACAAAAACTGGTAAGTTACTTAAGTAAATTACTAAAAATAGTGAGTTATTAAAAATAGCCGTCATCATTGGAAAAAACCCAAAAAAACCCAAAAAAACTCATCTCAGGTCATCAAGTCCCCCAACCAAATCCATTTAGCGTACAGGAATTGGAATAAGGCTAATGGAAGCTCAGATTGGCTATGATCAAGAAGGGGACATTACATAGAGCTTCTGATCAGAAGTCTTAATTAACAATGCATAGTAACTATTAACAAGTAACCTGTAGGATGCTCTTAAGTGTGGTCATGATGCATCAAGGTCAGTGCTGCCAGCTCAGTCTATAGAAGACTACAAAAAATAGAGCTACCTCGTGAGATAGGATTTTTATGCAGTCCCAGTATCTTATACATTCCAAGCAATAGTCCCTTCTTCATACTCTAATCTCTATATTTGTCTATAAGTCTATGGGTAGAAGGGAACAAGAGAGCATTTGAGGATGTGGATCCCACCGCTGTGCTCATCCAAAGAGCTCTTGATAATGCTAAGCAAGTTTTTATTCCACATTGAGCCACAATGATGACCCATTGTCAACATGTTGGATCTTATAATAGCCTGCCTTGGGAGGATTGTATACCATTACAAAGTCTCGATCATGACCATCCAACCCAGCCCAATACAGATTGAGTAAATCTTGGAGCTACTGGAGTCAAGGAGTCTTTAGAAATATTAATAGTTACCTTGAGCTTAATATATAGGCAGAAGTACCCTTATTTTTGCTGAAGCTTGGGTCCTCAAGCAAGGCCTTCTTCATGTCCACAAATACAGCTTCCATCACTGACACATTGAAGGAGACTCATCTTTGCTCATACAACTAATCTAGACAAATATGGTTCACACAAGGATTGAGAGCGAGCAAGGCACGGATCACCATCTTGTGCCTCCTCAAGCAAGGCCTTCTTAATGTCTACAAATACAACTTCCATTACTTACACATTGAAGGAGACTCATCTTTGCTTGTACAACTAATCTAGACAAATATGGTGCACGCAAGGATTGAGTGCAAGCAAGGCATGGATCACCAGCTTGTGCCTTGAGTGATCTTCTTACCAATATTATCACCCTTCTCAAAGCTTTCCAAAGTATTCCTTTTAGTCATGTTCAGAGGGGAGCTATCTACTTGGATGACCATCTTGCCAAGCATGAAGCATCCTAACCTTGAGGCAACTTCCTAGTTTATTTCTATTCCGAGGATTCATTTCTAAAATAACATTACAATGCACCACATAGGCTATACATGCAATGTGACTTCCTTGAAAGAAAGCACCTCTTCAGCTATAAGCATGTTAACCATCTTGCTAAGCATGAAGCATCCCAACCTTGAGGCAACTTCCTAGCTTATTGCTATTCCAAGGGTTCGTTACTTATAACATTACAATGCACCACATAGGCTATTTATGCAATGGGACTTCCTCTAAAGGAAGCACCTCTTCAGCTATAAGCATGTTAACCACATTTGGCTTTTAAAGTTCCTCACTCACAAGGTTATCATCTACAATCCTGTTTATCCCCATGATTTTTATGAATATATTATAACTAACACTAGGCCAAATAGAATGTATGTGGTTTAGTTAGTAACCTGATGCCCTCATGTTTTATAGGGGTAGTATGTCATTCTCTGAGTCCCACAACCATCTGTCCATCCCTCATCTGTGCCATTTCCTCCTTGAAACCCTCATTGTACTAAGTAAAACATCTTGCGATATTTATAACCACGAAGGGAACCTTTGAGTAGTTGCTTACATATGTACTAAAGCACATGACAGTCAAAGTTTAAACGTCTTCCACCATCATTTACTTAATCTACCACCATATGCATTCGCTTCTGTAAGATATTTCGCCCAGAACTCACCTAGCAAAGTATAAGGGAAAGATTAATGCTTTCTCTCTGCAGTTTTACTCCCTCTCAAATACCATTTTCATTTCTCTCAAATTTTTGGATTTTGGTTTCAGTTCTCAACAAAACAGATTGCTCACACTTAGGTTATTAAATATTTCCCTTTATGAGAGCTAGAGTCAAAGCAGATTGATTTGGATTCCGGTTATCTTGTCCCAGAATATTCTCATCATGGTTGCTTGCATTGATATCAGACCTCATTGTTCTTATCTGCTTATATTCTGTCCCAATCTTTCATATTTGGCCCAAGTTTTTATCGCTCTCAACACCACAGTCACTACTCATCACTCACCTCCCCTTTGTACCCTAGCTACTCTGTCCATGGAGGCAGTCAATATAATTTGAGACTGTAAGAGAGCAGAGTCCATCTAAGGGATGATTCAATGGACAGGACCCCAGTGGGAACCATCAGTGGCCTGGCATACTTGCATGAAGGAGAGCTGGCTGTTCATGCTAGCAACCCGACAATGTTGCCAGTTCGTCAGAGGGCATGCCCAGATCTGGGTCCAGTTTGTACCTGGTTTCGATCTAGGTGTGGTATGTGAGGGGATCCAGCCAAGGTGCAATTAGATGCCTGTGGGTTCGTCCAAGATGGACCTTTGATGAATCATGCAGATTCCAGCCCAATTTTTTTTTAATATTTATTTGTTTAAATCAGCTGCAACCTCATAGGTTAGTGTTATTGATGATGGGGGAACAACTCAGGCAGTCTTTGTTGTGATAGGGATCAGCTGCTCACTGCTCATGCATGTTAGTGTTTTATAGCGGCGGGAGGTATTTTCTCTTAAAGATAATTGATTCAAGGCAAGTCGGCCTTTGCATTGTAAAACAAATATTATATTTTTCTAGGTCGGCCCTAGAAGAGAGCTCGCCTAGCTTGCTATATAAGGGAGATAGAGTCTCCACATTTATCATCAATTCATTCCATTCCAATTCGAATTCCTTCAGCAGTAGGTTCGCTTTCAAGAGCAGCAGATTTGCTTCAAGGAGAAGAGTTAATATTTTGTGTATTCAAGGAAATCGCACTATCTTCAAGTGCAGATCCATTGTATGAGATTCGGCCTTTCTAGGGCGTGATTTTGAGTGCTATTTCTGCATTTTTATTTCTGATTTATAAGTGAGTAAATTGCTGGGTTTTTAACCCTCCCAGGATAAAATTCTGTGTTCATTGTTCTCTGTGTTGTATTTTTCTGCTTATTTGCATTTCTGATTTGAAAATTAACATGGTATCATAGCCAAGGTTCAAGAAATCTGATCAGATTTAATGTAGAAATATATGTGAAGGATTAGCAGAATAATGAAGAGCAATTTACATAGAGGGTTTAGAGCATCATTCATATCCGCTGGGAGCATTCACCATGGGCGAACATCATAAGGCTAAGGCAAACCTCTCTTGAGATGCTGAATATTGTCTTCACGCCTGGGCATAATGAAGAAATCTACTTGCAGCAGCTGAGGTATTGTTGCAAGCATCATTTTGATCAAGGAGGTAATCTATCATTGCCAAATTTAATGGCCATAGGCCAAATTTGGGATTCACAAAGATTAGATATTATTGGGAAGAAATTTCAGTTATGTTGAAAGCCATCTTCAGCCAGATCGATTTCATCATTTCAATTTGGAGGTCATCTTAGAGATTGCAGGAAATAAGAGAAATTGTCCTTGCTGGAGGACGCCAATTCTTAGCTACAGATAAAACAAAATAGAGCTAAAAGACACAAAAATATTCAGCTACAGGACAAAGGCGATTCAATCAAGATATTGAATATTATATTTGGAGGGAGCTGCCTCTTTCGATTTTCATGTGGTTGTTGGAGAAAGGATCAAGCAAGACGAAATAGGAGGAAATACAAATTAGTATGCCACATCATCAGCAGGTCATGATTGGTGATTTATTTATTGGCAGAGCATTTTATTGGGTCCTGCTTGAGCTCATAGTGATTGGAATTGAATTATCTTCTGTTGGCGAATATGGACAAAAGAAAGAGCAAATAAGTTCGTAACAGGAGCAGCTTGGTAATGGGGGTGTTAAATATATTGAGCGCTTGGGAATTAAAGGTGCCGTTATTTTTTTAAGAAGTTGTCCAAATATAATATTATGGGCGCTGCCGCTTAATTCAAGAATCGTGATCATCTATTGGGCGTTGAGGACATTATATTCATATGCAAGAAATTCACAAAGCCGAAATCAATCCAAGAATTGCCTATGATAGACCAAGGATAGATTGTTGTTTCTTGCAAGGTGTCAGGAAATACAAATTAAGTCGACATCAGGGTATTCGAGTTGGAATTGATCAAAGAGATGATGCCTCAACATTTGAAAGTGATTACGTTTACTCATTAAAGCATTGCAGTTTAAGAGATATATGTGTAGGGGAGTTCGTGCCACTTGGGAATTTCTATAAGTGCCATGGAATAGATGTTTTTTCTTCTAGCGACTAAGAAGGCAATGTATGAGTCTGGTTTTTCAAATTAAATCTTCAGAATTATAAACTATAAAGTATGCCTCCTTGGACTCTTCTACTCGTGGCATTTAATTGGGATAATGTTGCCGTGTAATAAAATAGAAGAATTCATGTTGACTATTGTAACTGCCTCTTGAGCCGCCGCTTGGATAAAGGGAATATATGTTGTGTTATAAACTTTAGAAGGTTTGGTGTGGAATTATATATGATAGCCGAAGGTTATTGAAATTTGCTTGAAATTCTATCTCAGGCCTGTAGAAACAAATTCCCGTATTGTAGTGTACCATCGGGCCTTGCAGTGTTAGCAGTTTTTTTTGGAAGGCCATAGCACCTATCTGAGATAACCATCACACATTCTCATTATATTATCAACATCAAATACAAAACTTGATATCATAATGGGAGCGACATAAGAATTGATAGCTGATACTCTCAAGCTTGCAGTCTTCAGGGATAGGTGATGTGGGATTGGGAAAGAAGCGGAAGGAGTTGTGTCCATGGATTTAAAGAAGACGATTCGTTGCTCGGGTGATTGAATATAAAGAAGATGATGTTTTCAGTAACCGCTCTATGGATACTTGTATTCAATATGAGGAGTTTCGATGATTTGAAGATATCTTATTGTGGATAGTATTTGGAGGAGCAAGCTGGAACCGATATTGTCAAGGGAAAATTATACGTGTTTTAATCTCTGGTTGGCTAGTGTTCAAGATGGATTTATTGAGGAGAAATTGTTAATTTGCTGGTGCCATATGAGATTTTAATTAAAATCATTAGATTAAAATATTGTGGATGGCCCCATCTATGGTGACATGGCATCCAAAGAAAACAATGGGCATACCTTTAGTTTTCCATTAATAAGGATATGGCCAACGACCTGTCAAGGAACAAAGAAAATGGAATGACAGGAGGAAAAACTCGAGAATCTTGGGAGTGTATGATTCTATGTACATCATCGGGCGAAGATGATGGTTGTCGGGAGGAGAAAAATGGCTGCAACTGAATCAACAAGATAAGTTCTATTATGTATCATTCCTTTAATTGTTCCATCTAATGATATTTGCTAGATGACTACATGCTTCATTTGTATCGGGGTAGTTTGATTTTATGAACTATTATTAATCTCTTTAAAATGCAGGATGGATCGAGGAGCAAAAGGATGTTGGATTATTTGAAGATATATTGAAGACTTCATTATTTGAGGTGACAATTCTTGGAGATTAGTTAGCGAGGAGCAGGAGGCTCCAATGGATATGGATTCATTCCTCGATTACACTCCTGCCATTAAGAGGGAGTTAGATTCCGAGAATTCAAGGCATGAGTTGAGATCATGTCTAGGTAGAGGATTAAGGTTCTCAGAAATGGTGCTGAGGAAAGCAATCTAGCTCCAGAGGGAGTCACAACATCATTAAGATTTGTTGTAATGTATATTTCTCTGAGACAGAGAAGTATGAGGTGAAAGCCCTTGTAATGTATATTTCTTTGAGACAGAGAAATATGAGGTGAAAGCCCTTGTAGCGTATATTTCTCTGAGACGGAGAAATATGAGGTGAAAGCCCTTGTAGCGTATATTTTTTTGAGACGGAGAAATATGAGGTGAAAGCCCTTGTAGTGTATATTTCTCTGAGACTGAGAAATATGAGGTGAAAGCCCTTGTACAAGATCACATCTCTGAGATTGAGCTGTGTTTCCACAATTGGGTGTAGCCTTTGTGGACGTCATGTTGAGAGACTCCATGACGAAGATACTTGAGAATACCTCCCTAGCTAAGAGGGAGTGTTAGTATTTTATAGCGGCGGGAGGTATTTTCTCTTAAAGATAATTGATTCAAGGCAACTCAGCCTTTGCATCGTAAAACAAATATTATATTTTTCTAGGTCGGCCCTAGAAGAGAGCTCGCCTAGCTTGCTATATAAGGGAGATAGAGTCTCCACATTTATCATCAATTCATTTCATTCCAATTTGAATTCCTTCAGCAGTAGGTTCACTTGCAAGAGCAGCAGATTCGCTTCATGGAGAAGAGATAATATTTTGTGTATTCAAGGAAATCGCACTATCTTCAAGTGCAGATCCATTGTATGAGATTCGGCCTTTCTAGGGCCTGATTTTGAGTGCTATCTCTGCACTTCTATTTCTGATTTATAAGTGAATAAATTGTTGGGTTTTTCTCCCTCATGTAGGAGGGTTTTCCCAGGATAAAATTTTGTGTTCATTGTTCTCTATGTTGTATTTTTTTGCTTATTTGCATTTCTGATCTGAAAATTAACAATGCAAGATCATCTACTGTTGTTGTCTATCTATCTGTTGTTGTCGATCCATTGTCTGCGGTGTCTGAGTTTTTCTTGCCTATTCAACAATCTTTGTTTTCGATTAAAAAGGCTTTGCCTATTTAATCTTTCTTTCAATCTTTCCATTGGTAATAAAAGCCTATTATTTAATAAATAGTTAACTATTTAATCGATAAAAGACTCTATTATTAAACTGTTGAGGGTTTATTTTCTGAGTATTATTAAATTGATATTAAGGACTTATTAGTTATTTATTATTAAGGATTTTTTTTGGTTTATTATGAATAGTGATTATTATTTTAATATTAAACATTGAATATCTATCATAACAATTGAGTTTGACTAATTGATATTGAAGTAATGTTTTGAATTTTTATGGTGGATTGATTTTGTTCATTATATGATGTTATGTGGTATTCTGAACTTAATTCATGTTTTTAGGCTGCAAATATGTATATATTTCTGATTTTTATGTCTTTTGTATTGACAAACTCAAAACAAACCCAACTTCAATTTTCGTTGGTTGAATCCACATACTGAAATTGCAAACCTGAGCCTAAAACCAAACCCACAACATTGCAACCCAGAGGTCATCTCTCAAGCAGAGGTTTTGCAAGGGATCTCCAACAAATAGGTAGCAATCTTCATTGGGCTCTTGCCAAACCTTAGCTCACCCATTGGCTAATGGTAAATTCACTTTCTTTTCCAACACTCAAAATTATCTGTGCATGTGCAGATAATCTATTTTCCATACAAACAAAATTCCTTCTCTACTTCCTCCTAGACCACTTTAGCAGCTCTGCTTGAAAGCACTCAGTAGATGGATTGTGCGAATCACAGTTTTGAGAAGATGGGCATATTGATCTCCAAGCTGGATAAGCTGTGGGATCAGCTTGGTTGTTTCATGGAGGGTGATCATTTAGTGAGCACCTGACTTGTAATGTCCCCATTTTCAATGTCCTTCTTTGGACTAGTCTGGTTCTGACACACTTACTATTTTTAGTAAGTTCTATATTTAGTAACTGGTCTGGGCGGCAGAGTAGTGTAGGGTTTCTTGTTTGGGCAGTATGTGGGAGTTGTCCGATGAGCTTTAATGTTTTGGCCAATTTGATATTTGGTGAGCACTTACTATTTTTAGCAGTTGCTATTTATAGTAAGCCTATTTTAGGAAACTGGTCTCAAACTCGTGGTGTCCTCAATAGTGTTATTTCTAAAAGTGGCGTTGGAGTGCCTAAGGTTGGATTATTTAATATTTGATTTTATAAGTCACTTAAGTTATTTTAATAAAATAATTTTATTACTTAAGTGAGGGGGTAGGTGGTCATCGAGAAGTACCTTGATGCCTAATGAGATAACTTAATGTTATTTTAGAAGGCTGAATAAGGTAAAATAGTTTTTTTTGAGCAGGACACGTCTTTGAGGATTATTTGATAATGTTTTAAAGTATAAAGCAAAAATATTAAAAGGTTTTTGGAGGGAAAAGGATTCAAATTGGAGGTTGCTCTAATTCTCCCTTCACTCCTATTTAATCTGCTTTTTGGCTCTCATTTGGATATGATGGATTTGACAACTTAAGGAGACTTTGCTGGATTGTTTCGAGTTTATCATTGCAGCTGGTTGAGGACAGAAACCCTCATCTTTAGCACTGGTTTCGGTGGTGAGAGACCCACCCTAGCTGGTTTGTGGAGGAGATCATACAAGTCTTCTACTTGGGCGTAATTTGTATTTGAGTTTGGTATTCAGTTTGAAGGGTTTATAGAGCAATCCAATCATTTTTCTATTGCATTTCCGGAGGCAAAATTTGATGGTGATTGATATCTATCTCTTGAGGGATGAATGGAGTTTAATTTATGAAGATTTTTGTTGATTTTATGATTTCTTAAAGCATGCTACAGTACTGTTGATATAGTACCGTGCTACAGTGACGTGCTACATTGTTAGGGCTTCTTTATTGGCTTGTGGCTGGGTGTAGCATTCTTCTATTCCCAGTCTTATGTGGGTTCACTCATACATGGAGTTCTGAGTTTGTATGAAGGCATTTAAAGGGAGTGCTGGAGGCTATCTCTTGTTCTGGGCGATATAACAGCAATACAAGCCCCACTTTCAGTCTGTGGCATCTTCTATATCAGGTCTGGGTATTTGTTATCACTTCCTAGTAGCTGCAACTCAGATTTTACCTGTAATAAGGTATTAACACTGTAGTCTAAGATCTGAGTTATTGCAACCTCTTGTTTAATACTGCTGTTCTGTATAGACCAGCAAATAGAGGTCTGATAATACATATACAAAGTCTGAGTTCACTGAGGGAGTTGTTTAGGCTGTCTTTGTACTAGGCTGGAGCATATTTCTGATGCAATCTGCTGTCATAATCCATGTGTTGTCTGTAAGAGTCTAGCTGCTGTTTATTTTTTTGAGTGTAAACAACTTCATGACAGCCCTAAACAGAGCACAATATGAATATGCAATAAGTTTGAAATGTATTTGCTGCTCATAAGTTGTAAATCTCAGTCAAATATAGTGAAAAGAAGTTCAGACTTTGATTACCAGATTCATGCATGCATTTCATTTTGTAGTTGATTATTTTACGTGCAATGTTATGAGCTGAATTTGATAGTATGGAACATAAACCAAACTGAAAACATTGAGCCAAAAGTCACAAGTCAAAACTCAAAACGGGGTCGGTCATTACATGACCACTGCTGAAAAGGAGGAAAAGTTAGGTCCAGAATGCCATGAAGCAACCCTCTATGGTGTTTAAATCTGACCTTCTGTTTTGTTTGTTTTCTGAATCTTTGTGTTTTTGCAATTTGATGCTGGTAATTGAAATAATGAAAGAAAAACCAAAACGGAAAGGAAATACATAAAACTAACAGGAACCCAAATGATTTTTATTGATTTCAATTGAAATTACATCATGCCCATTTGCTGGTTTTGACTGTCATAAATTCTGATTTCTGGACCACCCACCTGGAGAACTGATGAAATGCATGCCTAGCTTGAAGGAGATGAAATGTTGATGTGAGTATCTTCTCAAACAGCTTCTTTACCCTGGACGCCCAAGATAGGACTCAAGGAGATTGCAAAATGACCACCATTTATTTATTTGAGATGGCACATACTCCAAGATGGTATGGCCTTTGCTGCAGCCCTCATGTGCCAATGAAATCACACTCAGATCTGCAATTGATGATCTGAAACTGCCTTGTAACTAATCACCCATCTTCTCAGCAATCATGGGAGTCAAATGAACCCAATCCAAACCCTCACGTATGATCTTTGTCTGATTTTCAAGATCCCACGTGCTTATTTCTGAAAATGAAAAAAACTACAATCTTTATTCTGATCTGCAACCTGTAACAGATGAATTCTGACTTTATTCTTCAATGAAATCCTCAAGATGAAGCACAAACTTGATCCCTGAATGAGATCAACCTAGAAGGAGCCTTGGACGATCCCTCACGCCTGTAGCACCTGATCTAACTGAGGGTATCCATCCTCAATCAGCCTGAAATAATCAAACAGCAACTGCTGCTCATAAAAATGATATATTCTTCAAGATGTGCAACAATGAACTCAAACCCTTGCCTTATGCAGTTTGGACGCCACTTTTAGGGTTTTCACCTTTTGACAACACAAATATCTTCTCTTGAAAAGCAATGCCACTTTTCACAAGCTCATATAATTTAATATTAAAACATTTGTCAAAGTGACTTTTCACTTAATTATTTCATAAAGTGACTTAAAATATTCTTTTAATAAAGCCACTTTCACTTTATAACATTAAATCACAAAATCACTTAATAATAGAATATTATTAAATGATGTGACTTAATAAATCCATAACTCCTGGCTTGGATATCCAAATGACCCCTCGAGAGTGTCCCTTGACCAAGATCAATTGCAAGTGTGCCATCACTGACCCGAAATGTCACTAAAAATAGTAAGTAACAAGGACAAGTTCTGAGACCCCTCAGAAAGATTCCCTAATCATCCCGTTAGCCTACGGGAGCTGTAGTAATAGGCTAACCCTGTTCCTCGAGCCATTGACTAGGAAGGGGACATTACACGCCATGGACACTAAACTTGTTTGGTCAAAGAGGGAACTTAAGAAACAAAGATATTTGTTCTCTCCTTGGATGTTTCCTCATACAAAGAAGTAGAAGCTACCACTAGAGAATGTGGATGAGTTAGTTGTGAAGTAGATTCTAGACTTTGCTATGGAAAATGAATACTTGCTAGAAGAAATTTCCTATGGAGTTCTTAGTCGACTTGGACTATTAGTATCCTTGTGGAACTTGATGTATCTTCTTTCTCCTTAGGTCTAGGATTTTTGTTTTTGGTTTTTCTATTTTCTTAGCAAGGTCTATTTCTTAGTGTTAATTTTATAAGTTTTGGTTACGAATCTCTAATTTTGCAAACATTGATTGTTTCGGTAAGGGTCCTTTGTTATATTCTGTAAGGTTGTTGCCTCAATTCCTCATTTTTCAATATTGAACTGCTTTTCAAACATTAAAGAATCAGGTCTTGAATTATTGCAAATGTAGAAACTAAAAATGGATGAAAATATGTAGAAAATCTTGAAGCATGGTATGTAGCAGGGAATGATGTTAAAAATAGTGTTGGGAATAGCCAAAAATAGGAAATAATGCTTCAATGAACTCATAAATCTTGTAGATGGTCGAAGGAGATTTGATAATCGATGAACAGGGATAACTTTAAGTACCCCCTTGGGGAAAAGGTCTAGCGAATTTTGTATAATTCCTGAAAAAAATATTAATTTAATTGGCAATTTTTTTCTTTTTTTGAAAAAAAAAAATTCAATTGGCAAATTTTTTGTAATCACTAGAAGTTTGTAGAAAATCTTGGCGAATTATAATTTTATTGAAACCAATAAAATATTTTCACTGGCGAATTAAGCCTGTTTTCAAACCAATAAAAAAATTCTGTGGCGAATTAAATTAGTTTTAATTTTAAAATCAATAAAATATTTTCGTTGGTGAATTAAACCTATTTGAAACCAATAAAATATTTCTATTGGCGAATTAAACCTATTTGAAACCAATAAAATATTTCTATTGGCGAATTAAACTTGTACTCAAACCAATAAAATATCTTCATTAGCGAATTAAACTTGTTTTCAAACCAATAAAATAATTTTGTTGGCGAATTAAACTTGTATTCAAACCAATGAAATATTTTCATGGCGAATTAAACTGGTATGTCAATAAAAATCATAGCTTGGGTGGCAAAATAATCAAATGCTATCATTCTATTCCGAGACGAATTTTTCACATACCCAAATTCCTATGTAAAGTTTCCAAAATGAAGACACATGTCTACATATTTACAAGTTTTGATCAGAAGTGAGCAAAATTTATTGTGATTTGTTAGTGGATATTGATAATGATTAAGGTACAACAAGCCATTTAATTCTCTATCTTTTTAATGCTTCAAAATACTCTATCTGAAGCCAGATGTCAATCCAAACAACATTTGCAATGGCCCTTCCATGTGCTGACGAAGTGTGAATGCAACAATTGGCAATGGCTCACCTTTCAATTAAATTTAATTATTCTTTTGACAAAATTAAATTTAAAACATGTAAATTGAGGTAAGATAACAAGATGCAGATCCTTGATCAGATTATGCAATATCTTTTGTATTAAATGTTTTTACTATCGGCTCGCGCTTCACCATAGTGGGATGTAGAACCAATGTCCAAACTTTTCTATAAATTCAGCTAGCATTCTTGATGAAGCTCATCATAATCTTGATTAAAGCTCTAGTTTGAAAATCATTATGGAATTTGATACACCAATTTGTCTAACTAGTCCTCGAGGACAATTAGCCTTCTTAGGAGCAATTACTAGCCAAAGACTTATACAGATTTTCAGGTTAAGCAGCAGATGGACTATAGTCTTTATCAAGATGGTGTTGGGCTTTGAATTCATAGAAGCTGCAGATAGATATCGGGTGAACACCGATGTTTCTTCACAGTTCGTGGCTTCTTTACTAGACATTGGAGTTCTGTAGGTTGATGTGTTGTTCTGGGTGAGTTTGATGGTTCAACATGATTATCTAGGAGGCCTAGGGATGTTTTGGTTGTTGCACACATTGGAGTGGGAATCCCTTCACCAAGGGATATTCCACATTTCTTAAATGAAGGATCCGTTGTAACTTGGCATCCTTTTGTGTGGAATTTCCACAATCACTTTAGTGGGACATTGTTCGCTGGTCACCTTGGGATATGATTTTCTGAGGAATAAAGTTTTGTCATAATTTTGATAAATGTATGTGAATAAATTTGTCATAATTTTGATAAATGTACATGAATATTGTCTTTTGCTACTAGCATGATTCTGTTACTTAGTAACTTTCTTATGTACATTTTGCAAGCACCTTATACGTGGTACATTATCAAAGATATAAGTGTCATGTATATTTATATTATTTCTATTAATATTAGTTTTATATTATAACATCTTTATTCTATGTTATTTTAATGTAACAATTCAATAATTCTCTTATGTTATTAGAATTAAACTTATATATGAATAAAAAATAGTGTGGGTGGCAAAAATATCAAATGCTATACTTCTATTCCGGGAGGAATATTCCACACAACCAAATTCCTACATAAAGTCTCCGGAATGGAGACAAGTGTCAACATATTTATAAGTTTTGATCAGAAGTGAGTGAAATTTATTGTGACTTGTTAGTGGATATTGATAATGCTTAAGGTACAACAAGCCATTTAATTCACATGTGTTATTGCCAAGTATTAATGTCTTCGTTCTTTAATTTTTATGTTATATATTTCATGGTCGACCCTTCTTTTTGCCTGCTTTTGTTCTTTTTGCCTATTTGGAGCTTATGTTCTTTTTGCCTGTTTCAGAGCTTTTGTTCCTTTTGCTTACTTCTATAATTCTATTTTTTGGGCTTGAAATGGGGTCCCAATTTAGAGTGTTTATCCCTTGTTGCCATTGGGAAGTGAGAGACAATTTACCTTTCTCAGGGGAGAAGCTACGTCGTGTTTTCTTATATCTATATGATCAAGTGGAGTCGGTTGTTACAAGGGTGGTTGGAAGAGATTGGCTTCATAATAATCTTTCTGCTCTCCCATCTGAGGTTGCTTCTTTATTTGTTTCAAATCTAATGGATATTCTTTGGTGTGCAGAACTGGTCAAGTTCCTCACTGGGAGTTACCTTCAGCCTTCTTTCTTTTGATTTTTTGCTCTGTCTGAAGCTTTGGAGAGCTAAGATTTTAGCTTTGGTTTATCCACGATGCGACCGGGTGGCTTTCTTGACAAGGACAAGCTACTAAATGGTGACAATAGTGTCTCAATTCTATATGCGATGGTCAATGGACTTGTTGGCGACAACCCTTCTAATTTTAGTAGATCTTGAATGATTTGTGTTCTACTATCAATGAATCAGTATATTTTGAGTAATAAAATATTTTCAATTCAATTCATTTTCTCATAAAGCATGCTGAAGAGGAACCACATGCATGTCCTCTCTTTTCACCACCTTTTGATCTTGCAAGCTCAAGTGAGAACTGTACAAATTAGTCTTTTGATTGATGTAATATTTTGCTTGATTGCTTCGATTTCAATATAAAGTTTATTGTGTATTAAATTATTAATCATTTGTAATTGCATTTTGTCATGGTATGGAGGTCATGGTCAATGTTTTTGTGTGTGGCCCTGTTAGGCCCTAATTGTATGATGTATCTAGCTTTGGAAACATGATTATTATTTTTGAATTAATATAATACATGCAACCCTGGGTTGCTCTTACGAATAAAAAAACTATATACTTAGAAAATTCAAATGAATGTACAAAAATAATTCATCGTTCAATGAATCAATGGACTTCTTTGATCCGTTCCCCTTTTTTTAAGTTGTAATATAAAATTAAAATTAATGTACACATTTTTCATCATTTGATGAACGTTCGATGGACGGTTGTAGTTGCATTCTAGAATGAAATGTGTGAAGTGCTAGACTTGCGAATTTGAACCTCCAAAATCATCCTAGAGTCGCTAGATTTACAAAGATCGATGTTTGACCTTTTATTCACGTGCGTTATTAAAAACCTAAAAAGCCTTACCCTTTTAGCCTTGTGTTCTAATCCTTCATTACCTTTTTCGGGTGCCCTAAGTCATAACCTTATGACCCACTTGCATCATGAGATTCCTCGACCCCCTTTATTTCCTAGCACTCATTTAAAAATATTTTTTTGCATGTGTTGAAAATAAATCATTTAAGTGAATCCACTTTTTATATCTTCAATGTAATCTGTAACACTCTAACTAATCTACAGTTTAAGAATGGAATCTATCTACCAGTTCAACTGAAATGTAACTAACTAGTTTTCATTCTAGGGTTTCCAATGCATTTTCAAATGGAAAAGATAAACAAATGAAACAATTACATCATATTCAATTCATCAACTAACTTTTAAAATTCCAGTTTTTAGCTGAAAAGGAAACAACTAATTGTATTCATATAACCGAAATCACAGTAGAACAATAACTAAATTTTCTTTGCTTTCAAATGAAAAGAGCATTTATTACAGCTATGAAGTAAACATGCTAAAGTATTTATAACTGAAATTAAGAGAGAAAAAGGGTTACAAGAAAGTACAATCTGGAAGCTGAAATACTTGAGCTTGACTTTGTCATCTAGGGAAAAAGAAATATCATCAAGGGCTTTTCCACCCAACCGAAGACTTATTGGTCTCCCGTGTTTCTTCAACTAAAGAAACCCAACCCTTCACGAGGGTAATCAACAAAGGATCACATAGTATCATCATGCCTATGAGCTTGGTGTCAAGGACCTATACCACTTGGTCGATCCTTCACTATAGGTAACTCTTAACTAGAAAGATCACTCTAATCAGGGGTATATCTGGTTCTTGATAGTTGACAAATGCTTAATCTAGCATCGTACCTTGGCCAAGGATTTTATTATTAATGGCACACCTGTGCTGTCAGCACTCTCACCCTTGCTCGACATGATAATTCTTGATTCTAGGGTTTATATTACATTAACTTGGTTCCAAAATCATTCCTCATAGTTTAAGGATAAGCTGTTTACTTAAGGCATATATAGAGAGAGATACTTGGCTCTTAACTTTTTACATCTTTAAATAATAATAATCTGCTAATTTTCAAACCTATAAGAGAGATAAAAGACGTCTTGTTCAATAATGAGGATCTTACAAATCTTAAACAATTATATGCCATCTAAGGAACTCGGGGTGAATAGAGAAAAACACTAGTCCAACTCAAGAGTTTTAGCGCAAAAAAGAGAGGTTTCGGCTTAGTCAGGGCAAAAGAATTCACAGAGTGATTTGAAGATAGTTCGATCTGCATTCAGATTCGGTATAATGGAGACAAAATAAATTCGAACTCAAGTTTAAGATAATAAACAGAATTATACAATATGGGTCTATTATCGGTTGAGTCCCAGAGTGGTAGTAAAAGAACCGATTTCAATCTACTTACAAGGACGAGAAGTTCAATGACATTTCATTCCTATTCAAAGGATTTTAAAAACGATTAAAGATTCCTTCATTGCAAAGTTTAAACAAAACAAAGAGTCTTTTACGTGTCTGTAAATGACGATCTGAAGCTCGAAGGGGCTCTGATTTCTTTTCTCCCAAGAAACAGGTCAAAATGACGAGGCCATTGAAGTCCCTCCTAACCCAAGAAATTGCAGAGGCGGCTACAACGAAATCAAGCTAATTCTACCAAAACTAGAGATTTGAACAAAACGACCAAGCTCTTTCCCGTTTAAGCTCAATAGCAAGAATAAAACCAAAGAATGCCTCTTGATGAGAATGTCGACTGGAAAAGAGAAATGAGAGAATGTGAGAGTGGAGAAAAGAGTATCCGGACACAATGAATGCGGGTGCCAAAATGAGGTTACCAAATACTTAGGATCCAATACAAAGGAATGGGAAGGAATGGGAAGCTTCTTGCTAAGGAAGAGGCGAATTCCAAAATGAAGATGAGAGAGTAAGATGAAGTGATTCTAGATACTGACAGAGAATACCCCACATGAGAAATGCGAATGCCAAAACCAAATGATGAGGAAGCCAACCCGAAATAATTCAAAGCAAGCCAAGATTACACGGAAAAGAGACCGCATGAATTCTTCTTGGATGTTACGTTCAAGAATGAGGCCAAGGTGGCGGAGGTTACCGCCTCATCATAAGTGGACCTTGCCTCCATTCAAACTCACGTCAATCAAAAAGATATACCATTGTTTGGCTTATTAATTTCATTTCATTTAATATTACCAAAATATGTTAAGAGGAGGACGATGACATTCATTACTTAAATTGATTTGTTTTCTTAATATTTAATTTAAATGATTTATAGCCAAGGTTTTGACTTCGATTTAGCTATCTTACACTGACTCAAGGCGTGATGTTGAATTTGATCATTTATTAACTATGGCCTCTCCTTGATGATATGTCCTTTTCCCTCAGGCGTTGACGATCCTGCAACCACTTGGCAAAGGGAATAGAGTTAGATCGTTCTCGACATATAAGTATATATATTAAATACAAACTCACCATCACATTCATTTTCACACATAAGAAAATCATTCACATGTATAAGAAAATCATTCTCATTTGCGTTACAACATATAATTTAAAATTCTTTCCCCAATTTCACATTCTCATGAAAAGAAGTTAATCACAACTAACATAACAACCATAATTTCATTTCCATAATATTGTTCAAGACAAAAAGGGATGTAACATAATCTGCGTTTCTTCAATATAAAAAAAAACAAAAAATCACTAAGGAAGAGGGAAGCTACGAAATGGCATAAAGTATGACACGTGTTTTCTTTTTATTGATTTCCGCAATTCCATGGGATTATTGTTCATTGAAGAAAATGTGGTTGCGGAACCGCAAGTTAACGCCATATGTACTTTCATGATCTTAATTTACTGTGTTGCTGGGAAATCTTTAAAAAATAAGAAATAATTTCCTCTTCTGATCCAAAGCGAGTGAAATGTATTCATTTGATAACTTGATATTGAAAATTGGATGACGTATTGTACGTGATGATGTCATGAATCCAGTTATCAATTGAAATAAGATTTGTAAATAGATTTCATATGCTCACTTAAAAATACTTTTCTGCATGTGCTGAAAATAAATCAATTAAGTGAACCCATGCTTAATATAGTTCCCCTCGCTTAGTAAACCTTTTTTCGCTAATCTGCAAGGTAAAATTCACTCTAAGGAAAAGGGAAGGTGTGAAAATGGCAAAAAGTATGACACATGCTTTCTTTTTATTGATTTTTGTAATTCTATAGGATTATTGTTCATTGAAGAAAATGTAGTTGCAGAACTGTGGATTAATGCCATATGTACTTTCATGATGTTCTGATTTGAAGCAAGTGAAATGTATTGATTTGATAACTTGATATTGAAAACTGCACGACGTACTATACATGATGATGTCATGAATCTAATTATCAATCAAAATAAGATTTGTAATAGATTTCATATCATTTGAGTGCTTATTGCTTGAGGTACTCTCAAATGACAAGTACAGTCCGCATGTAGCTAGACGTTAATCAAAATAACATTGTGAGTGTCTCTCACACGAGTAAAGTTGGTTACTTGGTTAGCGCAAAAAAAACAATTAGACCTCACACAACTCATGAGTAAATGTCATAGCCCATAAATAAGGATGGCGAGTTCAACTGAAATCATTCTTAAAAGTCCATAAAATGGTTTTACTTTGAGTGCAATGTTCTGAATTCTAATAAGCATTTTCATTTTGTAAGGTTAATAAGGAATAAGATAATGTTGTGGTATTATTGGGGATACTCTAAATTCTCTTGTCTCTAGTTATATAGTTACGAAGTAAAAGAGAGACCAATTTCCTTCAAGTTCAAGACGGGTGGAATTGGAAAGAAGTTGATTTGGTTCACCTGGTCCATGAGCCAAGTTTTGAACTAGGACGAGGAACTTTGATGGAGATAAATGCTTTCACAGAGAGTCCGAGCACAAGTATTTTAATCTTGTTCACATTGAAAGCCGTCAATTTGTCATACTCTATTTTCATAGAGGCCCTCAAAAAGAAACTGTGGACTTTCAAATTCATTTTGTGCTATCCTAGTGCCTTGGAGTTGCCCGTAGAGGATGGGAGCAAATTTACTACCCCTTTTCTTCTGCATAATTCCAATTGGTAACCATGATAGGTACATTTTCTATATTCACAACTCCCATTTCCCTAGCATGGTAGGCAAGCCCTATGGATTTTCAGTCATTCTGTGCTATCTTGGTGGGCCAAATTGATCAGATTATGTAATATCTTTTATATTAAATGTTTTAACTGTTGGCTCGTGCTTCACCACAGTGGGTTGCAAAACCTATTCAAATAATCGATGTTATATTAAACAGAGGAACAAAAGTTCCTTATATAGAATTAGTTAACAGAAGACGAAATTAGAAACTATCCTAAACTAACTAAAAACGACTAGATGACCATTAACTAAACAATTAGAAAGATATTATACTAATACCCTCCCTTAATGGTCATTGTTCTAACTACCCAAAGAATAACAGAGAAGGCTGCCCCCTTCTTCTCAAAACACTTCTGCAACAAAAGACAAGAGCCTGCCACTGACTCTGCCACTTGAGATGCGTCTTCCACCAACCCTCCCAGAAACTGCAGAACTTCTGGAAATGACCAAAACTGGTTCACAAAACATCCAACTTGATGTTGGGTAACAAAACTGTCCCTTGTAACCAGAGACGCTGAGAACAGCGGCCATGATTTTGAGGAAAAATCGGCAAACCCTCGACGCCCCAAAATAGACTGCAAGAAGTCAATTGTGCAGATGTTCGCCCCAACAACTCTAGGTGCGACCAAAATGGACTGCAACAAACTACGATTTTTGAGGAAAAAATCACAAAACCCTAAAACTGAAGTTTACAAAGCATCTTTTTTTGGAAAAAACGGTAAAAACCCACAAAGGAATCCCATGCAATTTTGCGAATTACAAAAGCCTAGAAACGATTTTTGAGGATAAAATCGAAAAAAACCAAACAGGTAGCTGACACAAAATCCGAAACACGGATCAACATACATAACATCGTTTTTAAAGGAAAAATGGTAGAACCTTTCCAGAGACCAGAGAGCCCTCCTGAATTGCGGAAACCCTGACTAGGGCATACAGGGGAAAACCTTTAATTTTTTTAGGAAAAAATTATAAACCCTCTCATGATTTTTCAAGCAAAAAATCAGAAAACCAAACAAAATTTTTGAAGGGTCAAAATTATGAAAACCCATAAGAGTTTTTTCAAGGAAAAAAATTATTAAAAACCCATCAAAATTTTTATAGGGACAAAATTGCTAAAACCCGTCTGAATTTTTTTAAGGAGAAAAAATTACTAAAAAAACCACAAGTTAGTTTTTTTTTATTTGAAAGGGACAAAAAATTATTAAAAACCCAGAACATCGATTTACAAAACCCAACAAACTGATGCTGTCTTTGGACGACAATCTTCCTCCAAACCTTGAGAGACAACGCACATAGTATGTAGAGGTTGCACGCCGGAATAGGGTTCTCACAACAAAAATGAGGGCTTAGGGCCATCGTAGAATATGGAGGACGTAGGAGAGAATGACATAGGTTTGAGCAAGGCATGTCGACAAAGAAGGAAGTCGTGCGGCTTCCAAAAAAATGTCCACGAACAGAGAGCTGATGCAAAAACAAAGAACCTGTGCGCCAAAGATGGAAGAAAACATGCTGATTTAAATTGCACAAAAAAACATAGAGTTCTTGACGTGCCATGAACAGATCCTCCCGTGCAATCTCACCACGATCATAACAAAAGCATCCGCCATAACTAAGAGCCATAAAATCCAAAAGAAATCTCACATGAAAAGATTCTCACGAATTATAGACTAATAGGCCCACAAAATTCTCGAAGTAAGAACACAAACTTCTAAAAAATAGAACCACAAACCCTAGCTTGCGATTTTCAAAAACCCTACTTCAACAGACCCTCCCAAAATCTTGAGCCCTCTCGTGAGGGAGACAAACTTAGACCAGCTCCGATACCATGTTCAAATAATCGATGTTATATTAAATAGAGGAACGAAAGTTCCTTATATAGAATTAGTTAACAGAAGACGAAATTAGAAACTATCTTAAACTAACTAAAAATGACTATATGACCATTAACTAAACAAATAGAAAAATATCATACTAATAGAACCAAGGTCCAAAATTTTCTATAATTGTAGAACCATAGTGGTGGCTTGGAGCTATCATGTGAAATCCCAAGATCCCAAGCATGGTCGGCAAGCCTTGTGGTTTAAGAATATTATTTGCATCCCATAACACCACTACCAACTTGGAATCAATTTTGTTTGATGTAAAGTGATGTGTTATTTATACAAGAGCTTGCATGCTCTACTCATTTTTAGAAAGCTATATAACCTTGTAATTCAATTGTAATAAAATAAATGGTTGTGTTATTCTTCGTTATTCAGTTACAATAAAGAATTATTTTGTGTGTTTAGTGTCTATTCAAATTACAAGTAATTAGAATTAATGTTATTACTTATTAGAAACACAATCAATGATATTGTCTCTGGATATCCACAATCTGGTAGTACTTGTAAAATTCTTAGTGGTAGTACATTTTCACATTTTTAGGGCTCCTAGTCTTTGCTCTAGTCCTAAGCTGCAAAAATTCAAAATGTTGTCACTCTTGCTAGGGTTTGCTAAAATGTTGCTTTATATGTGAATTTAGGTTCAAAAACCCTAAAAAAACCCTACCTAGTTTGCTCCACCTTGCACTTTATTTCTGATTCGTTGTTGACCTGCTCCCCTAGTTTTCGGTCTCATTAGTCATTTTATTAAGTCTTTTGTAACGTTAAGTTACTGACCCCTTTATCCTCTCCTAGTGCTCACTTAAGACGAAGATTCCACATGTGCTTAATTAAATGGTTTAAGTGATTCCGCACTTAATATATGGTTCCCATCGCTTATTATGCCTTTCCACTAATCCACACAAAGTGTTTTATTAAGGAATGGAACACCCGTGGAATTGTAGAAGGATTGACACTTGACTCCTTTTTAGTGGTTTCCCTTCGGCATGATTTCGTGAGTCTGCAGATAGTTTTATAAAGGTTAAGTTAATTGCCACAGAATTGTGGAAAGGGGATAGGTGTCAATATCATGCTAAAGGGATTCTGCAGGTCCGTGGGATGATTCAAGAAGATCTATATGTGACTTGCAGAATTGCAGAATAGGGACACGTGGACTCATATCAATGTCTCCAATGGGTTTTCTATTGAAGGCTAGGATTGTGAGCAACAAAATGACGACACGTGGCACAATCTCATGAGGATTCTGTATCTTAGTGCACTTTAAAGTTAAAACAACTTTAAAACACATGTTTATATCATAAGTTACTCGACCGTTCGATGAACGTTTTATGGATGGTTGTAGTTGAATTCCGGAATGAAATGCATAGAGTGCTAAGCTTGCGAACTCAAACCTCCAGAATCACCCTATAACCATTAGATTTACAAAGATAAAACGGTTGAGAATTTATTTGAGATGTAACATTTGAATGACACTGCCTCTCGCCGAAAGTGATCAATTAATAGAAGGTGCATAAATGAAGCACAACTGTTGAATTTAATTTGAAGTGTCAATACAAAATTGTAATGTGCTAATTGTGTAGTTCAAAGGTAACATGTTTCATTCACTTTAATATTCGAGAAAAAGAAGAAGTGATCTTTCTATTGGTAAGTGATTTTATTTTTAAGTGAGAGGGTCAAGGCATAGGGAGATTGCTCATTGTAGTGCACCAAGGGGATTATGGGTTCCAACATAGCCAGTTTATGCTTGTTAGTGTCTCTGTATTCATCGTTTCTTAATTTTTCAATCTTGGAGTTTAGGGTTGAGATCTTGAGAGTTCACATTGTACAAGCATGTCTACCACCACTACTAGACCAGCAGTTGGGAAAGACAAAGCAAAATCAAATAGAAAAATAGATTATGCCGGAGTGCTTAAAACCCTAGGTTTCATGGATGAATACCATGATATTTATGATCTTGAAATATGTGGTGGGCTTACCTCAGAACTTAAATTTTCATATGATAATAAGGTTGCAACGCAAATGAAAACTACCAATAGTAAAACAATGCCAATTAATAGTATCACTGCATCGTGGGTAGTTGGATTGGGGTGCATGATGTTACATAAGGTTTTCCATTGCCTAGAATTTATCATGGTCTGCGCCCACAATTATGATAACAAAAAAGTAATTGTTAATAAAGATAGCAAAGAAGAAATGTTACCATTACTGCAAAAGAATTTGGAAATGTGTTGAGCTTTATAGCCGAAGATTTTGTAAATGTCCACATTGACCTAAAAAAGCTTGCTAGTGATTATGAAGCAGTCGATGAAAGGGAGAAAAATACTTTTTTTAATTAAATAGCTTAGGATTGTCATAGTAACTTATTAAAAAATAATCATAAGCCTCCTTATGATTTGAAAATTTTTAGACCATGGGTTCAGGATACTATGTCCATGCTAGTATTTTGCCTCAGACTGGATAATATTCGGAAAGTGGGTGCAAGCCTCCTTGAAATGGTATTTAATATCCATTATGCTAAGTGACCTATCAAATATAACTTTCTTGAGCACATTGTAGAATCCATGCATAAACAATTTTTAATGATTAAAGGAGGTTCGACTAAGACATTTAGGTTCACAACCTACTTGTACTATTTTTTTTCTATTCAAATTTAGTGGAATGTTTGTGACCAACAAGCTTCAAATTCTAGACCAACAAGCCCTGTACGAATGCTGAGGAAAAAAAATGGTTCTAGTATATGGACCACTAAGATAAGGATGCATAATTCTTGAAGGAACTACAATCATTTTGTAGACTACTTTTATGCTCCATTGTATCAAGCAATTACAAATACTCCAATGCCTAGATTGCCTATGCCTTGTAGAGATTGCATTCAACTAGGAAAAGAAATACGATTGGCTGATTGTACTTATGGAACTTGGAAGAATATACTGTGCTAAGATTTTATGGATTAGGAGTAGAGCCATACAAACTTCCAATACATGTGACAAAAAGGGTTTTTGCATTGGAATATGTACGACAGATGGAGAGTACTCATTAACTATACTTTGTCAATCAGCAAAAGAAGAGCATATTTCCTTTTTTACCTTTTTCATGTGGAGGGTTCTGGTGTGAGTGTTCCAAGGTCTTCTTGCACCACTAACTAAGAAGACTTTTCCCTGTCTTCATTCAGGAACTTGATACCTTCTAGGTTCTTGTTAGGCTTAGATTATTAACTAAGTCCTATTCCAACTCCTCTTCAAGAGTTTCACACCCTGTGCTTCTCCTTGAAAGACTAACACCACTTTGAACTGGCAAACTCTTCTCCTACACTTAGAAGACTCTAAGTGCCAACATCACACAAAACCTTGAATTGATTGCAGGGGTGCCAAACATACTGGAAACATGCCATGTATCTCCAACTGGATCCATCTTGGATGGTCTTCAATCTTCTTTCTTACTGATTTCAAGAATTTGTCTTGAGAAGGCCTAATTCCTTGTAGCCCTTGACAGTGACCTTTTTGTCATTCTTGCCCAAACTTTCCAAACAACCTGAAAAACAAATCTCACATTCAGATACCCTTTTTGATCCTCTAAAAGATTCACAAGGTTTTAGTCCTCTGAGCCCTCCGTACACTGGTTTCCTATTATCTAGGTCAAATAGGGCTAAAAGACCTATTTACTAGGGTTTCACTGTTTCCTCACTCAAGACTAAATCAGATGGATTGGTAGAACCTCAATTCCTTCTGGCATGTTAGGTTATGACTAAACCCTATCTGGAACTGTACTTGTTCCGTACGGTACCTCTTTCCCCTGCCTGATCTCTTCAATTCTTGACTGTCAAACCTCTAACCGGGCACTCTAAGCTCACCTAGGGTTTGTTATTGCACACTGCTACTCGACTCCACATGACTCCTACCACTAAATATGTACAAACAAATGGCTCCCTTAACAAATCCATCTATTCTCAAGAAATTCCCGTGGCTAGATTTCATGGGGGAGCCATAAAAAGACAAACTGGTCAGAACAGAACCAGCAAACCCTCTAGTCCTTAACCTATCTAATCAAAACACTAAACTAACTCAAATGAACTTGCAGAATGGAAAAGACTTAGAACTACCCTATGAACACAAATGCAATGTCAAATTAATACATTCAATCCACTTGATATCACTGTCACTTCAAAACATTTGGAAAACACAGAAATTGCAGAGTCTTCTTCTTATTCCAAAAACAAAAGCTTGATTACAAAAAAACTAACTTCTTGAATTCGAGCCACCTCCTTTCATAGATGCCATTTACCATGTTTGTAGGGTGTGTTGGTCGATCCCCCACTCCTATCTTTTAGGGGATCCAAGGCAACCGAGTTGCATGCAACATTTGCCATAATGGCAAATGTTGTCATGACAACTTTGTAACAACTTTTTGGCAACTTATCATTATGCCATCTCCCTAACTCTTAGGACCTCTCTCCTATATTTCGAGCATCCAACTCCCTTAACTACCTCATGGCATCCTTCTAACAACATTCATGTGTTTAGAACACATTTAAGACTCCAATTCCAACTTATGCTAAACAAAGCAAAACTATTAATGATGACTAAACATTGGTGAATCTTAGTCCTAATGACTAATTCACCTAACCACAATAATGACCTTCTAAGGTCCAAAACAAATACACAATAACTCTGACTTGGCTAATGTCAGATACAAGCCAAAATGTCCTAACTATGGAGGTTAGTCTAGGTGCTCCTGCACCAGGTTCACATTTGAGAGAAAAGCATTTAGTGTGGTACATGATTTTTTGAAATTTTTTCAATTTGATTTTGTCTCTCACTGGCAATATGATCCATGTGACCATTAAATCAAGGATTGTGGCCAATAAGAATGCTGCAAGTAGAATTCAACATCAAAGTTAACCCTTGCTTGAAAATTTGAAAAACAAGGATTCTTGGGATGAGGTCAAAATAGCAATGGAGAAAACTGCTGCTGAGAAAGATATTTCTTTTGAATAATTGTCAGCAGAAATGATGTAGGAGCACCCGAGCGAATTGGCGATCCTGCATTGCCGAAAAAAAATGATTAACTTAGTTTTGTTTGCTCTTCATTTTGTGATGTTTTGGTTGGTGTGCCATGACGGAGTATGCAGGCAACACCTCACTTGGTATTTGCATCTCCAAATTGATAGTCTGATTGAAATATCAAAATCCATGGCTGGGGCAATTAGCAACGTGACAATCCATATTTTGCGTTTGAAGAACAGACCACCTTCCAAGAGGGCGTGGGACCAAGTTTTATTTGCTTCTGCTTTTCTAACAGTTTTTACATTTCGTATGCCAATGCATCATGGAGGGGCGATTCATTTTCTTTGCTGTTTTGGCAGATCAATAAAGCATTGGCAAATTTAGAAATGTTTTAATTACATTGTCCCAGCATATGAGACAGCTGAGAAAGACATTGACTCATTTGGGGAAAGACTAATTGATGGTTTTAGAGATCTTTGGACATTATAAAAGAAATAAATGAAACAAATACAGAGGAGGTTAAGGATGCAGATCGAGCCATTTTTAAAATGGTATTTTAAACTTTAAAACTGAAAAATGAAATGTAAAACCAAGTGCAGAAAGTGAATGGGCATGGAGAATGAAGGGGCGTGGGGAAAGTCAATGTTATTGGAATGTGAAGAGAAAAAATAATGCAGAGATACAAGGGGGCGTGTATGGGCAAGAAGTGCTTAGGGAAAATTGAAAATCCAAGTGCAGATTGGACCAAATGCAGGCCACCCACTTGTGCAGGTTGGGGTGAAAAGAGGCAAGGCTGCACAGATGTGGAGTAGAGGCTGTGTAGGTTTGACAGGGGCTGTCATAGTAGGTAAAAGGCAGCAAATTTGCTCACTGGCTAAAGCATGGACAGAGAAATTGAGGCAACGCCTCATGTAGGAAATTTTCAATGAATGTGCAAATAAAATTTTGAATCAGAATTATCTTGTATGCAGAATTAATGGAGAGTTGCAGAGGTAGAATAAAATTATTTTCAGTTTGTAATTTCAAGTTCTCCAAGAAATAGATATCAATAAGATGAACTGTTTTGAATTGTTGATAAAATTTGAATCTGAATTTAATTGTTTGCCAAAGATACTTCAATAGATTGGGGTTGAATTTTGTGATTAAAATTGACATATGCAATTGTCAATTTAAGCTTGAATTGGTTGTAAAGCTTTGAGAATTCATAATTTGTGAATTGTGCAAGAGTTTAATTTGTGACAGTGGGGTAAATTGTGTCCTGCACCAAGAAATTATGGCATTGCACCAACAGAGAGAAGCAAAGAAGCAAATCAGGAGGTACAACAATTTCTATGAAAAAAGTGACCTACCATCTACTAAAGTAAAAATACTAGATTCTCTAAGAAGGGCTTGTAGAGAACAAAATTTGAAAAAAATTACTGCTTTTTGGTCTACGAGGAAGGATCTAGGTGAACCAAAAACTAGTGGAGCATTTGAAGAGATCCAAGAAGATTATGAGTTCAGCAATTTGTGGAATAAAGAGCATTTTTTGAAGTTCAATAAATTGATGATGAATCTGATGATGATAGGGAAGAACAAAGTGTACAATATGCAAGCAAAGTCAAATTTGGTTTAAGTGAGACCACAAAACAAACATATACTTTAGGAGCAATCATAGTTGAAAAAATGGGTTATGAAGGTGGTGGTTTAGGGTCCAAAGGACAAGGCATTTGGGTGCCATTAGAGGTAGGCCATAGAAAATCTAGTGATTTGCAAACCATTGGAGCTGATAAAAAAGCCCAAGGGCATACAAGGATAGGTGAAACGATTCATTTTGTTACAACTTCAATTCCTAATCCTCATGGTCAGGTACAATCACAACCAGGACATGGTGGAGAATCTAGTGCATTTGGCATTGCCACTAGTGGTGATGGTATGGGTAGTAGTACTAGTAGTGGTCAACATGTGCTATAACAACAAATTACACACAAGAGGCCCAACAATACAAGATACTACACAAAAACCTAGTGAGCAAGGCATTTTGAAGAAGCAAGGGATTATGACAAGTACAAGTCCAACTACTAGTACCACTATCTTAATTTTCACTCCAAAGGAGTTATTTTGTAATGTCCCCTTCTCAGTAGCCACTCAGGATGATCACTTAGCCTTTTTAATTCCCGAAGGCAAAGGGTGAAATTAGGGAATCCTTTACTCAATTATTTAATATTGCCTAAAGCATCAAGTTAAATTTAAAAGATGATATTAAGTAATTAATAAAGTAAGGTTATAAAGTGACTTTAAGTGAAAAATTTGAAAAGGTACTTTAACAAGTCACTTTATATTATTTGAGTGTGAAATTAAGTGGGGAAATATAAAAGGCAAAAAGGAGCTCACTTATCTCATTCTAGGACGTTATTTTCTCACTTCATTTTAGAGAGTTTTTCGAAGGCTTTTAGGTCTGTGGGTTTAGAGACCCTAGGGCACGAGTTTCGGTAGTGAAACTATCTACCCTAGTTGGAGATTGTTGAGGAATCCATTTGGGGTTTCTATAGGTACTTCATTGCAAATTTAATAGTCACTTTCAGCAACCAAATTGGAGTGGATCAACTGCTTTCAGTTGGAGATTGTCAAGGGTTTGAGTGGAGATTACATTCCTGATTTTGAAGCATTTTCAGTTGAAGCCATTGTGCAACGTTTGCCATTTTCTGGGTTGATATCTGTTTGTAAGGAGGTTGTGGTCATCTCTAAAACCCTGGGCGTTGCTTCTATCAGCAGAATAGAGAGTTTTGATATGGAGTCTGATGAATATTGAAGCCATAAGGGAAGGACGTATTGATTAGAGGCTGAAGCGATGCTGTTTGCACACCAAGAAGTCATCGTTACCGCCTTAGAAGGCAAGGCAAGTCATTAAGAAGAGGATACGTGCTCTTGTGAGGGTTGACTGATCTTCCCAAGGTAAAACATGAAGTTCTGGAGCTGCTGTGAGTTTATCAAGCTGGGACAGAACATTTCCAGGTCTGGACGGCTACTTCTCACATCATTCTATGCTTAAGGTGTTGGAGGCGCTTGTAAGTTCTGTTCTAATCTGAAGTTGTTTCTAGTGTTGTGACTGAATCTTAGAAGCCATAAAATGCTCTGTAATAATCAATTGCAATGTACTTGAGTGTTGTGCACGTATTTCAGTCCTTACTGTCTCAAGAAAAGCATGTCGAACTGCTGTTAAACATTTTCTGTGACTGCTGTGCAAGTTTAGTGTTGTCAAGGGAGTTCTTAGTGAAAGGATCATCACTTTGATGCTGTTTCAGTCATTGATTTGTTACCTTATTCTCCAAATGAATTGCTGTTAATGAAATGCAAGTGATACAAGAAGCCTTCACTTACTGTTCAGATTTATATGTCATCACTGTTGAATGCTTTTAATTTATGCATCATATCTCTCACTGTCTGATTAAAAGAAGTCTACAAAACTGAATACATTGCAAAATCCTTACACCCCCGGAAAGGAACCTTACATATTTTCAGGCACTCCTCCAGTTAGTGTGACTGCAACAATAATGGCTAATCCTTAGCCTTGGGCTCAGTCTCAGATAATTGGAGATGTTCCCATCATTGCAAGTACTCCTGCACCATTCAAGCATTCCATTATGTCTGCGGCCCCAGGTTTTGATTACAATGATGAGTTTAAAAAAAAATCAGAAATGTATAAAAAAGAAAGGAAGCAACTGATAGAGTACATCTATTGTAACTCCAGAGCCTGCAACAACTAGGGTATTACCCACATTTGACCCAAATACAAAAATCATGGAGTACATGTTTGTTGTTCCCACAGTTCAAAATAAACCAGAGAATTAGATGGATCGCTTTGAATTTCAAGTGAGCAGTTTGCAATTGGATTTTTCTGGATACAAAAATTCTGACAAAATTAATGTAAGAATATGAGAGAAGCTATTTCTGGATTAGATTGTGTAAGCTTTTTTTGGATCGAAAAAAACGTTTCGGATCACACTCCGTGATCCATCATCAGGATAGAGAGCTCAAGGAGATGAAAAAGGTTTGTTGCAGACCCAACAGGTATAAAAAGAGGCAAAAAGATGGTAGAGGGATAGAAGGCACAAGGCCCAAGAGAGACAGGAAAGAAATTAGAAAATGGAATTAAGAGAATAGAAATATATCTTTATTAGTGAAAAGAAGAAAAATGAAAGAAAGATAAATTAAAAATTAAGAGTCACAAACCAAAAAATTAGAATAGAAATTGTAGTCTATAATAATATATTTAATAAGCTAATATTTGTGAGCTAATATCTTGATAAAATTAATATATTCAAAATTAATATTCTTAAATTATCTAATATCTATTAATATATTCTTCTTAAAAATATTAAAATTAATATTAATATCTATTAATATATTCAAAAATTAAGCTAGATAAGATTAAAATGTATTCAATATTAATCTTGAATATCTATTAATTATTTTAAGCTAAATAATTAAGATTAATATATAAATAGATATTAGATAATTTAAGAATAATTAAATTATTCAAAAGGTTATATATAAATAGATAATAGATATTTAGATAAATATCTAAAGATTATATAAAGATTATATAAATTATTTATATAAAGATTATCAAAAGATTATATAAAGATTATATTAATATCTAAAGATTATATAAATTATTTATATAAAGATTATATAAAGAATATATTCATATAAAGATTATATAAATTATTAATATATTTAAATCTTTTAATATATATTAATCTATTTAAATATAATCTCTAGAATAATTTATCTAATCTTTAGATATTAATATAATCTTTATATAATATATAAAGATTATATTAATATCTAAAGATTATATAAATTATTAATATATTTAAAACTCTTAAAATATATTAATCTATTTAAATATATCAATCTTATTTAATAATTTAAATAGATCATTCTATTTAAAATTAAAAAATAAATAAATAAATAAATAAATAAAAATATAAAAATAAAATAAAATAAAATAATAGATATTCAAGATTAATATTGAATAGATCTATTTAATTATTTTTAAGCTAAATAATCTTTATTTAAATTAATGTAAATAATTAATATTAATCTATTTAATTTAAATAGATCAATATATTTAAATCATTTAAATATATTAATCTATTTAAATATATCAATCTATTTAATAATTTAAATAAATCATTTTATTTAAAATTAAAATAGATATAAGATTAATTTTAATAGATATTTGAATATTAATCTTGAATATATTAATAGATATTAATCTTGAATATATTCAAGATTTAAATTCTTAAATTATCTAATATCTATTCTTAGATTTATTATATTCCTATTTAAATAATTCTATTAAAATTATTAAGATAGATGATTATGTTTAAATAGATTGATCTATTTAAATTATTAAATAGATTGATCTATTTAAATTAGATTAATTTATGATTTAGAAATAAATTATTATAAAGATGGAAGATAAATTAGATTTATTATATTCCTATTTAAATAAATCTATTAAAAATATTTAGTTAGATGATTATATTTAAATGGATTGATCTATTTAAATTATTAAATAGATTGATATATTTAAATAGATTAATATATATTAAAAGATTTAAGTATATTAATCTATTTAAATAATTTAAATATATTAATCTATTTGAACAATTTAAATATATTAATCTATTTGATTTAAATATATTAATCTATTTAGATGATTTGAATATATTAACTATTTAGATATTATATTAAATAATGATAAATTAGATTTATTATAAATTAAATGGAAAATAAGTTATATTTATTTAAATAGATTAATATATTTAAATGATTTAAATATATTAATCTATTTAATTAATTTAAATATAATTAAAAATATTAATCTATTTAGATAAGATTATATTTAAATAGAATGATCTATTTAAATAATTTAAATATATTAGTCTATTTGAACAATTTTAAATATATTAATCTATTTAGATGATTTAAATATATTAATCAATTTAGATAATTTAAGAATATTAGTCTATAAAGATAAATTAGATATATTATAAATTGTTATGAAGATGGAAGATAAGTTAGATTTATTTAAATAGGTCAATATATTTAAATGATTTAAATATATTAATCTATCTAGATGATTTAAATGAATTAATCAATAAATTAAAAACATTAATCACTTTAAATGTATGTCGAACTATCAATGTGTTGAAATGTGTTAAAATATGTATATCTATTTAATGAATTAATATATTAGAAAAGAAGCTATATAAAGACAAACAAAAGAACGAAGAACACTAAAAAAGAAAGAGAGCTATAAAAAAACCACAAGGAGAGGGGGACCAAGCAAGTGAAGGCGATCACAATCCTCGAAGAAAGAGTGACGAGGGGGAGGAATGAGAAGACACGAAGTACAAGGGAGGGGGGAAGGGGAAAGGATGGAAGAAACGAAAGGGCAAAGAGGAAGAAAAAGAGGAACCAAACAAAAGCAAGCAAGTGACCTCAAGAAAGCGAGGGGGAGGAATGAGAAGACACGAAGTAGGGAAAGAAAGGATGGAAGAAACGGGGCAAAGAGGAAGAAAAAGAGGAACCAAACAAAAGCAAGCGACCTCAGAGCCTAGAAGATGGGAGGAAGGGAAAATTAGAAGATGGGGGAGGGGGAACAAGATCGCGGGAGATAAGAACGAGGGAGAGAGGGTCAAGATCGAGGGGGATGGTGGTTTTTAAGCAACGACAAAAGAGGCTTCCAAGAGAGGCTTAAACTCCACCCTTCATCGCGATTGAGGTTGTTGGGGTGATTGATGATTTGAATGGCTTCTTTGAGTTTCCTCTTGCGGAAGTTATCTTCAACGAACAAGATTTGAGTGTTTTCTAAACAGATATGGTGTTTGGTTGAAGAGGAGTGTTCGGCTAGGGCTGATTTTGAGACACGTGATTGATGTCAGCACCATGCTCTCTAATTCTTGTGTTGAATGCTCGACCCGTTTCACCAATGTACGGAGTGCCACATTATTGCTAAAGCAAGAGAGAGAGAAAAAGAACAATGAATTGGTGTACACATTATTGCTAAAGCAAGAGAGAGAGAAAAGGTTGCAGATTCAAATAGAAAAGTTAAATGTAGACTTAGCAAATGAGAAAGCAAAGAGGATAGCAACAAATAACAAGAGCAATGAATTAGAAAAATGAATAAAATAATTGCCTCTACATCTACAAGCAAAGAGGATAAATAGACAGAGGTGGAATTGAATGAACTGAAGCAAAGGTTAGATGAGAGCAGAAAGAAATATGATGATGAAAAATCCACTTTAGAAAAATTAAAACAAAACCTAGTGAAAGCAAAACATTGGGAACAAAAATTGGAGGAAGAGAGAAAAACCTAGTGAAAGATTGGCGATAGAGTTGAGGCAAACAAAAAATGAAATAAAGTCTTGTTAGAATAAGTTGACTACATTTTGTAGAGAAACAATGAGGCATATGAAACAAAAGATTTGGGAGGAAATAATGCAAAGGATTGATCATTTGTGTGAATTGTTTCAATTGATTGATGATCTAATAGTACATAATAGGAACCTCAAGACATACATAGGGGACAACAAAAATGTGATTTCAATAGAGAAAATTGCAAATCAAAATTTGCAAACAGTCTACAAAGTCGGTGACAATGAATTGAAATAAAAAACAATTAATGACCGGATTGATGTCTCAATGAAGGTGCCATCATTCAAAAGTGTTTGAGAATACGTGAAACAAAGGACTTTTTGGATTAGATTGCAAAAAAGATGAAGAAGTTGGATAAAAAGGTAAGGAACTTGACAAAGCTTGGTTTGTCAGAGGCTTTTGACACAACAAAGCAAGTCATTGGAAATGATGATTTCAAAAAGAAGATGGAGGATATGAGGAAGATAGATTGGGATTAGTTTCCTCAGAACCCAAATGAGGCGAACTATTTGGATTCCATCAAACCACTGATAACCTTGAATGCAACTTTGATTGAAACATTCAAGTTAAGTTCTAATTTCAATCATGAATTGTTAACAAATTTTCAAGTCAAACACTATTAGTTACAATAAATGGCACTTCCATCACATGAACAGTGGAGCATGCAACAAAAGTTGATAGAATGATTTGATAATATGACTTTCCAACTCAGTTCTGTGCAGAGTTGTCTTTGAGCAAGATTTTGCATTGCCTCTATGTATTCCTTCATTTGAAAATCAATACAAAACTCAAATTCATTAATGTGTTCAATTATCTGTATTATTTATTTGCTCAATTGAAGAAAAACTTTGGTTTCTACTATTAAATACACATTAAACGATTGCTAATGTTGTATATGCTACTATTGTTAATATATTATTAAGCATTGAGTTGAATGATGGATCATTGAGTACATGTAAAACTTATCAGTATGACAATTAAAATATGAAATTATTAGTAATATTTTAATTTATTCAATCTGATTCATAATTTTATAGAATACAATATAAAATATCATCAACTACAGTTTTGAATATGAATCTATGATTCATGAAATGCAGTATAAAATTTAAATACCTAGAAACGCTAAATCCCTGGACAATAGTTAAAATTTAGAATCTAGATTGAACAATGGAAATTTGGAACAATGGAAAATAGTAGTACATTTTTTTTTTGGTCGGTAATCGCTTTTTGACTGGAGCTTTGAACCAGCGAGGCCACAATTTATGGGGGACCTCATCCCCATGTTTGTTTGGTTTTTGACACCAGTCCATTTTTCTCCGCTTCTGCTTCTCTACTCCTTCCGTCCTTTCTTCCTTCCTTTCCTTCCTTCGTCGCCTCTCACCTTGCACCACTACACATCCCCCGCACTCCGTATCCTCCGTTCTCCCTTCTCCATCCTGTACTTCACTTCCTCTATACTCCCTTATCCCCTCGTACTTCGTTCTCCCTTCTCTCCATGTCTCTTTCTCCACTCCATACTCCTCCGATCTCCTCCCTGCCACTTGCCACCTCTCCGTGTCTCCTTTTCCACCCGTACTTCTGACTCCTCCTTGCCACCTGCCACCTGAAATGCTGCTCCATCACTCCTTATCTCTCCACTCTTCCTACTCCTCCACACCATCCAATCTCTTTTCTCCAACTTCCAGCTGCGATCTTCTTCCCTCCTCCACCGCTGCATCCACCATGGCACTCGTTCCTCTGCACCTGCCGCGGGATATTGGAGTGGTCTGAACACCACCCGACAACTTTTTGATCACCTCCTTCTATCCTCCTTCAACCGCTAGCGGAGCCTCCTTCATGTGATGGGGGGAAAGTTTCGATCATCTGATGCCCTATCAACAGGGCCGTGACTTAACCGTCACGCTGCGGGGTGAACCCGAAAAATAGTAGTACGTTAATTTATTCAATTTGATTCATAATTTCATGGAATACAATATAAAATACCATAAACTACAATTTGGAATATGAATCTATGATTCATGAAATGGAGTATAAAATTTAAACACTTAGAAATTGTTAAATCACTAGACAACAGTTAAAATTTAGAACCTAGATTCTACATTGGAAATTTGGAATAGTGGAAAATATTAGTACGTTAATTTATTCAATCTGGTTCATAATTTCATGGAATACAATATAAAATATTGTCAACGACAATTTGGAATATGATTCATGAAATGCAATATAAATACCTAAAAACTGCTAAATCCTTTGCATTTGCCAATTCACCTCTTGGTCCTCACTCTGATGATGAGATTGAGAGCCGTCTCGACTTTGAGTCTGGTCTTCATTTTCTTCGCCCTACGCATGTCCACTTAACTGCATCTCAAGTTCAACATTCATTGTGTCACTGTCATTTGTGCCACTGCCACTAATGTTTGAAGTGTTGCACAACCCTCTTCTTTCACATATGGACTTCTAGATTGTGAGTGCCCTTTCAAAAGGAAAACTTTGGATATTGTACCTAGTTGTATACATCCTCAAGCGATTTTCCGAATTCTTGTCTAGTTTGTTTCTTATCTTTGATTTCAAAAACCCCAATGCACTGAAAACTCTCTCATCCTCCATCGACCCCAATATTGTTTTTTCCATAAATCAGCAAGTTTGAAATATTCTGATAATAAATCACACAATATTTCACTCTGACCAAATGTTTCCCAAACCCTTGTTATTGATCCCGCTTGCATGGGATTCTCCATGGAGTCAAATTGGTCAATCATACTTGTTGCAAAACGGGAAGCTTGCTTTCTAAGCTTAGTTTCATTTATAATTCCTATTTTCTATCCATTGTATTCTAAACTTTTTGAAAAGTTTCCGACTAAGGTAATTACTTTTTTATAAAATAATTTTGGTGTGACAATGGATTGGGATCCAAAATTGAGGATACACAATAGACATGGCTTCAAGTATTTCATCTCGAGGGAATCGTTCAAGAATCTTTGAGGAAAGAGATTTTGCAACAGATTTTAAAATACCACTTATAGATTTAACAATGTCGTTAAAAGCTTCCTTTGTAATAGGTACTCCTTTGGTAGAGCCTCTGACCGTCATATAATAGTGCATTGGTATCTTAAATCCACGTACAAAAAGACATAGTAGATGAGGCTGGCTAACATGTTGGTGTACAGTATACACATGCATATAGACCCAAGAAGTATTATTTACCACAATAACTTCATTTAAAGATAATGCAATGAAGGTTGACTCTTTTATTTTTTCCTATAAATCTTGTTTTTCCATCTCAACAAGACAATTTACCCATTCCCATCTAGAGTTTATTGACCAATGTGTGTTAGAAAAGGAATGCCCAAAAAAGATAATAAATTATTATATTCTGGGTAGTTTGTCATAGGACGCCCTCTGTACAAAATATGAAAAACAACACTCAACTGAATAGTTTTTGCCAATTGTGCTCCTGACATTATCTTTCCACATTGAGTTTCAATTAAACCTCCACATGTAGCAAGCTTCGCCATTCTTTGCATATGCTCATCATATCTAAGGCATACTTAACATGAAGACATTCTTTGATTTCCATCTTACTACTAATTTTTCCTTTTTGTTTATGATTTGTTTTTCATAAACTTTACCGATATGCTTTTCTATAGTGTCAAGCTTTAGCTGCAACTTCTTGTCTCTTTTATATTTCCAACTACAAATCGTACACTTGCATTTTGTTGGAGGTCCACCTTTGTTTGTATTCTCCATTGGTTCAATGAATGGGTACTTTGACCCTAATCAATCTGAAAATTCCTTGTCATATCCCACTCGTGCCCCATTTTTGATTTGGCTTTTCTTTTCATCTTCCTCGCAGCAATATCATCTATGGTGCCAACATTTTCATCTAGGTCAATTATCTCATTTTGGCTATCCTGGGTATCTCTTGGAACATCTTATGCAGCATTGTCATCCTCGTCTGACTCAATTAACTCGTTCCAATCTTCTTGTGAGGTATTGCCAATGCCTCCATTAATATTTGGTGCCAAAGTAAGACTTGATGGTGACTCTGCTTTTTGGGCATTTTGATGGCCTCCCTTCACCACCTTGAGGAGTCTTACTCTTGTTGCACTTGCTGCTGGACATCTTGATCTCTCATGAAATGAAAACTGCCAAAAAATGTTTTCTCAATTTAAGGACATAGAATGTATATCCCATTCCCTACTCAATATCATCTTTAAGATTGAAGCAAAAATGACAGAGAATTTTTTTTATGACACTATGAAGAAATGATCACTTACCTTTAGGTTTTCACCGACTCACTATTTGTTAATGCAACAATGCCTGTAGTTGCAAGTTTGTAACTTGCTTATGATTAAGATTCCAACTTCCGAATCGAGAGTTCGCAAGTCCAGAACTAAACAAAATGTGTAAAAATAAATTAGAGTTTCGATTGTATTTATAACAATCCATATTTGGCGAATTCTTTAGGATTTTTAAATGGTATAGTAGAAACTTGGCGAATCCCACATGATTATACAACAATACATTTAAATGTTGGGTGAATCAAACCTCGACGGAATACATATGTTGTAATTTTCAAGGCGATTATGGCCCTACGATTAGTAGGGAGCTATCATAGTATGGGCAAAATGGGTCTTCATACGCAATTAGTTTTTAATGTAATTGGCGAAATGTGTCCTCAAACGTAATTATTTTTTAATGTTATTGGCAAAATGGGTCCTCATACGCAATTATTTGTAAATTTTATTGGCTAAATGGGTCCTCACATGCAGTGAGCATTTAATGATAGTGAAACGTGTCCTAATGCACAATGTTGTTTTTATAGTATTGGCGAATATGTGGGTGATTTAATACATGCTTCTGAGATTCTAGGTGAAAATATTAATTAGTCTGTTGGAAACGTGTAGTTTGTTATGGCGAAACTATTAATTACATATGCCTCATAAAATAAATTGATGGCGAATTGAAATGCATTGGACCGATAATTCGTAAAATTTGAGCGTTTTGGCCTCCCTACTGGTTGCAATATATTCGCCAATTTTGACTTGGCCGATATGAACTATTCACCAATTGGTGAAGATTCACCACTAAAAAAATCCCCGCCGATGAATTTCAAGAATTTTGTACAATATTACAATATTGCCCTTTAACTTCTTGAAATACAGAAGGAAATATCTTGATAGCCTTACTGAGATCAGTACTTGCACTTTTGAATCCTAGAGAAAACATTATCCCCAATATGAAAATCATCTAGGGATTACGGTATCTGGAAAATTTGTCATTAGAAACATTCTGAAAGTGTCGCTCTACTCTTTGTCAAAATCTTTCTACATTTGTACAAAATTATTTTGGAACTTCCCAGAATTGTGTTTCTGTCAAGTACCATGGAACAAATTTAGGCTTCAGAAATGCCTTCCCACAGCCATAGGGCACAAGATACTGGAAAATTCCCCCAGGGAAGCTATGTAAAATGAATTATAGGGTCAAATACACTTGATATTTAGGGATCTTACATTTTTCACTGTTCTAGATACAATAAAATTCTATAAATGGCCACAAGTTGACCTGACATGGTAACATAAATAATATATCAGTTTTTGAGAGAAGTTAGTTTGGAATGAAATATTCTTTCTGGAGAAATATGATTTAAAAAGCATTTAAATATTTGTTCAAAGCACATCTGTTCTGTATTTTTGTGGAGGAATGCCATTTCGATGCTGTCTATGTGATCTCTGATGTTCAGCCAATTCAGTCCAAATTAGCTATTAATTTTGACAAACATTTTCCATCTTGCAAATCCAAAATTCTTTGAAGTGTCTTATACCTGTTACAGGAAATTTGAAATAAAACTGGCTGTGCAATAGAGTTGGTTTTCAATTACTTTTTGTCTAGTCGCTTGGATTGATAAGGAATGGGGGTGGTGTTATGAGTTTTGGAAATTTTGTTGAGTTAAAGTTGAAAGAAGCAAATTTGGTATGGTTCTTGCAGAGATAAAGAATTGGCAGCAGTTAAGATTGATCCAGCTGATGTGGAGATAATTGCAAATGAGCTTGAGGTTTGATTGTTAACTTTAAATCCACGAGGAAATTTCTATCGTTGTATGGGGCTTTATGGAATTTATCTTATTAATTATGTGCAACAAGAGAAATCTTTGGATTAATCTTGTGATTTGTGGGTCCAGCTAGACAAGAAGGTAGCAGAAATGAAACTCAGGGAGCATAAGGGTGATGCTATTGCAGCTGTGCGGTCTTTGCTTCATTAATAATCTGGTACATGGTCTTTTATTTAAGGTTTGCGGGCTTGATGGTTCCAGTCCCATTCTGTCCCACTTGCTATCAATTACTAATTTTCTTCCCGTTTTGCAAAATCCATGCACTGACTCTAATTAATTTGGCGTGGTGCAGGTTGTATTAGAGTGGCGGTTGATTTCATAGAGAAGTTCATCTTGTCTTTATGAGATATTGCATGCTTTTACCTCGCACTTTACAAACGCTATGAAAAATTTGGCACTGGCTTGTACATTGTAGCTTGCATATAGCAGGAATTGGCATTGGTTTTTATTGTACTGTACCAGGCTCGTGCTTTGTTCTGAGATTTAGCTTAATGCCTATGATGATCTAGAACTATGTCTGGAGACAGTTTTGTACTTATTTTAGGCTGTTTTTTGAAATTTTCAAAACATAAAGTCAGAAGAGAGGATTAACGGTATTAATAATAGAAGATATGGCGATTGGGTTATTTTGAGTGATGTATGTATGAGAAATCTTTTAGATTAAAATGTTTTTATCAATTTTATTCATTGTACATATTAAATATACAAAATATACCTTTTTTTTATTTTTTTATCAATAATTAGAGTTTTGGAGATTGATTTGTTTATATTAATATTAATAATAAAAATATACATTTGTAGAGTTTCCAAAATCATATTTTATCTCTAAAATTATTCTAAATCAATATGTAGTTTGACAATAAATATTATAAAATGATGTGTTATAAAACAATAATTAGTAATAAATGAAAAAAAACTAAATTTACTATTATAATTCAAAGTAAGTTTCTAAATTCATATTAAAAAATATTCAAGATAATCTTATTAAAAATATTCTAAAAATTAAAAACAAATATATTTAATATTATAAATTAATATGTATTTTTATAATATATATTATAAATAAGATATATTAATATTATAAATTAGAATATTATAATATATTTATTTATAATAGTTTTTCACGGCTTATCAATGTAATTCATATTAAAAAAATATTCAAGATAATCTTATTAAAAATATTCTAAAAATTAAAAACAAATATATTTAATATTATAAATTAATATGTATTTTTATAATATATATTATAAATAAGATATATTAATATTATAAATTAGAATATTATAATATATTTATTTATAATAGTTTTTCACGGCTTATCAATAATTCATATTAAAAAAATATTCAAGATAATCTTATTAAAAATATGTATTTTTATAATATATATTATAAATAAGATATATTAATATTATAAATTAGAATATTATATTATATTTATTTATAATAGTTTTTCACGGCTTATCAATAATATAATGTGTCATATATGGTTATATAAAAATATAGCAAGTTAAACTATATAGTCTAATAAATTTTATAATTGTAACATACAGTAGAAAATTAAAAAAAGATCACAGAAACCATCAAATTCTAGACTTATATTAATAACAAGCATAATGAAGTCTGAACTATTCAAATCCAATGTTGAAGCTTAGCTTTAACTAATAATTTTGCTGCTGTTTGTTGGGAATAGGATGCCATTTAATTGCAATCCTAAACATATTTCATTTGTCTCCTAAGTCCTTGGAAAGTATTCCCCAACATTAGGATTAGAAAGAGATTAATTTTGAATGAAATGAACATGTAAATTAACATTTCTAATTAATTCTAAATGATAGGAACATGTGGGGATGCCCAGGAAGAGCTCCTACAAAATAGGAGCACAAGGGGCACCCACATGGAAGGTGGAGCCCACCTTGAGTTAACTGTTTGGAGAAAAATAACATTTCAGTAATGCATATAAAGATCCTAAAAGTTAGGAATTGATGTTTACATGCATGGAGTTCAATTCAGTTATGGTTCAGTTATCTTTAGTTGTATGTAAGTTTCAGTTGAATGCTAGTTGACTTCAGTTGACTTGAAATGTATGACTAATGACTTGAGTTGCATGACAGATAACAGGTGATACATTCAATTAAGTGAGGATGATCAATCATGCATCATGTTTGCATGAATGGTGGAGAGATATGTTTCAGTTAACAGAGATTGACTTGAACCCACCTTGGGCGCCCAAGTTGGCATCTTGGAGTTAAAACTTTTGCATGATAAGATATTTTATGAGGCCGAGTTAAGTGGGCCCATTTTTGGGCGCCAACTTTGAGGAGAAACTTACAAAATATATTTGTAATCAACGTTGAGTTAGGACTTCAGTTTTGGACGCCCAAATTGATGGACTTGGTTTGACATTGTTTTTCACGGAAGAACTCTACTTGCAAAGAATAGGCGTAGGTTTTGTGAGATAAGCTTTGTGCTTTGTAATTATTGTCTATAAATTGCAACAAACTGAAGAGAGTACTATCAGAGTTCATTGCAGGTTGTGAAGAAGAATTGTTGAAGGCAAAAGAAGCATCTCAAACAAGGATTGATAAAAAATTATTGTAATATTGTTCTAAGGTTAAATAATACAAACACTATTGATTCTGGTGGTGGAGTTTTTTCCTGAAAGGGTTTCTCCACGGTATATGTTCACTTCTATCTTCTGGTCTTATTCTTCTGCAATCTTCTATCTACTTGTACAAATGGCAAAATGAATCTAAACAGATAATCATCCACAAAGAAAGTGTAACAAAGAATACTTAATTAGATCTACAGTATAATAGTTTTACAAGTTCTAAAGCTACATAATTACCTCAATTTTCAACATTTGGTATCAGAGCTAACAGTTGGGGTAGAGTTTGGGACGCTTTTCTCTTAAAATTTTGAAGGTTTTTTGGCTGTAGTGGGAGCTTTTGCTATTATGTTATTGCTGATTTTGAAAAATAAGTTTGTTACGATGAGTTTTAATTCTCATTTAGATATTGAAAGATTCAATGGGTCTAATTATGAGATGTGGAAACTAAAAATGGAGGATCTCCCTGAAGAGAGAGAGCAGTGGTTAGCTGTTAGTAATGAGACAAAGTCACCTACAACGATGCCAGATGAGGATCGGGCTAAGCTTGATAAGAAGGCAAGAGGGGCCATAAGATTGTCTTGCTGATGCTGTTCTCTTGAATGTTTCAGATGAAACTACTACATATAAGCTGTGGAAGAGAATAGGTGATATATATCAAACCAAAAGTCTTACTAATAAGTTGTATATGAAAAGACAGTTGTATTCTTTAAAGATGAAAGATGGTGATTCTGTTGCAAATCATTTGAATGCTTTTAATTTGATTCTAAGTTAGTTAACATCTGTAGATGTAAAGCTAGAAGATGAAGATAAATGCATTTTGTTACTTTGTTCTTTACCAGAGTCTTGGGAAAATCTAATTGTTGCTATCAGTGGTAGTGGTGCAGATCCAAAGATGGACAATATAATTCCTACTCTCCTATCAGAGGAGATGAGGAGGAAGTATAAAATGGAAATCCAAGATGCCTTGTTTGTAAGAGGTAGGCTTGAGAAAAAGGAACCTAAGGGAGACAAGGAAAGGAAGGGTAAGTCCGAAGGATAGAGTGAGGTAAAGTGTTGGAATTGTGGGAAACTGAGACATGTGAAGAAGGATTGTAAGAACAAGAAAAAGAGTTCCGATTCTTCTACAAAGGAATCCTCGAATTACGGTAATCATGCATTGATCATTTCATGTAAAAATGTTAGTGATGACTCCTTGCTTGATGCTAAAGAGTGATCTTCATGAAGAGGATGGTAGTCATGATGCCATATCATCTTGTTTTCTTCCTAGAATTTTGAGAATGACAGGGGTGACCATTAAAATTACTTTAAACAATCTAAAAAAGAGTTGAAATTGTAAAAAAAAAATACAACGCACTCATTGTGCAATAACAATCCTCTTCCCATTAGTTTTTATTGAATTTTTAGCATTTTTTTTGTTAAGAATTTTTTTTTTTATTAGTTGTATGCATCAAATGGAGTAGGCTCTCCAGTCTTGGAAAAGGGGATATCCCATTCAAGTTCCTAGGGCTTTGTGGAATGCTGATCATTATCTTGTTTCCTTTCTTTGACTATATCTTTGTTGTTCCAAGGCTGCTCTTGTTATGACTTAGGTACTTTAAATAGTGCTTGTGTTCTCCCCCTCTAAGCTAGATACACATAAACATGAGTATGATGTCTACTTTGAATAGAAGATATTGCATCACATTGTAATCTAAACATCCTCTAATTTTTTATTGTTTATCTTTATATTGTATACCCTTTTTGAGATAAAGGTGTATAATTTTTCAAAAAAATGTAATGTCCTTGGTAAGATGGTTAATTCAAAATCAATAAATTTAATAATCAATTTAAATCTTAGCTCTTTTTAATCATCAAGTTTCCGATGTGGGTAAGGTGAGAGTATATGGATATTAGCACGAAGACAATAAAAATAACCAACTTATTGGTGATTAACTGATTAAATTACAACTAATTTCAAATTGATAGAATCGATCAATGCTAAAATAATAGATAATGATATGTAAAATTTGATCATGTTAAATTGACAGATAACAAGTGGAAATGTATTAATACCAAGATAACACTATTATTTGACTCTAGTTCACGAAAATAAAATGGATCGAGTGGATAAACTGATTATGATCTTACAATAATAGCATGAATGTAATGGTGAATTATCCAAGATCTTAATAATTAAAAATCAAACTATTGACTATAAACTATCTAGTTTATTACGATATTGGATTTATGAAAATAATTGTTCTTCAATTGATTATTTTGCAAGTCCAAATAGTTGAAAACATTGCTTTGAAGATTGAAAGTTAATTGATACCTTTGAACAAAACACTGAAACCCAAACAAATAAAGATCAAACACTTGGGAAAATGTTCATAAAGTGTTGAAACTTGAATTTGAAATTGCAAACAAAAGGTAAATTGTAGCTGATTGAACAAATGCCCTTGATGAAGTGGTATGACCCATTCAATGATTGAAATGATCTCAAAAATGCTCCATGATTGGCTATGATAAGAAATATATATGTTTTGTAACAAAAATTAAGTACGATGACAAACTTGGGAGAGGTTCCACCACCCTTTAGACACACAATAGGCCCAAACTTGTATTACTCTTCTAGGATATGTAGTAGCTAGACATTACACTAAATAAATTTTAATATTTTTAGATTTTTCTTGTAGCTATATGGCTTGTTTAGGAATGGTACATGTACATGATGCTATTTTCACCTAAAACATTGATAACTAAGCAACAATATTAACATATCACTTTGCAACCATATTGGAAACCACAAACCAAGATCAACTATCAAATATTGGAAATCTTCAAATGTTATAGCATAATGACAATCTTTATGTAGAATCGCTTTTAGTGGTTAGGACACTTTTCATCCTTGAAATTATCTCACCAAAGGGTTTTTGTGCTCAGATGAAGGAAAAACGCACATTCATTCTTAGGAATTGAAATTGATAGAAAGTGAAAATAGACCTTTTTAAAAAACTAGTCATCTTTTTATAGCTCTTTTGAGGGAAAATAATATAATATTTATTTTATATATCCCTCAAAGTTATAAATTGTTAAAGTGTCATTTTTAACACTCACTTGTAGGACCTTGGGCCTAACAACACTTTGTAATTCACTTATAATAATTTTTTTAATAATTAAATATGCTATCTTTTTGAATAATAATATCAAGTTACTTTTGACAACTTAAATTTAATTTAATTTAATTTTTTTTTTACTATCTCATTAACATACCAAAAAAAATAGGCTAAAGAATTTTCAATAATTTTACATTAGAGAAGGGGACATGATAATCCTCCCTCCCAAAAATTGCTTGTCCACAATCAATTGCAAATTAGTTGCTCCAAAATCTACTCTTCTTGTTATGTGGTATTCTCAATTGGAATATTTTTCAAATAGACCAAATATTCTTTTATGTTCTCGTTTCTTAGTCTTTATTCTATGGTGTCAATAATTTTTTAGAAGCCAAAATCAATTTCCTTTCACCATTTAGAGGAGGTAACTCATTTGAATGAATGACATGATGTCCAAGTGTGTTCTTGAAACAAGAAACATGAAATATATTATGGGTTTTACTCTACTTAGGAAACTCAAACTCATAAGAAACTTCCCCAATCCTTTGTTTGATTATGTATGGTTTATAGAAATGGGGATTAAGTTTCTAGGCTCCACTCTTCTTAAAAGAGGATTGCTTGTATAACGATAAACTAAAAAAGATCATGTCACCAACCTCAAAAGTGCACTCAATACTTTGTCAATTTACATATTATTTTTATTGATTCTAAGTATGATGGAGATCGCTCTTAATAGTTTTTAAATATCCCAACTCCATTGAACCAAATCTTTAGCTCCTAGAACCTTGCTATCAAAAATAATGTCAACAAAAGATTAAGTCTCATAACCGTATAAACCCATAAATGACATCATCTCAAAGACATGCGATAGATAGAGTTATATAACTACTTTCCAAGTTAGAGCTAATTGATCTATGCCTTTTGATGACCAACAACATAGTTCCTCAAATAGCCTTCTACCCATTTGTTAATAATTTTAGGCTACCCATTTGTTTGGGGATGGTAGCTAGCGTTGGGGATAGGTTTAGTTCTTGTCAAATGAAAAAATCTTGACAAAACATACTTAAGAACCGATTTTCTCTATCACTCACTATATTTTTAGACAACTCATGCAGCCTAAACACTTGTTGAACACATCATAATATAAATAAATGACAAAGAAGTAAGCATATTTAGTGAGTCTATCTACCACCACATAAATATAATACTTAACTTGCACTTTTGGAAGCTAAGTAATGAAATTTATGGAAATACTTTTGGACTCCTGATTTAGAATTGGTCGGGGCTACAGTAAGCCTGCTAGAAAATTCTATTCCATTTTATTCCATCGATAAACAAGGCACTCCCTTATGTGCTTAAGGACATCATCCTTAAGTCCTTTCCATGAAAACCTTTATCGTATCTACTTATATATCTTGAAGTACCCTAGATGTCAAGTTAAAGGTATATAATGGATTGCTCTTAAAATATTTTCTTTCATCTTAGATTCATTTACTAGATATATTCTATTCTTGTAAAGAATGAGGTCGTTAACTACCTTATACTTGCCATCTTGTAATCTATCTTCCAATATGTCATTAGCAAAAACATTTGTAGAATATTCTACTATGATATGCCATAAAACATAAAATGGACTTTCTTGACAAAGCATCTACTACAATATTATTTTTATCTTTAACATTTTCAATGCCAAAGTTATATGCTTGAAGTTTGTTTACCCATTATCATTGTCTTTTGTTGAGATCTTTTTGACTGAAGAAGTACTTCAAACTATTGTGGTATGTTTTGACCATAAAATTACCTCCCACTAGGTATTGTCTAAACTTGGCCAAGGTATGCATGATGACCAATATTTTTTTTGTCATAGATTGAGAACCTTTTTTCTACTCCTTTGAATTTATGACTCTCAAAAGTAATCAACTGCTTATTCCATATGAAGACAACTCCAATACCTTCTCTTGATACATCACATTCAAGAGCAAAGGGTATAGAGAAATTAGGAATGACCAACACTGGATACAAACTCATCACCTTTTTGAGTTTATCAAAAGTTTTACTACATTGAAATAGACCAAGTGAAGGCTTCTTTCTTCAACAAATCAATCAAGAGTGTTGCTATCATAGAAACCCATGACAAATCTTCTATAATAATAATAGAGTCCAAAAACCCTTTCAGTTGAGTCAATATTTTTGGAGGCCAATCCAAGATGGCTTGAATATTTTCTTGATCAAATTGAACCCATTTAGTACTAATAACATGACCCAAGTAAATCACAAGATCATGGGGCAACCCCTCCGGATGTCTCAAAAGGTGGGGCTGCTGAAGTTGAACAAGTTAATTGTGTTGAAACCCCTAAAGAGCGTGAGAATGGGTCTTAGACTGCTATTTCTGGTGATAACACTCTGGCTATCATTTCTGGTGGTTTTTCTGATAAGTCTTTGCCTGCACAAAGGCATAATGATGAAATCTCTGAGACAGTGGCTGCAAAAATTCATCTTCAGGAAAATTGTGTGCTGGCTTGGCATGATAAGGCAACACAAGTGGAAGAAGGTTGGATTACTATTATGGGAAAGAAAGAAAAATTCTCTAGGCCTTCTTTTGACATGACTCTTCGTTCCCACAAGAGTAGTTCTAAATGTAAATCTTGACGGGTCTTGTTTGGGGGCTGGGTTTTGGCTGGTTGCAGGTTGTCCTTTTTGCAACTTTGCTTTTGTTTGTAAAGGGTTTTAGGTCCCTTCAAACTATTTTTTCCTTAATAAAAAACATGACCCGAGTAAATAATTTTGATCATTATGAATTCACACTTGACTCTTTGAAAAATATAGCTTGAGACTCAAAAATACCCAAAACTTCATCTAAATGTTTCAAATAGCCATCCCAAGTCTTGTTGTAAATAAGAATGTTATAAAAAAGAACAAATTTATTTAATTTCCTATTAAACACTTGGTTCATATAAGACTGAAAGGTGTCTAGAGTGTTTTTTGATTTTCTTTTCTATAGTAACCCCAATTCTAAGGCACTTAACACAATATCCAAACACAAGGACTATATTAGTCTATGTAAATGGAAAAATCTATGCTCAAAATAAGGGTTAGAAAAGGTCAATAAACAAGAGGTAGATAAGCCTCTTCTATACTTTGAACCTTGCCAAGTTCAAGAGGCTATTCTCAAAGATTTGCAAGTCACATATCTCAATTTATGGTAGCTAGGTTATACGATGCTTCATAAGATGAAAAATTGGTCAATAATTCATGTATATGCATACTTATGGTCACATACAATATTATTAGTCCTAGAAAAAATATCATACACACATCCTCTCGTGCTTTTCATTAGTTGCAAGTTCACAAAGGATTTCAAAAATATTTATAACATTGTATTATGCATAATGGAAGGACATTAATTATGAATAATTTATTATCACTAAAAATATTATTTTTTATTTTAAATAGATTTTAGATCAACATCAACTACTAGATAGGTTCCAATTCATGTAGAAACAAAGTTAGATTTGGACAAAACATCACAATAACAAAGTAAATCATAACATTTAGTTGAGTCTAATGTACTTTGTCTTATCTTGCAAAGCTTGAACCCTCCATTGTCCTCCCATTCTTAAAAATTCACCCATTCTTAGTGTAGTGTAGAAAAAAGTATCCCTTTTTCACACTTAATTTGAGAAATAATATTAAACAAAATGAACTTAATGATGCCTTAATTTAGTGTTGTAATATGTATTTTACATACTCATATTAAGTTTAGAGCCCTATTTAATAAAATGGACTTAATTGTGCCTTATTCTTGGTGTTGTAAGGTGTACCTTTACACTTTCACACTAATCTAGGGCTTCATTAATTAATTGAGGTTAATTTGCCTTAATTGGCCTCTTTAATTCAAATCCAAGCCTAATTAATTACATTTTTTGAGGGATAAAACTTGACAATCATAAATGCCATAACATAATGTTTAACATTGAGCAATGTGTGTCCTAGGTAAGTGACCTAGGACCCATTCGCCATAGGGCGAATGGGTCCTCACTTACACCTAGGACCTAAATTCAAATTATGATTTTTGTAGTTTTTCAATGATTTCAAATGTGTATTCAGTTTTTGCTAATGATTTCAAGATGTGTCATTCAGAATAAGAGGTCATTCTATTTGAATTTCAAGAATTAATGTTAAGATCATATGTATAAATAAGAGGTCATTCAACTATGTTTCACCTAGAAATTTTGATGAGAGCATTCCTAATAGAAAGTTTATGATCAAGAGTGATTTCAAGAGCATTTCAAGGCATTCAAGGGTAGATTTATTGAAGATTATTGTAGCAATCAAGATTCCACTATCATGTCAAAGATTGATTGCATCATGCATGTTTTTTGAGCTAATATGGTGATGTAGTGTTCAAGATCTATTCAAGTATTCAAGGACATTGTTTCTAATCAAGTTTCTTGATCAAGATTCACATCCATTGAAGCCTCTTCATGCAAGTTGCAGATCTACAATCTAAGGTTCAAACAAAGGTTTGGTGAGTTGTGACATTGCTTGTTCATTCATCATTCCTTCATGTTTCATTGTTTCATTTCAAGGTTCAATTACCAAAATGGGGTTTGACCAAGGAAAACCCCCATTCACCTAACAAACAACATATTTTTTTCTTTGATGCGAGATTGCAGATTTTAGGTGGAAGATCCTTTGAAGAGCAAAATTGAAGAAAGTTGCAAAATTGTCAAAGTTGCAAGAAAAGTTTTCATTTCATGGAAACTCTTCTATATGATTTACTTTTGGTTGTTCAATAGTGAGAATCAAGAATATGGGAGTGTAGACACAATAAAAGAGAACCCAAAAATAAATTTTAGAGAACCCTAGCCAGGACGCATTTGCCATAGGGCGAATGAGTCCTCAGTGAGCTTCAAAAAGGCACTTTTAGTGAAAGTTGCACATCATTTTCCCTTTTTCAAATCTACCTTTTGATTGTTGTTTCCATCAATTTTGAGTACTGTCCTTCATTTGTATTTTGTAGTTTGCATTTTGGATTTTGTTTGATGGTTTTAATCTTTCTCCCCAAAGTGCAATTTAACTCATACCCTCGTCCTTGCATAAAGAGGAAATTTGTTGATTCATACCTTGACTTGACTCACCTTTTGGTTGTTAGTAATCTCATTGTTTGGATCTCATTTCCTTGAATGAAATTAGAGAAATAGGTCCTTTGTTATCAATTCATTGTAGTGAACCCCCTTTCATAACAAACCTATTTTTCTTTGTTTCATTTTGGTGAACCTAACGTTTGATCATTGCATTTTCTAATTTTGGAGTCCTTTTTCACCCTATATTTAGATCTTGCATTCATTTGCATCTCTTTGCAGTGAATTGAGTCTCATTTAGGGTGTTTAGTTTGCATTTAACCTTGCATTACATCTAAGGTTTTTAGGATTGCATATTTGCATTCTTTAAATATGAAAAATACAAAAAATCAATCATTTTGTATATCATTTATATAACATTACATCATACTCATTTGCATTTGAAAATTGAAACAAAATTGCATATTAAATTAGGTTTTCTAGGTTGTCATTTTGTCACATTTTGCACTTGCATTCAACATTAAATTCATGGAAAAATCAAACTATAACTTGCTGTACCAGATCAAAATCTAGAAACCAATGAAATTAACTCAAAAATTTGTAATTTTTTTTAAAAAACCTAACCTATGACCCATTCTGCCTAGGGTGAATGAGTCCTTGATTAGGGTCATTTCCTGATTATTTGGGCATTAAAATATTCATTTTTGCATTTCTATTTTCTGTTCTCAGATTTCTGTTCTTGTTTGCAGAATTTCAGTTTCTTCAATTTGGTCATATTTAGATTAATTTGATAAAGCTAGTGCATTGTGTGATTTCAAAATTGCATTTACAAGACATAATTTTTAAATTTTTGCATAGTGTAATAAAAAATTTACCTTGTTTAGAATCTAAAAACTGCATTTACATATTGCATTCTAGGTCATTGCATTACATTTTATCCTCTTTCCATTTTTGGTTGATATTGAGTCTATGAAACTTGTACGAGCTTTACAACTTGGTGTCCTATTAGCAATACTATTGTGAGACAAATACATGAGAGGAAATCCAAGGGACCAATCACATCAAAGCCATGGAATGTAGTGACCAATAGGAGAATTGCAATCGAAGTCAACTTAAGTCAACTCCAATTACATATTGAAGCTCTTCAGGTGTTAATATTTAATCATTAGGGTTCTTTCTTGAACCAAACAAATCCGCTCAAACAAAATATAGGAACTTCCCACGTAATCAGAGTGATCAGGTGGAAGTATTGTTCCTACATTTCAAGTTCCTCGATTTGAACATTCCAAGAATGAGTCACTCCTGTAATAAGTACACTTCTATACTGCATGCTTGAACTCAAGCATCCTGGGATTCCAATATTGGGCACACCTTTGCAACAAACTCTTTTCCAACATGAGTTTTAAAGTGCATCATTAAACCTGGTAGCATCATCAAACTTGTTCGCAAATACAATTTTCCTGACCATCCATACCTGAATTTTGCATCACAATCTATATCTCTTGCAATCACAAATTCCATACATTAAATCCCTTTAAAAGAAAGAAAACATTCATAGCATCTCATGTAAATAAAACCATTATCCAAATGTTAGTACAAAATCTCGTAAATAACACGCTTTCTAGCATATAATAAATCCTCACATATATACCGGATTACTAGAATCATTAGATAATCTCAAAATTTTAAAATTTTCATTTCACATTGCAACCCGGTACCCAGTACCCGGTATTTAGCTTTACCCACGAACTTTCCCAGAATCCGGTTATACCATAACTCCATTTCACTGGAGTACAAATATCAAACCAGAGCCTTTCATTCAAACTTGCATTACCTTTCACCTTTTCAAATGTTTCTGGTACCTGGTATTTGGTGCCCGAAACACTTACATTACGAAGTACTTTTATGTTAAAGATTTCTCTTTGCTTTTCACTTCCGGTGATCTTTCAATTTGCTAGCTCCTGCCATAAGAGTTATTTTTTCACTTGGGTCCCCAAGTCTTTTGGTCTTGGGGCATGTTGTGAGACCACATAGCACTATCCACGAGAGAAAAAGTCTCAAAATCTATGCCTTCTAATTGTGAGTAACCCTTACACAAGTATTTCCTTATTTCTTACTACTTCTCCATCCTCATCCAACTTGTTCCTGAATACCCATTTAGTTTGTATTATGTTTTTGTTTGTTAGTCTAGGGACCAAATCCCAAGTTTGATTTTTCTCTATCTGCATAAGTTCTTCTTCCATTGCCTTCATCCAATGATCATCCTTACATGCTTCACTCACTGATTTAGGTTCAACTTTAGAAAGTAAGCAAAAATTTACCTCAACTTCAGTAGCTTTGCTTCTTGTCATTACACCTTTCCTCTTATCTCCAATGATCTCATCTTCGAAATGATTCTTTGGCACATACTTAGGGGTTTTAGGGGTCTTCTTCAGAGCTTCTTCCTCTTCATTCTGCACTTCTTTTTCATCAACGTTTTCTTCTACTTCTCTGCAATCAAGTTCATCTAACACATATCCATCTACTACAATAGAATTATGCAATTTTTCATCAACTTTAACATTTGCACTTTCAACTATCTTTCTCAACCTTTTGTTGTAACATCTATAAGCTTTGATTCTAATAGAATATCCAAGGAAGATACCTTCATTAGACCTTGCATCAAACTTTCCTAATTTTCTTCTTCTCTTTTGATGTAACATTTGCTTCCAAACACTCTAAAGTACTTCATAGTAGGAATCCTTCCATACCATAGCTCATAAGGAGTCTTTGTGATGTTAGCTTTATCTTGAACTCTATTAAGTATGTAAACAACAATATGAATAAATTCTCTCCAATAGACTTTTAGTAGATTTTCCTCTTTCATCATAGTCCTTGCAGCTTCTTGAATAGTTCTATTTTTCCTTTCAACAACTCCATTCTGCTGAGGATTTCTAGGGGTAGACATATGTCTCTTTATTCCATGAACTTCAAAAAACATGTTAAACTCATTGGAGGTGAATTCACCACCTCTGTCAAACTTCAAGCATTTTATTTTCAAGTCCATTTCATTCTCAAACATAGCTTTAAATTCCTTTAATTTATCTAACACATCAAATTTCTCTCTAAGAAAAGTAACCCATTTCATTCTAGAATAATCACCAATCAAAAGCATAAAGTACCTGTCAACTTGTAGACTTCTCACCCTTGTAGGACCACAAAGATTTATATGCACTAATTCTAGTAGTCTAGTAGCAGATTGTTCCTTTCCCTTAAAGCTATTCCTTGTTTGTTTTCCAAATTGACAACTCTCACAAACAAAATTGGTAGGTTTTGTGATTCTAGGTAAATCTCTCAATGCATGAACTAAACTAATTCTTTCCAAGTTATCAAAATTCATGTGACACATCCTTCAATGCCATAACCAACTATCATTAATTTGAGACATAAACCGATGACCATCAACACCCTCAAGCTAATAGATGTTCTAATTTGTTCTCTTACCATCAACAATCACGGTTTTGGACCCTTTCCATATCTCACATGCTTCATCCTTAAACACAAGATTATACCCTTTGCTACACATTTGTACAACACTCAAGAGATTATGTCTTAAGACCTTGACATAGTAAACATTTTTAGTATTATGCTTGCCATCAAAATTGATTGAACCTATTCCACAAATCTTCTCTCTTGAATCATCTCCAAATTTAACTAATCCTCCATCATACTTTTCGAGTTTAACAAAATTACTTTTGTCTCATGTCATATGATTAGATAAGCCACTATCAACAACCCAGTAATTCTTATCTTCATTGACATGAAAAGAAGATACCAAATTACCTTCATCCTTATCCTTCATCTTTGGAATACTTTTCTTCACACAACTTTCAAGGTTAGTGGAACCATATTCTTCTTTTATAGCCAAAAACAAACATTCATTATCATCAAAATATCCATAATCAGATTCATTATCAGAAATACTAGCATCTTCTTTCACATAGTAAGCTTTCTTAATCATTTTTCCTTTATTTTCCTTGTTCTTATCGTTTAGAGCTCTTTATGGACATCTAGAAGCATAATGACCTCTCATCATAGCTAAAAATTTTGAAAGGTAATTTACCTTTGTACTTATTGGTGCCCTTTTTTATCTTCCTCACAAAGTTAGCTTCCAAATCATCAAGATCTTCATCACCTGAATCTTCAACCTTCTCTAATTTACTAGCATTGAAAGTAGGCTCTATTTTTGTACTTTTCTTCAGTTTTCTCATTTCAAATGTAGTCAGAGTACCAATCAACTGATCTCTGGAATAATGATCAAAATCAATAGTTTCCTCAATAGTAGATAACTTTTCACTGTAACAATTTATAAAGAGATCTGATAACTTTCTTCACCACTTTAGATTCTTTAACTATTGCACTAAGGTCTCTCATATTACTTACCAATTCATCAACTCTTTGTATGTAGCCTTTAATTGTTTCATCTTTAGACATATTCATCATTTCAAACTGTGCCTTCAAGCTCTACAACTTTGCTTGTTTGACCTTATGATCTCCTTCATAAATTCTTTGTAACTTATCCCAAACTTCTTTAACAATTTTCAAACTCATAACTTTAACTAATTCAGTATTTGAAAGACTATTCACAATAATAAATCTTGCCTTAACATTGATCTCATGCGCCTTGATTTTTGCACTTGTACTTGGACCATTCAGAGGTGGAGTATATGTATTCTGATAAGCCTTCTCAATCTCATATCCCTGAGTAGACAAATATCCTTCCATCTTTGTTTTCCAGAATACATAATCCGAGCCATCAAAACTAGGATATTCCAAAGGAATCTTGTTTGCCATCTCGGATCTACCTCAAGCGGTTAAGCTCTTCTTCAAGGAACCTTTCTCTGATACCAATTGTTGAAATGAACAAGACAACTGAGAGGGGGGATGAATCAGTTGTATCAAATTAAACCTTCAAAACCCTCAACAGTAATCAGATCCACAAGCATTCATTAAACCCTTATTCTATTAGATTGATTAATCATGAAATGCAGATAATAGAAACTAAAATCACAACACCATACACATGAAACACCAGATTTACATGGAAAACCTAATAAGGGAAAAACCATAGTGAGGATTAGCTCACAATAGAAGTAATAGCAAAATTGGTACAAAGAGGCTCATTGCCAAACTAGGACACACTGTCCAAAAGGCTCATAGTTAGGGCTTACTGCCATAGAAAGAATACAAGAAGATAGAAAAAGAATGTTACACAAAAAAAACACTTCTCAATGCAACAAAGAGTCCACCACAATTGCTCACACACTTTCACAGTCTCACATGAAATATTTTTGATGCCTTTAGCTCATTGCCTTCAAGAACCCTAACATGAAGTTTGTACTATGCATCACACACATTACTCACATCAATATTGCATCTATCTTTCTTCTTACTCTTTCTTTCACCAACTCGCATCAACACCATACATATTTATATCAAGCTTTACCTCAAAAAAATTATCCAATGTCAGCCACTAGCCATTATACATTCAAATTTGAAATAGGTCGACACCTAAACATTCCCATGGTGGAAAGGAATGAAAGGTGATGTACATAAATCCTTAATTAGGACCCAAATAGATCTCAACATACTTCAACACGCTTCCACAAGCCTCACATGTAGTGTTAAACATAAGGTCAGCCAAAACTCGTGCAAAACACCATGAACATTAAGTACACACTTCCTTAAACCAATATGAAAGTTTCAAACAACATAATTTGCTTGAACTCAATCTAGAATAATCCAAAAACTACTTAAGATTCATCAAACACTTCATCCAAGCTCGCATCAACAAATACTTCAACTCAGGAGAACTGATAACCCTTGTTTGCATACTGATAAAAGAAACTCTCACTGTACTGCACCAAATCAATTAAAAAATTGAATAGAAAAAGATAAAAGCATTATAACCAACTTCCCAAATCTGCACAACCTAAAGAAAAACAATGGAAAAATGCAGAGAAAATACATTTCTCCTAGGCCATGGAAAACATCACTAAACAATTGGTTCACACACTGGTGAAAATATCTCGCATTGTACAATGATCCAGAAACCCAAATTATGAATATAAAAACCTCTATCAAACTTGAATAGCTTGTAAGATTCACACAGGCATAGTATCAACATTGAAAGAACGTGGAGCACAATACCGAAGCACACAATGAACACTTACACAACACAATTTACTTTGTTTATTAAATTTTCTCAGAAGCACTTGGAAACCAAGTACCAAATACATCATCTCAGCTCATTACTTCCTTTCAACTCACCCTCAGATTCTGCAACAAAAGAATAGCTCTATGTACTCATAATACTTACTCAAGGTATCAACTACATATGCACAACTTGTTTTCCTCTTTGTCACAATTTTCTCAATATCCTCAACATCTTCATCCCATAGTTGACATCAATGACAATACTAGTCAGTAGACTTCCTGTTGACATATATGACGACACCATCATACTTATAACAATATTATGGAAAGTTGTGTTCAACTAAATGGAAACTTTCCCTTGGTGAGAGATGTGGTGGGATTTTTGAATTTTTCCTATAACCAAGTAGTTAGCTATGTTTGTGTACCAAGGTGTTTGCACTGTTAAGGAAAACAAGTGTTATCTAGAAAATTGTTGGAAGAATGAAGAAGAACATCTCATTTTTCTGTTTTGTGTTGTCATTGATGTCACCATGTTATATGAGTTGCAACTGCAAGATTAAGTCTGAATTTGATTCGATATTTGAACCGATATGAAGCTTACATCCTCCGATATTTTGGTACGCAATCATTTGCTATTGACTATTGTTGCTTGCAGTTTTGGAAGTTGGTGTATGGATGTTGGGATCATGTACATTCAGAATCTCACGTATTTAGATGCTTGTATGGTGTATCAACATTATTCTATTAATTACAATTTTTCTATTAGGTCTATCTTTGGTCGACCTAATGGATAGATGATGTAATGGTGAATTAACTTTGTTTTGCGGATATATGTGTGACCTATCTTATGTCCATGTTGACATGATGTAGCATGTTGAGCGTTTGAATTATTTTTGGAAATATTTTGTGAAAGCCTGAAGGCGACAGTTGGTATTTGTGATGAATAAGAGTTGCATCTAATTAGGCTGACCTAATTGATGCTTGCAGATGGATGAGGTATATATATTGGATAGTTTTGGAAGATTAATAGAGATGATGCAGTTGTGAATGCAAATGCGAAGAAGTACGAATATGATGAAGTGTGTCAAGTCAGTTTACTGAGCTTCATTAGAACCGAATCAACACTTGTTAGGTGTACATTATTAGTTCATTTTCTGGCTGTAAGTCATTTTGTCATTGTAATTTTGTAGGTAGTGAACCTCTAATTTTGGACAGTGAGTCTTGACAGTGAGCCACCCCATTTTTGTAATATCTTATAACTGGTTATACTATATTGTGAGCTAACACTCATCATGGTTTTTCCCATTTTGGGTTTTCCACGTAAAAATCCTAGTGGTCATGTGTTTTATGATTTCATGTTTTGTTAATGCTCTTATTTATCTTCACTATTATATGCATCAAAGTTATTGGATGGTATTTGTTTAGTAAGTTTAAGAAGATATTGATTCACCCCCCCCCTCTCAGTATCTTAGACACTCAACAATTTGTATCAGAGCTTGGTTCCTCCGGAGAAGCCTAATAGCTTGAGGAATATCTTGAAGATGGAACAAATGAATGATAAAGAAGAGCTCCAAGCCGCACTTAAGGATCTTGACAAAGTTGAAAGTTGAAAGTGAAAATAGAGATTTGAAATAAAATCTTGAAGATGCAAATGAATGTGTCCGAAAATTAAAAGAGCAATTGAAGAAGTTCAAAGAAAGGAATAGGGAAGTAACTGATCAGTTGAAGTAGGCTAATGAAGAAATTACCAGTTTGAAGGTGCAAGTAGAAGAAAAGAAAAGAATTGAAGAATTTCTAAATAAAATGGTGCAAAGCAATTCTGATGAGTGCACTAAGCTTGAACAAGAAGTGGTGAATCTGAAAACACATATGGAGAAAGCAAAACTATGTGAAAATAATTTCAAATCTAGCTCAGACAAGCTTGATGAGTTGATTTCAGGACAAAAACCGAGTAAAGACAAAGGTGGCTTGGGAATGGAAGGAGGTGAAAACTCACACTCAGAATAAAGGAATGCAGAAAGGAAATTCAAGGAACTTTGCTAGGAGACCGCCTGTAAGATAGCCTAATGCACAAAAGTATCCATCCTTCAATGGTATTTGTTTTTCATGTAACAAATTCGGTCATAGGGAAACAAAATGTAGGAGTAGGATGAATCAGTTTCCAGGTTCCTTCTTTGGTCAATGTTTTGCATGCAAAAGAATTGGAAATAGGGCTAATGAATGCAAAACTCAGATGGTGAATTGGTCTAATGGAGGAAGAATGAATCAATCCTTTAATGGTTATTTCTATACATGCAACAAATTTGGACACGAAGCTAATCAATGTAGATCAAGGGTTAATGGAGGTTTGAAAAATCAGAAAAGTGTTGTTTGCTACAATTGCAACAAACTAGGACATATATCAAGAGTTTGCAGAAGCAAAAAGGGTAAGTAGATTGATTCGGTAGAAAAGAATGAACTTGTGAAGAAAGTTGACAAGAATGAAATTATGCAAGAAATGGATAAGATTTGGAGGAAGAAAGAAGAGACTGAGATGACTGATGCATCTATTCCCTCATTCGGTACAGACAATTCCTCTGAGAATTAGACCTAGCAGGGTCTTAAGGGGAGCTTTAATAGAAAATTGTTTGAACCCCCTAATGTTTGGCATGTCAGTCTTTGGCATGAAGACATGTTGTAAGAAATGATTAGTTAAAGGTTATGCAAGTGGAACCAAAAGAAAATATGAAGGTGTGATCATTTGTGGAGAAAATTAGGGTTTTTCTAAGCAGAGAAGAAGAGTTTTTAGCATCTTTTTTAAATATGTCACATTTAATGCGAATTAGGGTAGATGGTTGTTTTATAAAGTAAATGTGTAAGGAATTTTAATCACTTGTGTATTTGAAGAAATCAAAGAGCATTTTGGAGCGTTCTTGAGGTGATTTGAAGTTCGAGTTGTGCAAACCCTTGTTCTTGTTCTTCATGAAGAAAAGGTATTCTAATTTTCTATTCAGTTGTGGGTTTTTGCGAATCATCTTTTTGAATTGTTTGAGCTTGAAATTGTGAAGAATGGCAACCCTTGTAGTTTTAAAGTGTCGGAAAGACCTAGACCATCATATAGGAAATATTCTATGAAGGTCTTCGAAGACGACCCTATGGGCACCTTCTCATCAATCCCTCATGGGGTTATGCTGACCGAGGACACACGAATGTACATCCAAGTAAAAATGAATGAATTCAATCACAAAAAATTGATTGATATTTGGCAGAATGAGCTCATTGGAGATAATTTCTTGGTGAAACCTAAATACTCGAAACTTGTTGCGAAGAGATTGGACAGATGGAACTACTTTCCCAATTTCAGTTATGTGGTTGATGATAGATATGTGAAACCTATTCTCAACAAAATACATGATAAATTCTTGTGGACTGACTGACCTCATTTGATAACTAAGGAGGTGATTAGGGTTGTTATTGGACTTTGTGACACCGGACCATTACCTGTGTTGAAAGCCATGAAAAATGAAGTGGTGATGGATCTCACTGGTGTTGAATATGACAAAAGAGCTCTTATAATGAATTTGATCACTAATCCGGCTGTGAAGTACGCCGCTATCATGATTGGTCATAAAATTTACTTCACCAACAGAGAGAACTTTGTTTTTGCCACAACTATTTATACTGGTTTTGATATGGTAGTCAATGGTGCAGACTATGACTTGTGTGAACTTCTCTGACAACAATTGCTTGATAATTTAAAGTCAACCAAAGAAAAGAAGTATGCATTTAAATTTGGTTCTTTGATTATGTGTCTATTATTCTATTTTCTGAAAAGACTTCTTGGAAGGGATGATATGATATTCTGGGATACATCTAGACTTGTGGCACATCAGATTTTTGATCACTTACACAATCTAGGTGATTTGAAGAACAAAGATAATGCTCTAACAACATTCTTTGTTGTATTTAAGAGCAACATGAATGAGAGAGAGAGAGGATTTTGAGGAAAGTTGTTGAGAAATATAAAAATGACATCATATTTCATGTTTCCTTTGATGAATGCATGATTGAAGCAGTTGAACCCCAGACCATATGGATTCAACCATTGGGATATGAAATTACAGAAGATGAAGCTGAGGGTTATGTACAGATGTTGTTGAAAAGTCTGAAGGATCCCAATGAACCTAGAATTGGCACTTATGCAGAAAAATCTATGGAGGTCCACATGGAGCACAAGAAGCCAATAATAAGAAAGAATGTGGAAAAGAAGATTAGAGAAGTTGGATTCACTGATGAGTAGATTGCACTAGGAAGGGCTAAGAGAGAAGAGATGGAGGGAGAATCATCAAGTCTGAGGAGATCTGACACAACTGCTCCTTCTAAACCCTTCATAGCTCTTGCAGTAAAATTTGAACCCAGTATTGTGGATAAAGGTAAAGGCCCGGTTTCTTCCGAACCTACTACTAGATCTGGGAAAAGGAAATAAACTCCATCGGTGGTGCCTGGGAAAAGAGGAAAGAAAGAAAAAACTGCAAGGGAGAAAAACCTTAGTGTCATATATGATCAAGATGAAGAGGAAGAGGATCCTGATGTGAAATTGGTAAGGAAAAGAAGAGGAAGTTTATCCTCTGGTGAAGGTGCTTCTAAGGAAGCTGGTATTGGTGCTAAAAGAATGCATATTTTGTCATCTTCTAATGAAGAGGAAGAACATGAGTTTGGTGTTCATGTACACACCAAACTGGAGTTAAAGAAAACCAAGGTGTTTGAAGAAGCCTCTCTGGACCAGGGAGAACAAAAGGACATTTCCGTAAGTCCTAGCCCCTGATTCAAATTAGAGACAACTCTCAATTCTTTGTTACATTTTGAAAACATGCTGAAGCCTACAACAAAATATTATGATCATGTTGGAAAAGAGGATAAGAAAACATTAATTTTAGCTATCATTCAATATGTTATCATCTTGGAAGTTAAGTGGGATGATGTGAAGAAAGATGTGCCTGAGAATATGTGGGTAGCCTTGATGAAAAGGAGATCAGAGGCTGTTAAATTTGAAGAGAAAATCAGGAATGATGCATTTGACAAAATTGGGTCTTCTTTGACCCTAGATGATCTGGAAACTCTGGAAAAGATATGTGTAGATATGTTCCGGATGAAGAAAAGGGTTAATATTCTAATGACTAGGGATAAAAAGCATATAAAGAAGATTAAGAAGGAAACTACAGAAGTGATCCAGGATACAATAGAGAAATATGGCATTCTTAAGACTAATGAAGATGTTTTTTGCTGAAAATGTTGAGGAAGGTATTCCTCCTGGTACAAGTGATGTAGGTATTTTTGTAGACATTGGTGTTGAAAATGATGCAAGTGTGGAAAATGATCCTCTGGAAATGGAGAAGCAGAATGAAGGTGAAGCTGAGCCTAAAAAGCATGATGATGCTCCTTCGAAGCACATTGAAGGTGAAAAGGATAATGATGGTAAAGGTAATGCTAAGGAAGAGAAAGATGAAGGTGAAAGTAAAGGAAATGATAATGAAGGTAACAGGGATGAAGACAAGGATGAAGATGAAATGGGTAAAGAAGAAAAAGAAAAGGAGAAAGAAGAAGAAAAAGAGAAAGTGGAAGAAGAAAAGAAGGAAGAAGAGAAAAATAAAGAAGAGAAAAATGAGGAATCTGGGAAGAATGAAGAAAGTCTAAAGCAAGTTGTAGAATATCAAAGAATCATCCTTCGGTGATGATGTGTTGAAGGGCTTAGTATCCAATCAAATCAGATTCCAGTCAATGATTCCTCCAAAGCTTTTACAACTTCCTATGATCCAAGGCTACGTGACTTAGATAAAATTTCTCCTATGCATAAGATGGTATTAGGAGATGCAATGCATGCATATGGTAGAAGGGAGATTCTAGAGACACACTAGAAAGGAACAAAAATTATTGAAGATGCTCTTAAGGCATTGCAAGAGACAACACCAGATACGCCAATTGATACATCTCTCACTCCAGTAGAAAATCCGAGATTGTTATTGGAATCCTTTAAGGAGTATGCCTCCGGTCTTGGAGAGAAGACTAAACAAGAGGTTGGGGAGAATCTAGCAGAGAAAAGGTTATTAGCATTGCATGACAAGTGTGCTTTGGAACACACTAATGTTGAGAAAAATTTGGAATTTGTGCAAATTTGTGAGACTGAAGCTAATGTTGTTTTTTCCTTTTGTTTGAAGTGGCCAGATGCCACTTAGAGCATTAAAAATGTTATGGAATCTATTGAGTCCTAGTTGACTACTATTTCCAGTACCTACAACGCATCCAAGGATAGAGATAGATCAACTTGGAATGCTATCTCAACTCATAGAGATAAATTCTTTATTTTACAGAAGAAAAAGGAAGAAATCATCAGGAAATTTGGCCAGTTATGTGATCTTGTGAGAATGGAGTACACCCCAATTGCCAATGCTTTGGAAAGTACAAAGGAAATTGGAAAGATAAATCTGACTCCTGGTACTCTGGATGAAGCAGAGGAAAGTCTGATGGATTTGGAATCCTTGAACAAGATGTTGATTACTGCAAAGAAAAGTTGGGAGAATGGTAAATCTTCATGGCAAGGTATTCTTAAGGAGCTTCAAGAATCGCCATCCTCTAGTTAATGTTTTTTTTTCTTGTTTTCATATTTTCTATTGTGCCACCCTTTGTCCTTGATGTCAAAGGGGGAGTGAAGAGTGATGAAATACTAGTGATAGGGGGAGAAGTGTTGTACATAAGAGGTTTTGTAAAAAAAATTGGCACATGTTAACATCAATGACAAAGGGGGAGATTGTTGGAAGAATGAAGAAGAACATCTCATTTTGTTGTTTTTTGTTGTCATTGATATCACCATGTTGTATGAGTTGCAACTGCAAGATTAAGTTTGAATTTGATCTAGTATTCTGAATCGGTATTTGAATTGGTATGAAGCTTACATCCTCCTGTATTTTGGTCCGCAATCATTTGTTGTTGACTATTGTTGCTTGCGGTTTTGGAAGTTGGTGTATGGATGTTGGGAGCAGATACATTCATAATCTCACATATTTAGATGCTTGTATGGTGTATCGACATTATTTTGTTAATTACAATTTTTTTATTAGTTCTATCTTTGGTCGACCTAATGGATAGATGATGTAATGGTGAATATTTTTTTTTTGTAGATATATGTGTGACCTATCTTAGGTACATGTCGATATGATGTAGCATGTTGAGCATTTGAATTATTTTTGGTAAGATTTTATGAAAGCCTAAAGTCGACAGTTGGTATTTTTGATGAATAAGAGTTGCTCTAATTAGGCTGACCTAATTGATGCTTGTTGATGGATCAGGTATATCTATTGGACAGTTTTTGAAGATTGATAAAGATGATGCAGTTGTGAATGCAAATGTCAAGAAGTGTGAATATGATGAAGTGTGTCAAGTTAGTTTACTGAGCTTCATTGGAATTGAGCCAACACTTGTTAGGTGTACATTATCAATTCATTTTCTAGTTGTAAGCCATTTTGTCATTGTAATTCTGTAAGCAGTGAGCCTCTAATTTTGGACAGTGAGTCCTGGCAGTGAGCCAACCCATTTTCGTAATATCTTATAATCGGTTATACTATATTGTGAGCTAACACTCACCGTGGTTTTTCCCATTTTGGGTTTTCCATGTAAAAATCCTAATGTTCATGTGTTTTGTGATTTCATGTTTTGTTAATACTTTTATTTATCTTCACTGTTATATGCATCAAAGTTATTGGATGGTATTTGTTTAGTAAGTTTAAGAAGATACTGATTCACCCCCCCTCTCAGTATCTTGGAAACTCAACAAAAATAATCATCCATAATTTCTTCTATTTTGATATGTATCATAGATAGAAAATCAGCTACCACTTTTGCTTTACTTGGTTTATCTAAAATAGTTATATCAAACTCCTGCAACAATAGTAACTATCTAATAAGGTGTCCTCCAACCACTGGAATGTTCATCAAATATCATTTTTTTGTATGATCAATATGAAAAAATATAGGATAACTAGTGATATAGTGTCTGAATTTGTTAATTACATAAATTAATGCTAATATTTCCTTCTTTGTGACAACGTAATTTAACTCGACAACTTAAGATTTTTATTGATGCAATAAATAACATACTCTAAATTGCCTTCCTTCTGTCTAAAAGCAGTACCTATGAAAATTTAGAAGCATTTATGTGTATGTGGAAAGGATATGTCTAGTTAGGTCCTCTCAAAATAGGTATTCTTGTGAGAGATGTTTTAAGATCTTCAAAAGATTCTTGGCAGACAGTGTTCCATTCAAACTCAACATAGATAGGAGTACAAATAGAGGAGATTCTATTTTAATGAAATCCTTAATAAATCTCCTATAGTATCCTACATGGCTGAGAAAAATTCTCACATATTTTTATTTTTAGAGGGTACGTAGAGTGGATATTACTTCTATTTTGTTAGGATCCACCTAAATCCCCCTACTTGACACAAAGTGTCCAAAACCACTCATTTTGTCATCATCATTAAACATTTCTCATGACTTAGGGAGAGGTTGTGATCTTGGAACCTTTGAAGGTCCTCCAAATTTTCTAGTTCTTTTTCATATGAATTTCCTTAGGTTGTGAAGTCATCCATATATTTCCATAGAGTGATGGGAAACATCTGAAAATATGCTCAGGACAACTCGTTGGAATGTTGCAAGTGCATTACACAACCCAAATGGAAAAAAAGAGTAGGCATATGTACCCCATGGAAATGTAAAGGTGGTTTTATTCTGGTCTTTTGGAGCTATTTCTATCTAATTATAGTCACTGAACCCATCTAGGAAAGAAAAGTATTTCTTTCCTACCAATGAGTCTAGCACCTGATCAATGAAAGGAAGAGGGAAATGATCCTTCCTTGTGGATATATTTGATTCTCTGCAATTCACACATATTATCCACTTGCCTCTTTTCTTAGGTACTATCACCAACGGGGAAACCCACTGACTATTTGACATTGGATATATAAACCCTACATCTAATAGTTTTTGCAACTCTATTTTCACTATATTCCTCACAAATGGGTTAATCTTGTATTATGGTTATCTCACTAGTTTGTATCCCATGTTGATTTAGATTCTATGCACACAAATATTAGGATCTATAGCCTTCATTTCATGGTATTCCCAAGAAAATTCTATTGTATGAGTTTGCAATATTATATGTAATTCAGACAATTGGGAAACTGTCAATTGATTATTGACTGAGTGTTTTTCCAAGTGTTATTTCCATTGGTATGGAAAAATTTGTGACATTAGTGACATCCAACCCTAATATATTAATATTACAACAATGTGGAAGTAGTGTGTGGAATAACTGAGAAGTGGATTCTGAGGTTGTTGTAGGTATAATATTTTGCAATGGGCAATGCAAACATGCTAAATGTGGTTTTGCTATGGGTCAATCCCATAAGAGTTTTTCATAATATTGGAAAGAATTTCATCCTCATCCTGAATATTAACCATTGGGATTTTTCAATAGTCATAAGTTTTTGCAGAAAATATTGGTCATCATCTTCCAAACTTGGCTAGACAGGCTATTTCACTTTTGCATGAGGTTGTGCAGGTGGATAGAGGACCAATTTTTTTTACATTACCATTAGCAATGATCATACTACCAAATATACATCCAATAAATGCATCTCCTATAGCTAACCATTGTATTCCTAGGGTTAATAGGTATCCTCCTAGGTTGGGCTTAGATTAGAAGACCATGAAGTCTATTGGGTACTCCCATGCATCCAATGTGATGACCAAATATTCAATAATACCCTCTGGTTTCACCATTGACCTATTTTCTAGTTATAAAACTAAGTGTGGGTCTCAAATCCAATAGTTGAATATTTTTCATTGTTTCTCTTTTCATCACATTGATTTTTGCTCCAAGATAAATCAAAGTATTCTTGATGAGTGTGTCATTAACCTACACATCTACAATAGGACTACTGGGGTCTTCATACTTTGGGACAACTAATTTTCCCAACATAATATCAGTTAACTACTTTATAACATGGATAGTCTACAGGTATTTTCGTTTCCTTCCTAGATTTTTGAGGCATAGTTCCCTCACAGTCTTTGTGTAGATGGACACTTCCTTATTTGTGATTTCTAGATTTAGCTTATTTTTTAGGTTGTTTATAGTAGTTTCAATTGTTGGTTCCTTATCAAAAAGTTCTGTAATATGAGGAGATGGTGATCTAGCAAGCAATTTCCCTGAATGTATGTGAACATCACTAACCTCATCTTCTTAGGTTGGGTATTAGATAGGTTTGTCAGTATAAGCCTATTGAACAAGATTACTGTTAGGATTTGGTGTAGGTTGAGTAGGGAATTATGAGGCTCTTGGTTGGGTTAGATATAATGGTTGGCTATTATTGTAAAGATTGTTGTGGCTATGGGTAGCTTACATTTGGATTCTACTACTATTGGTTTTCATGACATTGTGATGGTCATTGTTTTTGAGAGGATTGCAACTATGGACTATAATTTAGGGATTGATATGGTCGTTGTTTTTTTTTAGATAGAAGGCAAGAGTTTCCTATATTTATATTAATTTATATAAAATATATACAAAATATACTTCAAATTGCTAGCTTAAAATGACATAATGCCTTGATTTTTTGACTATTAATCTGTAAATAAAAAACCATTACCAAACCTTTCTAACCCCAATTCCTTCCTCCCATTAATAGACTTTAAACTTCTATCCCTCTTTCCCCTAAAAGATCTTATATTTACAAAACTTAACAAAAAGCTAGTTCTATTTAGTATACCTGGTAGAAATTAACAAAATTTCCCACAATTAACCCATGCTACTTTCATTCTTCCATGTGTACTGGAGAATTTTCATCTTGGCCCTCTTCCTGATTTCCAACTTGTTGCAAATAATTCCTTTCACGTAGAGGTGCCCATGTGTGATGCACAACAAACACAATGTATGCCTAAGTAGCCTCGTGCAGTTGTTCCAAACGAGGATTTCCATGAGTAAGCAAACAAACATGCGACCTCAAGAATGCCACTGCAAAGAATTTCTCTTTTATATCAGCTTCCAGCTTCGCAAAAAGACACCCACTATTCTTTCTTAGAGCTTTCAAGAAAATTTTGTCATTGCTTTACTCATAGGCCAACTTAATTGCATCATAGACATCACAATAACCCTGGCATTTGTTGAGATACTTATGAGGAAACAACCCACCTATGAACCCTTTCCCCTTATATAGATTATACCCTTGAACTACCATTAACAGAGCATTACCTTGTATAAACTAGCCCCTAACATATTTGCTAGCAATATCTTGTAAATCCCACAAAGATTGACATAAATCCATCAGATTTGAAAGAAAAATAGAAAGCACCTGTGATGTCAGCAAAATCCTCTATGCTTTTGGGCTGACTACCTCATTGCCAACCACTGTCTGAATGCAATCCTCAACTCGCGAGCATTCTAACCTAAACATAATGTCAAGGTCTTCATGTGAAAAGAAGCCCTCAAAGGGCTTTTCGCAGGCTTGAACCTTCATGTAAACCCAGAGATTCCAAGGTTGGTACACCATTTGCAGATTGAATAGCTTATGTAAACAACACCCCCTACTGAAATTGCCACCAGTCCTTCAAACTTTCCTCCATGGCGAACATGTAGCAGTTGCTAATCTTGCCAGAGCCCACAAAGCGCCACAAGTTCACAGATAAAACAAGAGAATGACTAGCTATTTAAAATGCATTCCAACCTCCAAGGCAATTAGTATTTTGACAAGGATGACAAAATAATAATTAAGCCAGCCATGATATCCCCTACACAAAGATTGGCTTGTCCTTCAAGTTATCAAATTTGTGTGTGGGAGACACATCACCATAAATGATTGCCCTGATCGCATAACCTGTCATGATGAAGCTTAATACTTGCAAAACCAAACACGTTAGAAATAAAATGTGGCGGCAGTGGAATGCCCTCTTCCAACATGGAAGCTTGCACATGCTTATTCCAATGTGGCAGGATGTGTCTCTCATCCACTCAACATCCTTCCTCTCACCCTTTAAATGCACTGCTACAGTTGGACTGCACACACAATGGAAAAGTTTGACTACATCACTGGCACCTTGTCTTCAGTTATAAACACTTCCTTGACTACTATAGGATTGTCATAATATTTTTGTCCTTAAATCAATCTAGGCATATTGCATCCAATATACCACCTTTTTTTAATTAATTTCCACATTGTGCATACAATGATTCTTGTGCAACAATTGATGCTAAATGTGAATGTGCTTGAATTTGATCTTCATTGAATGCCACTTCATTACCTTCACAGCCCATATTTTCCAAACTATCAACCAGAAAATTTCCCTCTCGATAAGTATGTGTAACTATGAAGGATTGAAATCTGTCCAATAAATCCCAACATTTTTGTAGTGTTGATATGGTCGTTGTTGACACATACCCTATTGTGGAATTTTTTAGAGGATTGAGAATTTGACCATGGTTGATTTGGTGGGGTAATCCAAGGTAGATTGCTCCAATTAGGGAAACTTGAGTAGACCCAAAGAAAATAAACATTGTAAGACAAAGGGTCTTGAGGAATACCTTGTCTTTGTTTCCATGGTTTGTGTTGGGCAATGTAGAATACCTAACCTTCTTCATCTTTTAGGGTACCAAATTTACATTGCTTCTCAAAAATGTTGGCAATATTTTTGCACTTATAATTGACCCTTTTCTGATGGTATTGTGGACAATATTATATAAGATCAACCTTTACCTCTTCTTGTTTCTTTTTTATGTGCACAGTGTCTATATGGGTTGCTAAATGACTAATGATGTCTTCCTTAATATTTGATAGAAGGTTGTTGAGTTCCACCCTAAAAACATCTATGGATGTTTTGGTGGAAGAAAAGTCTCTCACACCTCTAATATTCTTCACAATGGATCTTGAATAGTTTTTGCATATTTGATAGATTTCCTTAAAAGGTAATTGAGAAATATCCCCTACTCCAATGAGATTTAGTATATCTAGGAAATCTTAATTCACTCCTCGTAGAAATACCAACTTTAAGGACTTTGGGGAGAGCTGATTTTGATGTGACTTTTTAAGGTAGAATTGGAACCTCTCCGCATAGTCTTCAAGGGTTTCTTCTTCCTTATGTCAAATTCTAAAGATATCATCCCTTTTCATATCTCCTCCCCTATAGTAATCTTGGTATTTTTTATAAGAATCTATCCTTCATTATTTCCCAATTTGGCATTGCATTTCTACCTAGGCCCACGAACCATCACAAAACAACATATTTCAACATGGCTGACAAGAGTTTCAAGTTATGAGTGTTTGTGGTATAATCATAGCTTCTTCATAGAACATAAAAATTGAATAGAAACGTATCAAGGTCTTCAGTGATTAAACCATATAAATTTGGCAAGGATGAAGGAGGCATGTTCTTCAAGGAAATCACTCACTCTTGATTGGTTATTGGGAATTTGAGTGTAATGGGTTCAACTGATTTTTTCACTGCCCCTTTTTCCATGATGTCAAGATAAATTATAATGATTCTTCCAAGGTTTGAAATAGCTACTTGTATGAGGGGTATTTCTATGTTGTTGATACCCTTAGTCGGTTCTTCTGATGGCGTTAGTTCTTCACTTACACCAATATCTTCAAATAACTCTTGATTTTGGTTCAATGGGAGAAATGTTCCTAGAGCATCTCTCTATTGTCATATGTAATAGTAATTTGCACTTAATAGATGTTACAACACACTATTATTAAGTATTTAGGGTGGATTTAAAAATTCTACAGGTCCTAATTACTACAAATTAAAGTTTCTAAATTAAGAAAGCAATATAAATGAACTAAAACATGATTTAGGAACTATAAACTTTAGCACCATCCTCGACAATGAAACAAAAAATATAAAACTCCATCCAAGCTCAATCAATTGATGTAGAAAATTTCAACTTAAAGGACCAATGAATCCCTTACTAAGTAATTCATTGCCCTAGAGGTGCTCCATTTAATTAATCAAGTCTTTGGATTATGTTGGCACTAAATGTGTAGCTAAGAATCTTGAATCATCCTAATCAATTGTGTATAGGAAATTATATATATATATATATATATATATATATATATATATATATATATATATATGTATGTATGTATGTATATATGTATTTATATGTATATGTATATGTATAATTGGAAGCAACTTGACTGAAATAACTTTATCTAGAAACTATTTAGATGAATAAAAATTGTTGTGGGTAACTATAATAACTACTACATGTAACTACTCTTGTGAAGACAGTAACTTAATGACTCAACTATGTTGCAACTTACTATAATGAAAATTAATCATTATTCAACAATTCAAGTTAACTATAAACCAAGAAATACAATTAAAAAATTCATCCTATTATAATTAATAAGTTAAACTACAAGGAGTATTGTAGTACCTCAAATGGCCCTTTCTTGAGTTGTTGCAATCCTAAATATTCTTCTAAATCTCAACACAAATTTTCATGAAAATGATTGTATCCTTCTTTATTGCAACATGAAAATAAAAAATGAGAATAGAGTATCGGACCAAGAGTACTTATATTTCAATCTACTTAATCAAAAAATATCTAGTTAGCTCTCGACCTATCACAAGATCAGGCATATATACAAGATATTTGAGAGTTTGATTATCCATGAACTAAAAACAAACTGTAAGCAACTACCATATCTCCCAAAAACATAGGAAGAGGACTAAGGTCTTATTTCAAACAATAAAGAAAAGTTAGTAGAGATAAGAGTGTAAGAATCATATCAGGACTTTACATCTTTTAAAGAAGACAGTTATACTTGAAGATGTGCTTAACAAGGAAAAAATTATTGCAAGCCATAACCACTGTCATTACAAACATCTTCTTTCCTCCATGAAATAATGATAGCATAAAGTGGAAAGATAGAATGATACATGAATATATCTATATCTAAGGGTTAATTTTCTAAAGGTTTGATTATCAAATATCAAAGCATAAAAACCCAAAGAAAGTAATGAAGAGCAAAGGAAATATAAATGAAAACACAAAACGAAACAAGCTCACCAAGTGTCTTCAATCTCCATGGTTGACCTCCATTACACCTTCTAACTTGCTGAAAGATGTGTTGCCCTCAGATTCAATGTACGAGCAACTTGACAACAAAGACTATGTCCTACACAAGCTTTGAAAGATTTGGAATATGAATGTCCAAAATGAAATAAAGTGTCTATGCCTATGACGAAATGACTACTATGCTTAAGATAAATATGCCAAAATCACAAATAAACTGCAAGTATATGCGTATGTGAGTATGTGTGTGTGTAATTGAAAATGTGAGCAAAATTGTCATTTTATAGAAAATGCAATTTTGGACAGACGAACGAGATTGAAAGTTCACGGAAGCCTAAAATCAGAGGTCCAAATTTCATGTGACAATCCCTAATCAGGGTTAGGGAAAAATCATTAAATGAGTGGTCGAGATGTCATTTGAGAAGATCAAATCGGCGGTCGAGAATAAATGAGACAATTAATCAAAAAGATAAAGATTTTCGAAAATCAAGAAGATAAAGACTGCTTGATTTGTGAGATTCGAAAATCAAGAAGATAACAGTTGAACTGAAAAGCAGATCTGGAAAATCAAGAATCTGCTCGATTGCTTGATTTTTGGAAGAATATTACCTTTTTGAATTAAATTAATTCAAAATAAGGATTTTGTGTGACAATAAATAATATTTTTCAGATTATTTACTAAAATGAACTGACAGTCAAGAATGTGAGATCATTTTAAATAATTTTATTTATTTAAAATGAGGGAAATGTTAATTTTGACAATTAAATAATTAAAAATAATTATTTAATTTAGAGGATATGATTAATAATTAAATAAATTAATAAATTCATTTAATTATGAGAATTAGTGACATATTAAATAAATAAATGAAATTCATTTATTTAATAATCAGGAAGAATAAATGAATAAAGGTAAGTAAATAAATTAATAAATTTATTTAATTAGGGGAAGACTTAGACAATTAATGACGTATTTAATAAATAAATAAAATTTATTTATTTAATAATCATGAAGAATAAAAGGACATGAAATTATTAAATAATTATGAATTATTTAATTAATAGTCAAATGTGGACCAAGGACATAATTAAATGTCATAATTATGCTAGGATGAAAGTGGTGAAAAATAGAGCTTGCAGGCCTAGATCATTTTTATGTGTCTACATTTTTCCCCTCTTTTTCATAATGTAGCATGTTACATTGTGACAAAGAAAACAAGTTAAAACATCCCCCAGTGAAGGTATGGAGTATCGATGCCCCCTCGGGAAATTTTTTAAATTTTGGGTCGGCGACAGAAAAAATTGGAAAGTGTCCCGATAAGACAATTTAATGACTAGAAAAATAATGGTGGAGACGGTTTCGGATTCTAACATGCTTAAAGTGGCCAAAGGGGTGGTCAAAGTTGGTCAAAAGAGCCTCCAGTAATAACCTAGTTGACAAGTGTCATTTTGACCTTATAAATAGGTTGACAAAGGGGTAAAAGTCAATTCATTTTCACTATTTACCTTAGCAAATTTGAGAGTTCAAAGCGAAGAGGACTTCTGCGAGGATGGTGATTCCAGTGACTAAGCATCGCGGTGAGATCGTGTGGACCTACAGGCGGCTAGAGGGCTCAGAGCCAACGGTATGTACCCCTAACCCACTTTGTCATTTTCTTGATTGCGTGCCAAAATTAAGGTTTTAGGACGAACAATGAATGCGCCGCGACGCATATGTGTGCGCGTAAGCCGCATTTGACTTTGTGTTCGACACATTTGATGTGTTGCGACACAAGTGCAAGGGGTATTTAGGGAAGGCCAAGGATGTGTAACACATTTGCTAAAAATTGCGACGCATTCGTCATGTTGAGTCGCATTCAAGAGTTATAACGCCGCATATGTCATGTTGCGACACATTCGTCTGTTTGAGCGACACATTCGAATGAAGTGATGCATGTGCCATAATCCATGACGCAAGTGCTCTGATGCAACGCAATTGAGTGACAAAATGACGCAATTGATATGTCGCGAAGCAAGTGAAGTACGGAACGACGCAACCATTTTTTCGTGATGCAAGTGCAGTCAACGCGACGCATTTGATTTTGACTTCGACTAGGGTTGATTCTAATACTTTTCAAATTTTAAATGCTTTTTAGTTATAATGATGGCAATGACGATTGTCCAGAAGGTATTGACGCGTTGTTTGGTCATGTGCATAGACAGCTAGCACTCATATATATGCGAGAGAGCAGGTCATCGAGCTTTCGGTTCGGAGATCAGCTGACTTTGTGAGAGCGACAACAGTTGATGCGGCTAGGTCTCTATTATGTTGCCTATATGCTTGCTATTCGGGCAAATAGGGGATTTTGATTGCATTGTGTGAGCGATGGCGTTAAGAGACATGCTCATTTCACTTGCCGACGGGAGAGGCGATAGTCACGTTGGAGGACATGTATCATATTCTATGTCTACCGATCCAAGGAGAGCGGATCGTTTACGACCCTCGGCATGGATATCAGACATTTACAGCCTACTATCAGGATGAGGGTGCATGACTTGGCATCGAGGGATATGATATCCGTTGGGAGTTTATGGCAGATCATTATGCCCGATTTGATGCATTTTTGGCGACACTGATCGGTGGAATACTGATTCCTGACCATCGCGGGCATGGGTTTCCCATTGGTTGGGGAGATGTTCTTGTGGGCATGAGGTGAGACCAGACTGTTTATGCCTGGGGGCCCTGTTTGCTAGGCATGCTTTACCATCAGCTTCACAAGGTAGCCTACAGGAGGGCACAAAGCATTAGGTGTGGGACTACACTTCTGATGATATGGGCATGGGAGCATGTTGCCATATTCCGACCTCCTATCTAGAGACCACAGTTAGCCAAGGGGATTCCCTATTCCTATTACTATGCCAGTGCCCTACATTAGACAAGGATGGGAGAGACAGGTTGGTGGTGCCATTGGATTGACACCATGGTTACATTCATCTGGAAGCCCTACAGAGAGTGCCCGCAGTGGGATGATGAGGATGACCATCTCAGCCTTTGTAGACAGTACCGTTACCTGATTAGGAGGACAGTACAAAGTCAGATCATCCTAGAGATGTATCTACCACAGTGTGTCCTCAGACAGTTTGGAGAGCAGCAGGGTGTACCTACAGGCACAACTGAGTATGCCCGATCTTCCAAGGAGTTAGCTTGGGGACCACTGATTCCTGTAGCCTTTTCCGAGCAGCAGATTGATGGGATAGTAGCCCAATAGTGGGGATGGAGAGGTGGAATTGCAGATCCCAAGACTATAGTTGACTATGACTTATGGTGGCAGGCGCATCGACTAGTGCCACTGACAAATTCAGATGGGCCAATCTCGATTGACAGGAGGTCAGTTATACCACATGTGCCACGAGCCAGGCGAGGGGGTCGAGACGGTGACAGAGGTAGAGGTAGGGGGAGGGATGGCAACAGGGATGGAGGCAGGGGGAGGGATGGAGGCCGGGGTGGAGGGCGAGATGGGGGCATGGACAGAGGCAAGGTGGAGATGATGGATATGATGGGGACGATGGAGGAGACAGCTGAAGATGAAGGAGAGATGGCCAGAGGTAGGGCAGGAGGGTGCGACCGCGTGTGGCCAAGCAACATTGGATGCTATCCCAGAGGTGGCGGAGGAGGGGAAGAGAGGGGAGGAGGAGAGACAGGAGGGGGAGCCGAGGAAGGAGCAAGAGGAGGAGAGACAGGAGGAGCAACTGAGACCTGCAAGCTCTATTTTTCACCACTTTCATCCTAGCATAATTATGACATTTAATTATGTCTTTGGTCCACATTCGACTATTAATTAAATAATTCATAATTATTTAATTAATTCATGTCCTTTTATTCTTCATGATTATTAAATAAATAAATTTTATTTATTTATTAATTACATCATTAATTGTCTAAGTCTTCCCCTAATTAAATAAATTTATTAATTTATTTACTTACCTTTATTCATTTATTCTTCCTGATTATTAAATAAATGAATTTCATTTATTTATTTAATATGTTACTAATTCTCATAATTAAATGAATTTATTAATTTATTTAATTATTAATCATATCCTCTAAATTAAATAATTATCTTTAATTATTTAAATTTCAAAATTAACATTTCCCTCATTTAAAATAAATAAAATTATTTAAAATGATCTCACATTCTTGACTGTCAATTCATTTTAGTAAATAATCTGAAAAAGATTATTTATTGTCACACAAAATCCTTATTTGAATTAATTTAATTCAAAAAAGTAATATTCTTCCAAAAATCAAGCAATCGAGCAGATTCTTGATTTTACAGATCTGCTTTTCAGTTCAACTCTTATCTTCTTGATTTTCGAATCTCACAAATCAAGCAGTCTTTATCTTCTTGATTTTTGAAAATCTTTATCTTTTTGATTAATTATCTCATTTATTCTCGACTGCCTATTCAATCTTCTTAGATGACATCTCGACCACTCATTTAATGATTTTTCCCTAACCCTGATTAGGGATTGTCACATGAAATCTGGACCTCTAATTTTAGGCTTCTGTGAACTTTCAATCTTGTTCGTCTGTCCAAAATTGCATTTTCTATAGAATGACAATTTTGCTCACATTTTTTATTACACACACCCATACTCACATACGCATATACTTGCAGTTTATTTGTGATTTTGGCATATTTATCTTAAGCATAGTAGTCATTTTGTCATAGGCATAGACACTTTATTTCATTTTGGACATTCATATTCCAAATCCTTCAAAGCTTGTGTAGGACATAGTCTTTGTTGTCAAGTTGCCCGTACATTGAATCTAAGGGCAACACATCTTTCAGCAAATTAGAAGGTGTAATGGAGGTTAGCCATGGAGATTGAAGACACTTGGTGAGCTTGTTCTTTTTTGTGTTTTCATTTATATTTCCTTTGCTCTTCATTACTTTCTTTGGGTTTTTATGCTTTGATATTTGATAATCAAACATTTAGAAAATTAACCCTTAGATACATTGGTGAACCCGACTGTTTTATTTTATGTTTCATACGAGTTTTTTTTGTGTTTTTTCATTTTTGTAGGTACAGGTACAGACGGGCCGCATTTGTTTTTTTATAGCACCGCATCTGATGCGTCACGACACATTTGAAGGGTAAAACGACGCAATCGACCTGTGGTGACGCATTTGAAGTACAAAAAGTCGCATTTGATAGAAACGAGTTGCATCTTCCTGTCAGATCGAGATGCATTCGCTCTGTTGTGACGCATCTGCCTGGTGAATTTTTCGTCCCTTGGAATTCTTGTTTTTTTGCTTTTTGTGCTTCTCTATGTTGCTTTCTATTTTTTTGTTTTTTGTTATTTTCTATTTGGCATTTTGTTTTTCTGTTCTAGCATAGATTTTTTGTGTTACTGATCTTGGTTTGCAGTGTGTGGCGTTTGAATTTTCATGGGTCAAAGGCATTTGTTGAAACTACTAACATGTGATTTTGCAGCCACGATTGTCAAAGACTAATCTTTCAAACCATTTTTTTGTGATTTTTAGTTTAGGAACATTTATTTTTGGTGCACTTAAAATAAACATGTCTTTCATTTTTTATTGTGTTTGAAAGTGGTAGGAAAATATGCTCTCACCTTGTGCAAACTAGGTGATCAGAAAGCTAGACCCACTTTGTCCTTGTGTAACCCTGATGCAATAACCGAAGTATCCTCTCCCCTTGCGCAGTAATGCGATCCTGGGTGTAAGAGAAACAATTATTGCCTCTAGAAATTGGGCCTGCCTAGGGATTTCATCACCCCAATGCGACTCAAACTAGCAATAGAGCTAAAGCCAAGCTACCCCCAACCAGTATATAAATGTGAATCTTAAGGGAAAACCTAAGATTACGAGTGCAGATGTGTCATATAAACAGAGTATTACTCCCATAAACCTTGTTGACCTTAACCTCTTCAGGCTGGAGTGCCACCTAATTGGTGATTAATCTCTTGCCCCATGTATGGCCACTCAAACGGGGGTCCCGAATTAAAAACCCTTGTGTAGTAAGCCCAAAACCTTATATTTGCTAGTACAACACCGGTCGGTGTGAAGCCTTCCACGTCTTCGCAGTCTTTAGTAGAAGTGATCAATCTGCCATGGGAGTTTCATGGGGGTTGGAAGCTTGGTTGGCCTGAGAAGAGAGTGCACTGTAAGGGGGAGCCCGTGCAACCAAGCTTCTGGATTCACACGCTACTGATATGTGGCTGGGGAAACCCATGTGGAGTCTAGCGAATACTATCCTAGCCTAACCTAGGATCGTACTTGTTCTCTTGTGTGCTTGTTCACTTTTCAAAATATCATGCTTTCCAAGTGTTTGCTAGTTACTTAAACAAAACAAACAACGCTCAAACATCTGGAAACAAATAGTCAAACTTTCAACAAGTCAAGTTTTTAACCAAAACATCAGAAAAATTAACTTTTTTACATCCTGAGATGCATCTATTAAACCGCAATCGCTTTGTCGCACCGCATTTGCTAGACTTCGTAACGCATCTACTCTGATAAATCACATTTGCTGCTCAAAACACCACATTTTCCTGTCTTAAAACACATTCACCTTTTGTAAAGCCGCATTCGTAATATTGAACCGCATTTGACTTCTCTAAAACCGCATTTGTAAAACTGAACTGCATTTTCCGTTCCTAGAGCCGCATTTGATAGCTGCAACGCATTTGCTACCTGTAATGACGCATTTTCCTGTCAACAAATATAACCCTGTTTCAGACTAGAATCTGAGTCCAGACATCTTAGCCTACTGTCAAACATCTTTTTCAAAAGTCTTTGTCAAAAACCAGAATCAAAATTTCTCAAAACATCCATCATTTGCATTCATTAGCTCGCACTTTAACCATAGGTTTAAAATTTTCATATTTTAGTTGCATTCCCTAGGCATCATAATCATCATTTTTCCCTTAGGATTCATCTTGGAAAACTTTGGATTAGGCCAAATCTCTTCACTTTGCAAAAACCATTGTTTTCAAAATTAGGGTATCTTGGGACAGTCATTATTCCTCTTTTCGATCATTGTCATTTTTGTGAGAACCTCCAACTCAACAGTTTAGTTAGGCAGGCTCACTCATCATTTTGACCTTGTCATTTAGTCCCTTTACCAAGTCCTTTTGATAACCTAAATTGAGACATACGTCAAGCTTAGAGTGGTTAGACAAACCTTTCTCCAAACATTGTCCAAACTTAGTCATCATTTTTTAACGTAGACTTTGCATTGTCCACCTCTAGTCCTCATTTTGAACCTAGAATTTGCATTAATCACCTTAGTCCTTCATCAGCATTACCATCTTAGTCCTCATTTGACACTTTGGATTTGAAAACCTTTTCATTTTGCATCAAACGTTTCCTTAGTCATCACCTTGCATTGTCATCCCTCAAAATACAAAAATACAAAAAAAACATAGGCTAGTATCATCCTTGCATTTTGTCATCATTTTCATTACCTCATTTGAGAAATTCCCTTTTATGGTGGAAACTAGACTCCAAAGAAATAAAAGACAAATGGAAAACTTTGGACAAGATTCTAATTCCAATGTCACCAATCTCACTTATGACCCAAATTGTACTTTTGACGACCCATTTAGCAACACAAATACTCAACCTCTCATGACCATACCATCCTCATCAAACAACCCCTTTGAACCATTCTTATGTAAGGATGAATATGGACAAATACTTGAGGAAAACCTAGAGGTAGTAGCACAAGATCCAGAGGCGGCCTACTTTGTAGAACAAATGGTCTTATATGACAGAGACAGATATTTGGCCATACTTTTAAGTCAAGGCGCTAAATTACCTCATGTTTTTGACATTGATACCTTGAGATCGACATCTCCTGCCAATAACGTCAACAATACACATAACATGTCAAATAGTGGTCAAGCTTTAAACACTACAAGCAATACCTTCTTTGATGCTACCTCGCAAAATGTCACAATGACCATGAGTGCTACCTCCAACATTCCAAACAACTCCAATTCAATAAATGCTACATCCATTAGAGGATCACAATCCATCACAGTGCCCACAATATCCACAACACCGTCATAACCGGCTGGAACCACCTTTGGGTCCTCGGTAGTGTGGGAAAGTTATTCCAATCCTCTCTTTACCACTAAGGTAAATGCCATGGGGGCATCATCAATCCATACAAATCCTCCATTGACAACTACATCTATTACCATGAGTACATCTTCATCATATCCTTTCATTAGTATCTCACAAAATCCTTTGGGTGGAGGCAAACGACGTATCTTTATTCAAGGACAACAACAAAATGTTAACACGTCAACATAGTCAAATGCCATCACCTCCCAAGGACAAAATACTGCCATTCCCCTTGTACAAACCCAACAATTTGGACAAGGAAGTCAACACACACAACCTATGGCATCATTCGCACATCAAAATACTTATGGTTGCCATATTCCCCAAATATTGACCCAAATGGTTGGGGAACACATCCCAACATACTCATCCCATATTCATACCCACCAACATACCCCCAATCCAAACTTTCAATACCAACAACACACAAATCAGAACACATCATACATGCCACAACAACATGTACCTCAACAACATGCCAACATCCACTCACAAAAAATGGGGACCTATGGCGTACCAATCAATCCTATGTATGGGACCACAAATGACCCTATAATCGATGCCTTACAAGCAAAGCTGATGGGTCTAGAGAAGACCATAGAAAACATAGAAATATCTGGCAAGAAATCAAAAGTGTCATATGATCTATCCGTATATCCCTTTGACATGAACTTACACATGCCACCATTTCCTTCAGGATATGTGTCACCTAATTTTACCAAATATAGAGGAAAGACAAACCCTATCGAACATGTTCGAGAATTTTCAACCAATTGTATGGATGTCGCCTATGAACAAACATACTTGATGAGACTTTTTTCTAAAAGTCTTGCAGGTCCTGCCCTTGAATGGTTCTCCACTCAAAAGGATATCCAAACATGGATGAACTTAAACAAAAATTCATAAAAAATTGTGCGTACAACATTGACATGGACACCTCTATTACTATCTTATGCAATCTCATGCAAGAGGATGTTGGTGAAACATTCATCCCATTCTTTCAAAAATGGAGAATTCTAGCTAGTCGTTGTCAATCGACATACCCGAAAAGGAAAAGGTGGACATGTTTGTTCAAACACTTCTAGGACACTTAAAATATGCATTACAAGTACATTGTTGCACAACCTTCATGGACCTAGTCAAAAAAGGTGTCCAGATTGAGAAATCCCTTATCGCAAAGGGAGAGCTAAGATACGGTCCTAAAAACACAAACACAAATCCTCCCACTGACAAAAATAAGTACTGGGTCAAAAATAAACATGTTACCAACGACGGTGTCGTTGATGCCAAGGCTGTAAACACTATGGGTCTTGTACTAGCTCTGAAAGGGGTTCAACCGCAAAACAAGCCAATGACGATACTAACACCCCCCACCAATGCCATCCCAAACAACCAAAATGGTCAAAACAGTCAAAATCAAGGACAATATCGTCAGATGAGACAATTCCCCAGAGGTTGCACATACACTCCCTTGGGTGAGCCCATGGAGGAAGTCCTCAAGAAATTCCTTCATAATGGTCTCATCACACTTGAAGAACCAAAACCGTATGACCCAGGGCAATTTAAACTGTCATGGTGGGATGATAATGCCTCATGTGCTTACCACCGAGCTAAAGGACATAAAGCATCGTCATGTCGACAACTCAAAAATATTGTGCAAGACCTTATCGAGAGTCGAATAATCGAATTAGGTGGGCCACAATTCCCATCAAATTCCAACCATACCATTCATAAGAACCCATTACAAGACCATGGTTCTAATAATGCTTCCACGTTAGGTCCTAAGACAAACAATAATCAAGCCAATTTCGCCTGCACTAAGTATGACTATTCTGGTGGACCTACTATAAACAATGTCTGAACTGACAATGAATACATCAACACCATCACAGTCAAACAAGCACCCCAATGCAATGCCACTACTTGAAGTGGAAAGGTCACCATAGCTGGTATGCCTCCCATTAGGCAACCTAAGATCACCATACCTGGTCCATCTCTTAGGAAGTCACAACCCGCCTCAACCACAAAGCAATGGAAACCTAAGAGTCAATTTAACCTTATCGACCAGCTTGGAAAAACTCCCGCACAAATTTCCATACTTGAGCTGCTTTGCATCTCTCCCACGCATAAGGCTATACAATATAAAACCCTGCAAGATTCATCAATCCCAAAAGATATTGATGTCAACCAATTTGAGACCATGGTGGGATACCTCACTACACCTCACCACGTCACCTTTTCTGATCAAGACTACTCGTCACCTAAGACTAACCATAACGATGCATTACACATTGAAACTTTCATTCATAAGCACAAGGTCAGAAGAGTTTTAGTAGATGGAGGAGCAGGATTGAACATATGCTCCTTGAAACTGGTTAAGGCCCTAGTATTTTTTGATGCATGCATGGACCCCACAAAGAGTATAGTCATAAAAGCATATGATGACAAAGAACGTTCTTCACGGGCATTATTTCTCTTCCTATCAGAGTGGGACTAGTCATTGTGGATACAACTTGCCAGGTCCTGGATCTAGAATTACCTTACAACATCTTGCTTAGCCATCCATGGATTCATGCCCTAAAATTCGTTCCCTCCACATATCACCAATGCTTAAAATTCCCATTTGATGGCACAAAAATCACCATATATGGAGACCCCGACCCTTTTCAATATTGCACCAACCTAAGGGGTATTTTTGCAAATCGAGTGCCCATCAACCGAGAAGCTCCTAGCTCCTCATCTTCTAAATACATTAACCCATCCACACTCGCATCATCTTCCACGTCCACTCCATCCACATCTTCCACCATGCCACCATCTTCCACACTTCCTAAGGATGAACCCAATGTCAAGATCCAGGACCTAGGCTGCGAAGAATTCAAACTACATGCGGCATATAGCATCACAACAATACCCAAGTCTCTGAAGGTCTATGGTCGACCATGTTTTAGAATGGAACCCAAATAAATTTTCAAAGTTCCATCAAAAACGGTTTTCATAAAATGGGGAGACATGAGTAACGAGGACCTTGTCGATATTACAGGATGGCTCTATAAAGATATGTCCGAACTACCCCCATTACCAATTAAGAAATATTGCAAGGGATATGACATGATGAAGGCTAAGGGCTACGATGGAACTAGTGGCCTAGGCAAAAATAAAACTGGATGAAGAGAGCCCATAAAATCTTTCAAAATACCAAAGTATCTTGGATTAGGGTATGGATTGCCCAACAATGACGACCAACGTACCAGTGGACTTTTAAGTGAGCGCATGCATGCTTCAGAAAGTGTCGATACCACTAAGGAAACCTTCACCGAAATTGACTCCCAAGAGTGGGAATTTGGCTCCCAAAGATCCTTAAGTGATTGTTGCCTCGATGATTTGTTCGTTGAAACGGGGGAGCTTACCTTTGAACAAAAATTTAAAATCGATCTGGCACCAAGTAGTCACAGTTCCATTTCTCGTCCCCATGACATACAAGCCCCACCATCCCAACCTCATAACCATCAGTCAAATCCATCTGAACTTCCAGATAACGCTGACAAACACGACTTTGAGTCCTTCACCCCTTACTTTAACAACAAATATGAAAAAAGTGAAGGGGAATATTGGATAGAGTCCAATGTGGAATTGGATGATGATAATTTCATCTACAATATCTCTGAATCCGTTTGCATGCTTTTTGCATCCTCCCCTCAATTCACCAACGCTGACGATGGCATTTCCCTAGTCTATCCACAATTAATCGATTGGGACCAACAAGGCCCACCAGTCCTCAACACCTTTCAGAATGATGAGGCTATTGCAGAATTTATGGGATTACATGAGGGAATACCCAGTGGTGATCACAAGGCAGGATTCACCATTGACCTAGATTGTGCATCCTACTTCAGCGAGATTGCTCCGTCCTCTAGTCGTAAAATTAAAAATAAAAATAAAACAAAAAATGAAATGTCTTTAGGTGAAAATCGAAAGGCACCTTCTGACGACAAAAAAGTTAAAACAAAGGACGTATCTGTGGGTGAAAACCTCTCTAAGGTGCCCAAAGATGGAGGGTTGGAATTTCTTCCCGTAACTCAAGAGAAATCAACTATGCTCATAGAGGACACCATAGAAGACAACATATCAATAGTAGAAGATCCCAAATGGTCTTCTTTGTTGTATCCTTGACTGAAGAAGAGAGACCGAAATTTCACAAATTATTTGCAGAACATAAAGTCAACTTCGCATGGTCCTATGCCGACATGCCGGGACTAGACCCAGAACTAGTTCTGCACCATCTACCACTATTGCCCAATGCCAAACCAATTAAACAGAAGTTACACAAAATGCATCCTCAGGTTGCTCTATTGGTCAAGGCTGAGTTGAAGAAACTTCTAGACGCTGGGTTCATACGGTCTATTGATTATGCTGAATGGATATCTAACCTTGTGCCAATAACAAATCCAAATGGAATGATCTAAGTCTGCACAAATTTCAGAGACTTAAACAAGGCATGCCCAAAAGATGACTTTCCTTTGCTGAATATTGATATCATAGTTGACTTAACGACATGATATGAGATGTTGTCCCTCATGGACGGTTTCTCCGGCTATAATCAGATTCGTATTGCCCCTGAAGACCAACATAAAACAACATTCACTTGCCCTTGGGGTACATACTATTGGAATGTCATGTCATTTGGTCTTAAAAATGCAAGCGCCACATATCAGAGGGCTATGACCACAATCTTTCATGACATGATGCATAAAATAATGGAAGATTATGTAGATGACCTTTTGGCTAAATCAGTAACAAGAAAAGATCATCTAAAGGTGTTAGACACAATCTTCAAGAGACTAGAAGAATACAAAGTCTGACTGAATCCTAAGAAATGTGTCTTTGCTGTAACATCAGGTAAACTCTTGGGATACATAGTTTCTCGAAGAGGCATTGAAGTTGATCCAACAAAAGTAAAAGCCATCATGGACATGCCTCCTCCTAGAGGAATAAGTGAACTCATAACCTTACAAGGCAAGGTACAATCTATTCGACGCTTCATAGCACAATTGGCCGACAAGTGTCAACCATTCCAATATCTTCTACGCAAAGGCATCCCCTTTGTGTGGACAAATAAATGTCAAGAATCCTTTCAACAAATAAAACAATACCTACTGTCACTGCCAATCCTCAAGCCTCCCATTCAAGGAAAGCCTTTAATTCTATACATCTCGGCCACTACATCAGCACTGGGGGCATTACTGGCACATAATGACCAAGAAGAAAAGGAAAGGGCCATATATTATATCAGTCAGACATTGGTTGGGTATGAACTTAATTACACATCAATTGAACGTGCTTGTCTAGTAGTGGTCTTTGCAGCTCAAAATCTAAGACATTATATGTTGAGCCATCAGACACAACTGGTAGCAAAGATTGACCCCCTCAAATATCTATTAATTTGGGCAGCATTAACAGGACGTCTAGAAAAATTGGTCATGATTCTGAGCAAATATGATATTCAATATGTAGAAAGAAAGGCAATAAAGGGACAATTCATAGTAGACCAGCTGGCGTACGCACCTATACAAAGTGATCACCCCTTAGTGGCAGATTTTCCAGATGATTCGATATTCCATACAGAACCTAAGTCACCTTGGAGACTCTACTTTGACAGATCACACACTAATCATGGCTCAGGGGTAGGGATCTTGTTCATCACCCCTCAAGGAGACTCCATTCCTAAGTCTTTCCGCATAGCTTTCCCATGCACAAATAATGTGGCAGAATACAAGGTACTAGTTATAGGACTTAGAATGGCAATAAAATGGAAAATTAGAACACTACATGTCTATGGGGATTCTTAGCTGGTCATCAACCAGGTTAATGATGACTATGACACAAAGGATGAGAAACTCATGCCCTACAAATGAATGGTTACCAGTTTTCAGACATATTTTCATATGGTGACTTTTGAACAAGTTCCAAGAGCACAGAACAAAGCGGCAAGAGCACAAAACAAAGCGGCAAGAGCATAGAATAAAGTGGCAGATGCAATGGCTACAATAGGCTCTCTCCTCGACATTCCAAGCAATATGCCTCAGCTAGAACTCTTAATAGAACAATTATTGGTCCTCGCCTATGACATTCCAGAGTCAAAGATGGTCTGCGAACTTGTTGGTCTCGACTCTCCTTGGTACCAAGATATTTATGACTACCTTAAGTCCCAAACCCTTCCACCTAATTTGTCCAATAACCAGAGGAAGTCTTTTATCTGAAAAGCCACAAGATATGCCATCGTCAGTGACACCCTTTATCGCCGTAGCTTTGACGACACCCTCCTTAAATGTCTCGACACTAACAAAGCACGTACAACCTTACACAAAGTACATGAGGGTATATGCAGGTCTCATTCGAGTGGTCCTACTCTGGCCAAGAAGATAACAAGACTTGGGTACTACTGGTCGACCATTGAAAAAGATGCACTAGAATATGTTAGGACTTGTCCCCAATGCCAGATTCATAGTGATTTGATCCATGCTCCAGCATAGGAACTTCAATTGATCACTTCTCCTTGGCCCTTCGCTCAATGGGGACTCAACCTCATGGGTAAGATCCATCCTACCTTGTCCAATGACCACAAATTCATCATCACCGCCATTGAGTATTTTACAAAGTGGATCAAAGCCATCCCCCTAATGTACATAACCAGCAAACAAATATCCAAATTCATTCTTAACTACATCATTTTTCGGTATGGCCTTCCACAATCCATCATCACTGACAACGAGCACCTGTTTAAAAACAAGACATTCATGAGTTATGTGAGCGATTTCACATCCAACATCATTTTTCCTCTCCGTACCATTATTAAAATCCTAAAAAGATTGTCAATGACATTGGCCATGACTGGCATATTCAACTCAACCCTGCTTTGTGGGCTTACCGCACTAGCATTCACACACCCACAGGAGCCACTCTATTTGCTTTGGTCTTTGGAGCTATGGCCATCTTGCCCATCGAGGTTGAAATTCCTTCCTTACGAGTCTCCCTGAAGGGTTTAACTGATGATGAGGAGTATAGACAGTTGCACCTGCACGAGCTGGAGATGTTAGAGGAAAGAAGGAAAAATTCCCTAAACCATCTACAAGCGTATCAGAACCGTCTTTGTCGCAATTATAATAAGAAAGTCATGGTCAGGAAATTTGACATTGGTGACTGAGTCCTCATGTAGAACCCTAAGAATCAGGCTGACAGAGAAAAACTAGGAAAATTTGAACCAAATTGGCTGGGTCCTTACGTCATCGTATCTTCTTTTGGTTCTGGAGCATATCAACTAGCTACTCCAGAGGGTGAACAATTGACAGAGCCTATCAATAGTCTACATCTTCGGAAGTTCTATTCATAGCATCAGAAAGTCGAGCCGAAAACTTTAAAAAATTAAAAAAAATTAAAAAAATTGTTGCCTTGATGAAAACCTGGCAAACAGGCATCTTGGCGGCACCAAAACAATGAAAAAAATGACAAAAATAGTAAAGATAAATAATTCATCCAATAGTGAAAACCTGGCAAATAGGCGCCATGTGTAATCGATCATTGCTCTGCCATCTCCTGTCACTTTATCTGCCTAGGCCTAGGATGGAACACATTTTCCGTCACTATCATGACGCTTGGCCTGAAATCATACCTTGCCTCTCATGGTTGATAAACAGTTGACATCAAGTCCTGTATACTGTCCATCCGGTATCTCATGCATATCTCTTTTCATGTCCTTCAAAATTGGCTAAGTCTTGGACCTGACTAGGGAAAAAAAAAATTATCATGTGACTGTAGTGGGTATCATGCACGGTCCTGGAAATCATAAAAAGTCCTAAAAAAAGATAAAAACATCAGAAAAAGTCCTGAAAAAAGACAAAAACATCATAAAAAGTCCTAAAAAAATGACAAAAACATCATAAAAAGTCTTGAAAAAATGACAAAAACATCATAAAACATCCTAAAGAAATACCTAAAAATTGAAAAACGTCCTGAAGAAACCCTAACAAATTCAAAAGGTCTAGAAAACACAAAAACGGAGTCATTCCTTGTCAAAGTCAGTCAGTCTTTGTCATTTGTCTGAACTATGTTGTCTCTGCGCATTTGCTACGTAGGAAAGACTCAATTTCAAGTCCCCGAAACATTAGGTCAGTCCCTTTATGTTGTCAAAATAAAATCATGACTCAAACTTTGGTCATTAAGACAAAGTCATTGGTCATGGCAAACTACGAGGTCTCTGAGTGTATGACGCAGGCAAGGCCATCTGTCAATGAGCCCCCGAAGCCGCACTAGGTCAGTCCATTAGGGTTCATGGCACTACACTGACACACACGTCAAAATTCTATAGGTCAAAACAAATCATTAAAACAAAGTATTGCAATCATTTATTCAAACATGACAATCATTTCACCATGACATACCATCATATGGACAACACAAGTCAAATTAGGTCAAATTTCAGTCAAACTCAGTCAAACTGGCAACTCTTGCTAATCTTTCGAATGTGTCCTTCTGAAGAATAGCCTCTGTCATTTATGCCTTAGGATGTGTCCTTCCTAGGCATCGTCATTGTCATCCGACATTTTTGAGGGATCCTTTTGGCATTTAAGGATCACTCCTCTCGACATCAGTATTCTTTCAAATGTGTCCTTCTGAAGAAAAATCTCGGTCATTCATGCCTTAGGATGTGTCCTTCCTAGGAATCGTCATTGTCATCTGACATTTTTGAGGGATTTATTTTGACATTTAAGGATCAATCCTCTCGACATCAACATTATTCAAGATGTTTCCTTCCTGAATTTGGTAATCTTCAGCATTCGCCATCTTGGCATCATCAAAATCTTGACATCATCATACCTGACATCTCGACATTATGACACTCGACATCCAAACACACTTGGAAAACACTTGGCACTTGTCTTTTGGCTTTCATCATGTTACTAGTTTTTCAACGAGATCCTGACAACAGGATTTAGAAAAGCAGTGACATATCATGATTGTCTTATCTTGTCTTTGGATTTTTTATCATGTTACTAGTTTTTTAGCGAGATCCCAGCAACAGGATTTAGAGAAGCAGCGACGTATCATGACGTTTGTCTTGACTTTGACATGCATGTTACTAGTTTCTCAGCGATGTCCTGATTTCGGTATTTAGAAAAATAATGACGTATCATGATAATGGCTCTATTGTTGTACTTTTGGCAATCATGTTGCTAGTTTCTCAAGGATGTCCTCATTTCGGGATTTAGAGAAGTAATGGCATTTCATGACTTATCCTTTTTGTTTTTTCTGCTTGCAGTTGGTTATGGCAAAAATACTGGGGCAACTGTGCTCTTAGTATGATTTGTGATCATCTTTGTCTGTGATTGCTTGTCTTATGTGATGGTACAACCTTGTACACCTTGATCTATGTCATATCATGGTGTTTGTTGGCCATTACAATAGTCTACCCAATGATGATTAAGAGCAATAAATATTAAAGTCCTACGGAAAAGTTTTGAAGGATTTGGTCTAGGAACTAACATGCATCTCCTTCGATGTGGTCATCTTCTCTCATCCATCTCACGATGATATCCCGTGACATACAAAAACATAAGTGCATACATAATCATATAAACATTGCATTAGGTCCATACATACATCATCCATAGCATTAAATCATATACATTTCATTGCATATTGCATTAACATAATCATAAACATGGCATCCATTCAAATAAATACATTATGCATATCATTGTCATCATCATCACAAAATTGACATAACATATAAATAAGCATTGCATCATCATGGCATCATATCATAAGTAAGCATCATAGGACATACATGACAAGACATATAAATAATACCATCATCCATCATAAGTGCATATCATACACGATTCATCCATCATATATCATAATGCATAAATCAAATAGCATCGCATAACACACATGTAGGCCGCATCAAAACTGCATCATCATATAGCATCATCTCAAAAAATATATAATGTCACACGATAAAGTCAAGAGATATCCCAAAAAAATAGAGCTCGCAAGCTCAATGGTCTATACATAATGTGCTATAACATATAGCAAACATGCCCCTAGGAAAGGCTCTCATCATCCCCTCGTGGTGAAGAGTGTGGTCGCTGAGGACTTGTGACTGGCGCTGAGCTAATAGATGGAATGGTAACAGCCTCTATTTGTGCAACCAATGGAACTGACACTAATGGCATCATCTCCACAGTAATAGGCATCTGTGATGACACTACGGCCTCTTTGTGACGCTGAAGGATCTATCACTGGTGGCTTCCTTTGTACTAACCTCTGCTCTAAACCGGTAGACCCATGACTACAACTCAAATGATGACTTGAGGCATGCCTGTGTGAGTGGTGGGACCTGTGCCCTAATGTGTGCCCTGACGAGGTAGACCCTCCTGCACTAGTGTGACTCTTGTTGCTGCTCCCACTCCTTGATCTATGACCGCTGCTTGTCCTTATCTGTGACCACGACAGTGTAGGATCTCGTCGCTTGAGAGGCATTGCCTACTCATAGAGGGTCTTGTACTGCCTATACCGAGTGCTCACCCTAGAAAGCTCATGAGCCATATCCCCTTAAGGTCTTGAACATAACACCGCAAAATCCACACGCCACTGTGCTAACTCTTGCTGACGGATCACTACCTGAACCTGCTCTACTTGAGCCACCTCTAGCTCTTCCTGTAGTGCCCTGACCTATGTCACACTCTCCTCTAGCCTCCTCTGTAGATTTTCCACCCTTTGGTCTGTCGTGGCATCCTAGGGAAATGTCGAGGTAGATGGTATCTCCTCCTCTCCCTCCACCATCCTCCATCTCAGGAGTCTCTCGACCTCATCCATAGCATCATCATCATCATTGTTCTCCTCTACAACCTCCTCGTCACCGACTCCCTCGTCTCGAGGCACATCCACATCCACATCCACATCCACCTCAGGATCCTGCTCCTGTATGGCCTCCTCTTGTCTCTCCTCCTCCTGCTCCTGCCTCAGTTGCTCCTCTTATCTCTCCTCCTCCTGCTCCTGCCTCGGCTCCGCCTCCTGTCTCTCCTCCCCTCTCTCCCCCTCCTCGGCCACCTCTGGGATAGCATCCAATGCTACTCTAGCCACACATGGTCACACCCTCCTGCCCTACCTCTAGCCATGTATCCTCCGTCTTTGGCCATCTCCTCCATCGTCCCCATCATCTCCATCATCTCCACCCTGACCTCCATACCTGCCCCCATCTCGCCCTCCACCTCGGCCTCCATCCCTCCCCCTGCCTCCATCCCTATCGCCATCCCTCCCCCTACCTCTGTCTCTGTCACCATCTCGGCCCCCTTGCCTGGCTCGTGGCACACGTGGTATAACTGACCTCTTGTCAATTGGCGTTGGCCCATCCGGATCTGTCAATGGCACTAGTTGATGCACCTGCCACCATAAGTCATAGTCAGCTGTAGTCTTGGGATCTGCAATCCCACCTCTCTATCCCCACTGCTGGGATACTAGCCCATCAATCTGCTACTTGACAAAGGCTACAGGAATCGGTGGCCCCCAAGCTGACTCCCTGGAAGATCGGGCATACTCGGTTGTGCCTGCAGGTACACCCTGCTGCTCTCCAAACTGTCTGAGCCCACACTGCAACAAATACATCTCTAGGATGAGCTAACTCTGTACTATCCTCCCAATCAGGTAACGGTACTATCTGCAAAGGCTGAGATGGTCATCCTCATCATCCCACTACTGGCAGTCTCTGTAGGGCCTCCAGATGAATGTAACCATGGTGTCAATTCGATGGCACACCAACCTGTCTCTCCCATCCTCGTCTGTTGTAGGGCACCGGCATAGTAATAGGCATAGGGCATCCCCTCGACTAGCTGTGGTCTTTGGATAGGAGGTCAGAATATGGCCACATGCTCCCACGCCCATATCATCAGAAGTGTAGTCCCACACCCAATGCTCTGTGCCCTCCTGTAGGCTACCTCGTGAAGTTGATGGTAAAGCATGCCTAGCAAATAGGCCCCCTAGGCATAAACAATCTGGTCTCGCCTCATGCCCACAAGAACATCTCCCCAACCAATGGGAAACCCATGTCTGTGACGATCAGGAATCAATACCCTGTCGATCAGTGTCGCCAAAAATGCATCAAACTAGGCATAATGCTCCGCCATAAACTGCCAACGGATATCATATCCCTCGATGCCAAGTCCTACACCCTCATCTTGATAGTAGGCTGTAAATGTCTGATAGCCATGCCGAGGGTCGTAAACAATCCACTCTCCTCGGATCGGCAGATGTAGAATACGATACATGTCCTCCAATGTGACTGTCGCCTCTCCCGTCGGCAAGTGAAATGAGCATGTCTCTAAACACCATCGCTCACACAATGCAGACATCAGTCCCCTATTTTCCCGAATAGCAGGCATATAGGAAACATAATAAATACCTAGCCGCATCAACCGTTGTTGCTCTCGCGGAGTCAGCTGATCTTCGAACTAGAAGCTCGATGGCCTACTCTCTCACATATATATGGGTGCTAGCTATCTCTGAACATGACCAAACAATGCGTCAGTACCTTCTGGACAATCGTCATTGCCATCATTATAACTAAAAAGTATTTAAATTTTGAAAAGCATCAGAATCATCCCTAGTCGAAGTCAAAATCAAATGTGTCGCATTGACTGCACTTGCGTCGCGAAAAAACGGTTGCGTCGTTCCATACTTCACTTGTGTCGCGACATATCGATTACATCGTTATGTCGCTCAATTGCGTCGCATCAAAGCACTTGCATCATGGATTATGGCACATGCGTCACTTCATTCGAATGCGTCGCTCAAACAGACAAATGCATCGCAACATGACATATGCGGTGTTATAACTCTCGAATGTGACTCGACATGACGAATGCGTCGCAATTTTCAGCAAATGTGTTACACATCCTTGGCCTTCCCTAAATACCCCTTGCACTTGCGTCGCGACACATCAAATGCGTTGAACGCGAAGTCAAATGCGTCTTACGCGCACGCATATGCATCGCAATGCATTCATTGTTCACCCTAAAACCCTAATTTTGGCACGCAAATCAAGAAAATGACAAAGTGGGTTAGGGGTACATACTGTTGGCTCTGAGCCCTCTGGCCGCCTATAGGTCCACACAATCTTACCACAATGCCCAGTCACTGGAATCACCATCCTCACAGAAGTCCTCTTCGCTCTGAACTCTTGAATTTGCTAAGGTAAATAGTGAAAATGAATTGACTTTTACCCCTTTGTCAACCTATTTATAAGGTCAAAATGACACTTATCAACTAGGTTATTACTGGAGGCTCTTTTGACCAACTTTGACCACCCCTTTGACCACTTTAAACATGTCAGAATCTGAAACCGTCTTTGCCATTGTTTTTCTAGTCATTAAATTGACTTATCGGGACACTTTCCAAAAAATTTTGTCGCCGACCCAAAATTTGAAAAATTTCCTGAGGGGGCATCGATACTCCATACCTTCGTTGGGGGATGCTTTAACTTGTTTTCTTTGTCACAATGCGACATGCTACATTATGAAAAAGAAGGGAAAAATGTAGACATATAAAAATGACCTAGGCCTACAAGCTCTATTTTTCACCACTTTCATCCGAGCATAATTATGACATTTAATTATGTCCTTGGTCCACATTCGACTATTAATTAAATAATTCATAATTATTTAATTAATTTATGTCCTTTTATTCTTCATGATTATTAAATAAATAAATTTTATTTATTTATTAAATACGTCATTAATTGTCTAAGTCTTCCCCTAATTAAATAAATTTATTAATTTATTTACTTACCTTTATTCATTTATTCTTCCTGATTATTAAATAAATGAATTTCATTTATTTATTTAATATGTCACTAATTCTCATAATTAAATGAATTTATTAATTTATTTAATTATTAATCATATCCTCTAAATTAAATAATTATCTTTAATTATTTAATTGTCAAAATTAACATTTCCCTCATTTTAAATAAATAAAATTATGTAAAATGATCTCACATTCTTGACTGTCAGTTCATTTTAGTAAATAATCTGAAAAAGATTATTTATTGTCACACAAAATCCTTATTTTGAATTAATTTAATTCAAAAAGGTAATATTCTTCCAAAAATCAAGCAATCGAGCAAATTCTTGATTTTTCAGATCTTTTTAGTTCAACTCTTATCTTTTTGATTTTCAAATCTCACAAATCAAGCAGTCTTTATCTTCTTGATTTTTGAAAATCTTTATCTCTTTGATTAATGGTCTCATTTATTCTCGACCGCCGATTCGATCTTCTCAAATGACATCTCGACCACTCATTTAATGATTTTTCCCTAACCTTGATTAGGGATTGTCACATGAAATCTGGACCTCTAATTTTAGGCTTCCGTCAACTTTCAATCTCGTTCGTCTGTCCAAAATTGCATTTTCTATAAAATGACAATTTTGCTCACATTTTTTATTACACACACACATACTCACATATGCATATACTTGCAGTTTATTTGTGATTTTGGCATATTTATCTTAAGCATAGTAGTCATTTCGTCATAGGCATAGACACTTTATTTCATTTTGGACATTCATATTCCAAATCCTTCAAAGCTTGTGTAGGACATAGTCTTTGTTGTCAAGTTGCTCGTACATTGAATATGAGGGCGACACATCTTTCAACAAGTTAGAGGGTGTAATGGAGGTCAGCCATGGAGATTGAAGACACTTGGTGAGCTTGTTCTGTTTTGTGTTTTCATTTATATTTCCTTTTCTCTTCATTACTTTCTTTGGGTTTTTATGCTTTGATATTTGATAAACAAACCTTTAGAAAATTAACCCTTAGATACAATATCATGTTCACAATCTCTAACTACTGCCTCCATTAGCTTTAGAAAACTACACATGTTGTAGGTGATCACCCTCTTTAGCTTTGGCAGGCATGCATCCTTTTGTTATAGGCTAATAGTCCCTTTGTTGCGGGTTGATAGATCCTTTGTTGTAGGGGTTAGTTTATTTCAAAGGTATCTTTTCATTATTAATAATCATAATCAACATAAAAATCTATTAATTTTCGTAGACATTTATAAATTCACACAATCATTATCAATATATCATCCTCAATGCTTTAAATGCCTAAAATAAGTGGAAAGGTCTAGATAATGTATTTGAAACTACCATAAATATTATGAAAAGTATGAGACTTAGACAAGGAAAATAGGATAATTTTAGGACTCATCATTAGGAAGCCTTTAAATTTTCTATTTTATACTCATGATCGTTTATAATTATGTAGGGTTTATGTGCTACAATCTTCTCTTTGTGTGACCAACTTTTCTATCTCCTTAGTTTGTTGTTGATTAAATTCATACACTTGATTCACCTTATCTAGAAAAGCCCACAATTTTTTTTTATAAATTATTTCTTCAAGGTTCCACTATCTTGAAGATGGTGAGCCCTCAAATAAGGGTTACTCTATAATATGAATATCTTCATTTTAGTCTTTTGAAACTAGTGAAACATGCATTGTGTCTAAATCAATTAGGATTTCACCTTCTTGCCACTCTTCAGAAACAAGGTTCTTTGCCTCCTATAACTCTTCCATATTTTCAGTTTCCTAAATATTTCTTTTTATTTTTCTTAATTGATATCATTATCGCCTTGTTCAGGTAGAGGGTTTTCACTTTCATGTGTGGAAGTATCTACTTGAACTACATTATCTTATTCTACAAAAACAAGGGATTCCATTTCTTTTCTAGATTCCATATGTTCTCTTAGTTGCCTTTCCTTTTTCTATTGTCTATTTTGTCTTCTTTTCTCATGATTTTTTTTAATCTTTGCCTTTCATGAGAAAGGTTTATAAATTTTTAAAATAGATTCTATGGTTCCTTGTTTATGTTTAGTCATTTCACTTGCAATAAATTCTAGGTTTTGCAACTTATAATATGACTCACCAACAAATATCATTTTCTTTTATTTCTTGTAATATGAGAAGGCTTTGTTGGAGTTTGAGAAGTTTCAACCCAAATTTCTTGAATCTCAACATAGGTTTTATTTTAGTGATTTTGCACATCATGGCCCTTGGATTTTCAAGTTTCAATTTCACAACTAGAGTATGAGTTTCAACTTCAACTTCAATTGCCTTATTTGGTACCGTAACTTCAACTTCAACATCAACTTTAGCTTTAGAGGTCAAATTTATAATTTTTTCATTCTCCTCATTTGCAACAAAAATAGACTAGCATATGGGTAAAACCATTTGATTTAAACACTCCAAAACATGTAATTTAACTAAAACATGATGAGCCAAAAAAAATTCACACCCTTTTTGTAACTCTTTGCACATTTTTGTAGAGAATGAAATAAAAATTAAAGAATATTGACTACATGCTAGTATTGCAAGTGATAGAGTAATCTAAAATGATGGGAAAATACATATGCATACCTTCATTCACAAGTGATATATTGGATGAAAATTTGGCAATTACACCACAAAGGTTTGGAAGAGAATTGCACAATGTGCTTTCCCTTGAACCACTTGCAAAAAAATTCCTTATTTTAAAAATTTATTTCGCAGTGGTTGTAAACCAATAACCTAACTAGATGTTGTAGGAAAGAATTATTCTCTATCTTGAGATAGTAGCTTGTCCATTATTGTAAGCTAGTACAAGCTCTTTGATGACATGATCATCAAACCCACTTCGTTGTTTTAGAAGAAAATTTCATCTAGCCTTATGAAAGATCTTGTAGAATTACTTATGAGATCTTAAGGCCTTAATATAAGTGGGTTCTATATAGGTATTTTTTTTTCCCATGGTGATATGTGATAGGAGGTTTGAAATTATTGTTGCAATAGAAATTTCAATCCACAGTAAAAGGAAAAATATTGTAGTAGTTAGGCGGGGAAAATAGATATGTGTAAACATAGTAAACAAACAAAAGGCTATAACAATTGGGAGAGAAATACATAAATGGTGGAATGAACTAGGATGGAAAAACTAAAAGGATAATAAAATTAAAAATTTTAGTGGAAGGACAAGTTAGTTAGATAATAATAACACACACACGTGACATAAAATAATGGACTTGGGTTCACTAGATTTGACATATCAAATAATAATTATCTATTTACTTTGTAAAAAATGAACACACATGAAACATAATGAGTGAATTTACAAAATCTCTAGCTTATCAAATGACACTATCCTTGGTGGATTTCCATAATAATTAAATATATAAGGAAGGTAATAAATAGGTTATAAAAGAATAAAATAAATATAAAATTTATCAATTGAAGTACAATTCAATGTGGAAGCAATAAGATGTCTAAATAAATAATGATGTGGCAAGAAAATAGAGTATAGAAAATGAGGCATGTGATAATCTCATATAGAAGATAATCAAATAGCACCAAGAGACATGATGAAGATGCAATCCATCAATGTAATGAGGTGGCCACTAACTACTAAAGTGGATTGCAACAACTAGAGAGGTGGTCATGGAGAAAAGAAAATTAGAAATTGTAGGAAACAACACAAATGAATGAAGATAAATCATTGATGATGTACACACTCTTGAAAACAACATAGAAAGGATGATTGCAAGAAGTTATTGTAGAAAATTACAAAAAGAAGGATTATTTTTATGCATAATTTTCTTTTAATTTTGATAACAACAAAATATTGTTGGAAGCCAGTTTTCGATCTTTTGTCACTTAGATGTGCCAAAAAATAAATTTTCACCTCTAATAATATTATTCTAGATATAATCCACCAAAATTATGACCATTGACAACAAGGATCATATGATTGGATTCCATAGTTTGAAGTTTGACTATACCATTATCATAGACAACTTCAATCACATAAATTCCTAAACATCGGGTATATAATTTCTTTTCAATTCTTGGAATATAGAGTCATACAAAGAGCCCAATTTCTTGGTTGAAATGATTGCTTGTGAATGAAATGAACATACCACAAATAATGTTGTTGTTGAACAAATTTTACATGAAATAAAATCTCTTAATGTATTTCATTTAAAGAATGGATTTTCTCAATCCTTTCTTTTCAACATCCATAAGATTCAAATGTAATTCCAAAGTACATAAAGTATTGATTTTAAATTCAATTGGTATCACAACCTTCTTACCATAAATAAGATCACAAGGTGTAAGACTAAAGGTAGTCTTGTAAGCCCATATTGCTTTGAGAAGTTGAGCTACCCAATATTTTTGATGAAGTGAAATTGTCTTGGTAAGGATGTTCCAAAGTTCCTTGTTTGTGACTTCAACTTTTCCATTAGCTTGTGGATGGTATGGAGAAGAATTGCGATATCGAATCTCATACTCATAGATCAATGCAATGGTTAGATTGGAGGTGAATTATGGTCCTTGATCAGTCATAATTTCCTTTGGTACACCAAACCTTGTGAATATTTTAGTATACAAAAACTCAACTACCTTCGTGTCTTGTGCATACTTCAATACCACAACTTCAATCCACATAGTGACATAATATATAGAAACCAAAATATACTCCTTGATTTTGAATTGAGGATTGATAGGTCCAACAAAATATAACCCCCATTTTTTAAAAGGTTCAATAGACAACTATGGTTGAAGAGGAATCTCATCAAAACATGTGGGTCAACCCATGTATTCACATTTATCACAATGCTAAGCATACTTCTTGCAATCTTTATGAAGTGTAGCCCAATAATATCTAAAAGTAAGGATCTTGTTCATAGTTCATTGAACTATAAAATGTCCCTCACATGGTTCCATATGACATGCTCTAAGTATATCAAATACATCATCTTTAGCTACACATTGATGCATGACATTATCAATTCTAGTGTGATAGAGAAGCCCATTAATCTAGGTGTACTATCCAATTATTCCAACAAGTTTCCTTCAATATTTGGGATAGAAATGTGGGGGAAACTTGTAGGTAACCAAATAAATGGAAATATTAGCAAGCCAAGAAATTTTCATAGAGATTGAAAGTAGATTCACATCAAGAAATGTGTCATCAATTAGAATTGGCTCATCAACATTTGGTAGCCTAGATAATAAATCTACAACAACATTCTCATGACCAGGCGCATCAAGTATAGTAATCTAAAATTCTTGTAATAATAATAACCAGCTAATAAATCTTCTAGTGACACCAAGTTTATTAATTAAAAAATAAATAGAAAAATGACTAGTATGAACAAAAACCTTATACCCTGTGATAAAATGATGAAACTTATCAATTACATACACAACAACTAAGAACTCTTTCTTAGTAACTATATAATCTACCTCAACACCAATAATTTTTTTTCTTATGTATTAAATAGAGTAAAATAGTGTGTCATCCTTTTGGTCTAATACTGCTCCCATCAAAGTATCAAATACATCAATATGAATGTGGAATGGTAACTCCTAGTTAGGTCCACATAGTACTGGTGTAGTGACATTTTTTTGTAATGGCTTCAAAGCATGTTGAAAATATTCATTCCAAGAAAAAAATATTATCCTTTCCTAACAAAAAAAGTGGTGAAGCAATTTTATTAAAATCTTGAATAAATATCCTATAATACCCTACATGTCCTAAGAAACTACAAATATATTTTTGACAAGTAGGTATAGGTAAATATTGAGTAATTTGTACCTTCTTTGAATCAACCTCAATACCTTTGGAATAAATGTAATGACCCAATTCTATACATTTTATTATTAGATTATGACATTTTCCATGACTGAGAGAGAAAGATTGGTATCTTCACACATCTGAAGAACTTTTTCAAGATTTTCCTTAGCTTCCTCATAAGTATTACCATAAAATATAAATTCATACATATATATTCAAAAAAATCATGACTTAGATCAACAAAAATACTCAAGACAACTCTTTGAAAAGTTGTTGGTGCATTGCATAATCCAAAGGGTAAAACATTATAAGCAGCTTTTCCCTAAGGACACATAAAAGTAGTTTTATCCTAATCTTCAAGTGATACTATAATATGATTATGTCCATTAAAACCATCCAATAAAGTAAATAACTTCTTCCCTACAAGAGTATCAAGCACACTTGATCAATAAAAGATAATGAAAAAGCATCCTTTTTAGCTACTTTAGTAAGAGCTCTATAATCAACAAAATGATTCATTTATCACTTTTCTCAAGTAATAATAATGGTGAAACCCATTAGCTATCTGAAATTGGAAAAGCGAAACCCACATTAAGAATTTTTTGCAATTCTTCTTTAACAATTTTATGTAAGATGGGATTCAATCTTCATTGTGGTTGTCTTACTAGAAAAAATCCTTCCTCCATATAAATATGGTGTGTGCAAGTGTTTGAATGTATACCACACATATATTTGTATTCCCATGAAAATGTAGCTTTATGCATTCTCAACATAGAAATCAAATCATTTATTTCTATTGTACTTAACTATGGATTTATATAGTTTTTTTCTTGGTAAAATTTCTATTACTTGTGATTGAGTAAGTGTGAGTAAATTTATAGCTACTAAATGTGAAGTGGATGGTAATAATGGATCAATTAGTGATTTTCTATTTCAAATAGATGTTTCATCAAACAAAAATGGACTAAATAAACAATCATGTGGTAATAATTGATCAATGTCATAAATATTGTAGATATTGTAAATCACCAACTAAAGGAAATTTTATAAATAGACAATTATCATTTGTAGAAGAATGAAAAATTAATATTTCCAAAAAATAATTTCGTGAATACCTATTTTGAAAGAGATTAGAGATGATAGTACCTTATGATGGTTCTTGTAAATTAAGACTTTGATCAATTGTTAAAATAGGATTTTTTTTCTCAATATCACTATCATTTGTTTTCAAAAAAAGTTGTGTTGGAGGATGCAATTTTTTTTGTTTTTTTTCCATTAGAAATAACCATGATACTTGAATGATAGTTGATAAAGGCATCTATAGTAGCCAACCAATGTTGTTCTAGGATTAGAGGATATTCCCCAAGCTTTATTTTAGGTTGGAAAACCATAAAGTTAGTTAGACATTCCCATGAGTCAATATAAACAATGACATCTTCAATCATACCTTCAAGTTTTACTAAAGAACAATCAAACATGAAAAGAACTATATGTGTAGGCCTAAGTCCTCGATGACATAACTTTTCTTTAGTTTCACTAGTCATAACATCTATAACAACATCTAGATCAATAAGTGTATTTGGAATAGGAATTTGACGAATATGTACTTGAATAATTATACTTCTAGGATCATAATACTTAGGAATTGAAATATTTCCTAACATAATATCTGAAATTTATCCAATGACATGAACAATCTTGGATCTTATTTCTATTTATATTTTTGTGTACATAATTCCTAAACTATTTTAGTATAAATATGAATATCATTAATTTCTTGCAAAAGAGGGATTTTGATACATACATTTATCAATTCATCAACAACATCAAATTTAGAATTAAATAGTTCCTTTTGAGTAGGTTGGACATGAAATCAATCTAGATATGGGGGTGGCGTTGATTGTACCAATGTTTTATCAAGACTATGTTGGATTTCTTCAAGTTCTGCTTGTAACTCCTTGAGTTTGATGATTGGTGGAATTTTAGATCCATAGAGTGTTTTTCATAACCTAATTCATAGATCATTGACATATAATGTATATATAGGATAACTTAGAAATATATTCACCTCATTATTATAGACAAGTTAGGCCATCTTATTATTATTTGGATTTGGTATGGATTGTGTAGGCATTGGTATGGCCCTTGGTGGATGAGATAAATTTTTTGGTTGATTATTGGATGATGATGCTATAGGAGTAATGCTAGGTGGTGTAGGATATGATAGAATTCTATGGTTCATTAAAATAATTTATCATACCTAGTGGCATAGTTTTGTTGTTACCAAGGTATTCTTTGAGCCATATAATAAATGGGTTCATTTGTAGAATCTTTTTCTACCATATTTACAAGTAAGGGGATGCTTTTGCTACACCCTCTAGAGAAAATATTGGTTCCATTATAAAAATATTCTTCACTAGTATGTCTCTTACGACGAGTAGGATAGAACATGACAAGGGATTTCTCAACTTCTTATTTTTTACCTGTATACAAAGTGTTTATTTTTTTCCCATATGACAAGAGATTAATTTTTAAATCATCAAGTAATGTACCTAACTCCCACTTGGTAATAGCTAATGTGCCACCCTGAGAAACTTACCAAAATAACTTCTTATAGATTGATAAGATCTTGAATAGTTCCTGCAAATTTTAAAAATTTCATTAAATGTTAGTTTAGAAACATCTCCACCACCTATAAGATTTAAAGCATCAATACATTCATCATGAATTCCTCTTGGGAAAATAATTTTAATAGCATTATTTGATAATCTCATTTGTCATATTCTCTAAAGACTAAATGAATCATTTGATAAAATATTCCAAGGTCTCTTCTTCTCATCGTGTCATCCTAAAATCTCATCCCAAACTTATTTTCTTATAATAATCCTAATATTTTTTCAAAAATCATTATTTCATACTCTCCCATGTACACATAGTGTATCGTCCAAGTCCCATGAACCATCATAATGCAACATCATATTTGCAACATAACACATCAAATTCAAATAATAATATATCAAGATCTTTAACAAAAAGACCTCAAAATTGTGGCAAGGTTGAATGAGGTATATTTGTGTGGGTGCTTCTTCTTCAGGATTGACAATGGGAAATTAAAATATTATGGGGTCATTATTGGCCAAGGATCATTTGACTCCATGTTCATGATCATTTCCTTATGCATCAACCATGTTTTCAAATACCCACAATGTCAAATGAATGATAAAATATGAATGATGTGGCCGATATTGTCTATTAACATCTTATCTATCACCACATCTTAAGTCGTATGATGGTTTAAACTATTTTGAAATATTATTTTGACTAAGAGGTTTCTCTAGCAATGCTAACTTGACTATTTAGGTTGTTTTGAATTTGCTAGTGGAATACTAGGTGGTGATTCAAGATCTAATTCTATTTCACTTACAAATTATATAGTGGTTGATTCAATCACACATTTTTCTAGATTAGGTTCAACTAGATTTTCTCTTTTTTGCTCAAAATTTGTGGCTTAATCTATCATATGGGATTTTATTTTGTTTGATGAGCTACTCACTACAATTTTTTTTTTAAATATACCTTCATCATCTCTCTAGCTCAACTCATGAATCTATGTGATTAAATAAATGCAAATCAAAGATAATTGCCTAGGCAAGGTCAAAAATTGCACAAAATTTCTCCTTGATGCATTGGTCCTAACTCAATGTACTATGTTATAAGGACTTTAACACCTTTGCCTAGCAATGACACAAAAAATGTTGGGACGAAATTGAAGGTAATAATTTCAATTTTATGTTTAAATAATGGTTGGTACTCAAGTTTGCAATTTATTTTAACCTTTATGTCAATTTGAGGCATAAAATTGTGAAAGGTGTCTTTTTTCTCAAGGGTTGGAGGTAGAAAATTGAGTATAATGAAATATAATTTATCTTAACAAATAAGTTATAGAAAATAGAACCCTATATGATAATTCATCCTAAATATGCTACAAGAAGGTTTATGCTATGAAAATAATTTGCTTCAAGAACAAATATAGTCTTCCACACATGTGAACAAAAGTTATTTTGCTACATGAACAAAAAATATCTGCTACAAAATAGAAAGTGCTCTACTATATTAAATAAATCTAAAACTTACTCAAACTTATATAAAAATTATCATAGGTTATTTGATGTAATAACCTTATTAAGTCATAAATTATTATATTCTTATGTTTGAAAATAAATGTACAAATCCACAACCATAAAAAAAAAATGTAATAACTTTTGTTCTCTAAAAATTATGATTACAAAACCACAACCATAAAAAAATGCATTAGGAATGATTTACAAAATAAATTACCATGTAAAGAATAACACTTTAAACAAAATAAAATAGTGTGTTCCTTTAGTGGTTTTTTTGTAACCTCTGACTGGTAACAACTTGGCTATAAAAAATACAAAGAGTTATGTTCAACTTTGATTCATAAAACCAAAATATTACTATAGAAATCAATTTAATCGTATGGCCATAATATCGTATCAACAATAGAAACAAAATTAATAGAGGTCTTTGGATTGTAGCCATAAAAATATAAATGTACAAACATAATTTTAACAAGAAGAGATATTATAATATAAAACTCTTATTTTCAAGCCAACAATCCTCTCAATGTAGCCCACAATTTCTTCTACTATAGGAGATCCATCTATTCAACCATTCAACCAAATAGATTAATGCTTCTAAAAATCAACTTACCTAAAGAATATTTTATCCTTCTAAAAATGTATTAAATGAATTCCTTTTATATAAAATATCGGTGGAAAAAGTGATGAATTAAGGTGAAGATTAAATAGATAGGCTTAGGCATACAAGGATTCTAGGTTATCATGATCTAGGCAAGTTTTTAGCCCATCAATAATCATCTTGAAATACTTGCCAATGAATATTATTTGGAACTGATGGCCACATTGACATCTCTTCCTTTGAAATTCTTGCAAAATATACATCCTATGACCTAATAGCTATAGTGGCCAAGGAACCAATCATCACATTCTTCTTTCTCTCTTTCCACTCATTTGATTGAAAAGACAAAAAAAAATCAATACTATCCAAGACAACATTCTAGTATTTCTTTAATCTCTTAATTTTAGAAGCATATTTTACTTTAATTGAGATATATGACCAATTTAAAATCACCATAAACTCTAAGATTCTTGAATTTATGCTTCCATGCTAGTTTTAAACCTAATAATAGTGATTGATATTCTATAAAATGATTGTTGCACTCAAAACTTAGCTTGAATGAAAACTTAAGTGATTTGTTATGAGGAGATATGAACACAATCCCAACCCATTCTCTATCATTGGAGCATGCCCCATCAAAAAAAAATCTATATGTTCACCTAGGTCACTAATATCTCATCTAAAAATTTAGATGTCTATATCAACATATAACACTTCCTAATTATTTTCAACATTATATTCAAGTATATCAAGAGCTCTTTGTTCCCTATCCAATCTTAAATTTACTCCATTTATTGGAATTGTGACACAAGAATATTCCATTTAGATACTCCCCCTATAAGAAAACCACCTTCTTGATAAGATCATGCCACATTATGGGGGTATGCCAATAAAAATATTGCATTTATCTTATTCTCCTTAGGGTATGCAACCAATTTGAAGTTAATATCCTTCATAATTCTCATGATAAGGACCTCCTTAGAATCTATGGTAAAACATTTACTGAATGATCTTGTAACTTGTAAGACCAACTAGTTCACAAATTGTAGAGACATAAGGTTCATGTATTCTTGAGATTCAATTATTTATTTTTTTATTAACTTTCTATTTATAGACAATGTCACATAAAATGGGTCTACTTGAGTTGGACATTTGTTCAAGGTTGGTCATAAATAAACTTCTAGTCTCTTAATATTATCTACTTTATTACTTTGCCTAATTACTCAACTTTTTATTCTTTTCTTTGTACATGGTGTTTGCACTTGTTTGGTATATCAAGAGGAGTGTCACAAATTAGAGCCAGATTTATTTTCTTATGCTCAATTATCCTCACGATTTTTATTAGGAGCACTAAAGCTTTTATTTGACTTAATATTTGTGCCATATCTAATGGGACATATTTTGGCAATGGAATATCAACTAATATAGTAATAGTAGGAAAATGGGGTTTATGACTAACAATACCTTTCTTAATATTCTCCTTCTTAGTTATTGTAAGAGTTATAGTAAATTGAGACCCTTTTTTTCTTGGATTTCCCTTCCTTGAACATAAAATTTTATCATTTTGGCCATGCTTATTTAATTTCTTAGTTAGCACCTCATCATTACCTTCCTTATTCTTGGTGTGACCTTTTGATGACTTCACAAACTCACATGTAAGAGTTATAGTAAATTGAGACCCTTTTTTTCTTGCCCTTCCTTGAACATAAAATTTTATCATTTTGGCCATGCTTATTTAATTTCTTAGTTAGCACCTCATCATTACCTTCCTTATTCTTGGTGTGACCTTTTGATGACTTCACAAACTCACATGCACATAAAGAAAACACAGACAAAGCTCTACTTCAAAATCATCATTCAACAAATACCAAAACGCACTGTAGGGTTCCGCCTTAATTCAACATTTAATAAAGCAAATATTTCAGACAAACTTTGATCTTTATCGATTCAATTGCAATTTACATTCAGTTGGCTCTCCATGGCCTCGTCCTTCATATTACCTCCAATTCTCTCTTTCACTGCTTTGAATCCGCTCTCTATCTTCTCCTCCTCTAACCTTATCTTCATAATTTGCTAACGCTGCTTTGAATGTTTGATGCCATTATTATCACACGCCTTCCTTACTAGCAACCTTTCCATACCCTACGCGCCCCTTATACCTTTTAATCTGCTGTCCTTATTCTTTATTAATTTGCTGGTAGGCATTCGATGAATTCACTCTGTCCTAGCGCAGCCCCTAACTCTGGCTCTTATGCCGCCTTTCATGACCGACTAACCAAGTAAGAATCAAGTTCTTGTCTTGACAATGCAAAGATACAGATGCCAATGCACTACCAACATAAACATAGAATCTTATGCACTCAATCAATTAAGGAGCTTCACAAGGCTTAGATTAAGTAATCTGACTTTCATAACAGCAAAACAAACATGGGACCAAAGTCCAACTCGACGCCTCCAGACTTGATGAATGCACAACGCAACACTAAGGTAGAGCAAAGAAATGTTTACCTCAATTTTGAATTTCTATCAATATTCACCACTGCACAAGCTTCAGCATTCGATTCATTGTCCACATTGTACAGATTACAAAATGTTGCCAGGCGTCAGACAGCAATCATCTCAATGGACAGATTACAAACATTCCCCGCATATGTTGCCAGGCATCAAACTACAGAGAATTTGTTCTTTATTCATGAGCAGAAACTCCCAATCACCGATTATTTTTATTGCTCAGCCTTCTTTTCCCCAAATAACTGCCCTCCTCTATTTGGCAGCCGCCTGCTTTTAGTTTTGTCTGCCCACATATATTTTTCTTGCGCAAACAGCAACTGTCTTTTTATTCCAACCGATTCTTATAACTGAATTTACACTCACTTATGCTCTTCTGACTACGGTTATCTCTATGTTTTGATTTTCAAATGCATACAAATATGCCTTCCCCCATTCAATTCTTCAAACTCTATCGTTTTCCTTTCAACTGCCCCTCATAATTACTTCTTTATTTTCCCACGATGCATTTTCTTGATCTCCGGTTTCCATGCAAAACTTAGTTAAAAGTTTTCTCAAAACAAACTTAAATCTGCTTTATCCTCCTTTTCCACGCGGGTATGCTACTAAAATTTAGCACCACAAAACAACAAACAAAAGAAAACCAAAATTTAAAAGCTCCTACATCACTTTTAATAGAAGGCTCAGCCTTATGTTCTCCTTATTGATAAAAATTCCCTTCATTTCCTTGTATAACAACCTCTTTTAATCATTCTTGCTTCTCAAGTTATATTCATTCTTGACTTGAGAAATGGCTACTACAATAAGAGCCCTAACCTCTTCATCAAAGTGTCTGAACTTAGATGGAACTTTCTAGGGGATGAACCTAGATTTTGCACATAAAATTCCTCCTCCTCTTCATTAGATAAAATCTACTAATGATTTGAATTCTTTGCATACCTCTTTTCCTTTATATCAACACATGACAATTTTCATTAGTAGAAGAGTAATAATCATCATTGGTAAAACATCCTTTTCAATCTGTAATGTTAATATCTTGGTTATTTAGACCCTATACTAACCCATGGTTAGGATCATTACATTCATCACAATTTTCATCAAGATCTATAATTGCTAGTGCTACAACACACAATAGTAGAGAATGGTATTCGATACAAAAAAGTAGTAGAGAATGGAAAACTTGGTAGGCCATGCACCATGGGGTATCTTCTAAAATATTAAAACCTACCTTCTTCAAAGGATCTTATGTTACTTTATTTATTGGCCCCTTATAATTTGGTAAAACATGTCTCCCATCATGCTTGGTAGTGTTATAAGGTTGATCAGACAACTTAGGCATTCTCTCTTTCTTGTTGTGATTGTGTCTCTTATTGGATACACCTTTTTCACCATGAACCACCTTATAGCTTAATTCTTTCAAGGTGTTTATCATTTGATACAATTTATCTTATAGTACAAGGGCCTTGTTGCTCTAACCTTTATCATGGAGTAAAATTCATAGGTTGCTTCTCTTATGTACTTTTCTAGAGGCTCTTTGATTACTCTCAATATTTGAAGCAATTATATAAAATTCCCTCAATGTGTAAGGCTCCTTGTCTCTTAACAATTACCTCATATTAATATCAAATGAACAGTATTATAACAACAAGAATATTGACTCATTTTTCCTCATATATGTTGGGACATTTGCCACAATCCTAACAAATATGTGTTAAAGTCAAACATCAACTCATTTGACCCCTTAGAAACATTTATAAATTCATTAATGATAAATATAAGGTCATTATTAACACTATAATTCTCTTTGGACTTTTTGAAACTTTGTACAAGATTCAATGCTTGCATCAAGAATTTTTTTGTACCATTCTCTAGCAATATCATCCAAAGATTGAAAAAAAAAAGTTATTCACACATATTCATCTTCAATTTCATAGTCATTAGTTAGATTTTAAGTTATTTTCACTAGATACAACACTATTTTCTTGAAACTTCATGAGATTAGCCCTTACATATGCTAGAATTGGATTTGGATACCTAGATATCTCTACAAAATTTAATTGCCTATATTTTTTAAAATTCAAAGGAGGTCAAGTGCAAGAAAACGCATTCAATTATCCCTGAGATCTCTATAATTCTTTCTTCAATAAGTAGTAGGGTTTCCCATTTCTTTATTACTTTGTAATCAATATTTCTCAAACTCTCAATTCTCTTTTAGATATTTTCTCTAGCTTCTCAATATCAATCCTGACCACCTCATCTTTCAGGTCAGCTATCTCTTTACCTAAACCTTCATCTATATCTCTTTGGTCTAGTCTTGTTTTAGACTATTCTTCTTCAAAATTATCATATTCTTCATACCATTGTTCATTTGCACAATTAATATTATTTTTATACCAAAAAGGATTGTCTTCCTCTCTTTTAAGTGAAACTACATGCTCATCATATAAGACATTATATCTTATATTCATCTTTACTATAAAAGATTAATTGATACAAACCTCCACCTCTCTCTCCATTCTTTATTTTAGTAAATCATTTACAATCTTATGGTATTCTTGGCTATACCAGTCCTATCCACTCCCTTGTTTGGTAGCTCAAGGAGTATATTTGTCATCAAGGTACCTAGTATGTATGTCCACTATTATTGGGTTCATTATATTATTTTCAAATTAAATTTTAATAAAGGAGGAAGACTTGCCCATTTTCTCTGATACCCATGTAGCTTATTCTTTCTTTTATATTTTACCCACCAATTTCTAGACAAGATTGCCTCTCAACCATATTAAAATTGTTGAATATAATATAGATATTATAGTAATAAAGTTACCACCATTTATAGGGAAATGGTTGAGAAGGACAAAAAAAATCCAGACACCACACTAATCTTTAATTCAAGCTTTCAAGTTTACGGAAAAAATGAGATATGACCAAAGGATTTATAAACTAATTCTCCAATAGAATCACCAATCTATTGTTGTTCTTTTCTATAGAAATCCCAATTCTAAAGAACTTTCCACAATATACAAAAACAACTACATATTGGGTAAGGAGACAATAGATTGGTCATTCTATTGGAGAATTAGTTTAAAGATCACTAAATTGGGGTTGTAGAATATGTTGTAGCATCATTATTATTGGAGAAGAAATAACACAACTACATATTGGGTAAGGAGACAATCGTTCACTCTGATAACAAGTCATTCTAATTCTCGCACACCCAAAGTGAAATGGAAAATGCAAGCTATATGAATTGGTTGACTTATTTGTTGCATACTATGATTAAGAAAAAAACTAGAAAAGACAACAAGGTTGTTAGCTCCCTCAATTGACCACTAGTTCATGAACACATCAGAGTGTTGAACTTGTGTGATCAAAACTCTAACCAAAAGACTCTACCTAGCAAACATTGACTTCACATGGACCTACACAAAACTATCACAAGGTAAACATGTAGGTGAATTTTACATGTCTAACAAGATTCTCCACAAGATTGGACATCTGTGTGCCCTAAACAACACACCATGCCAAATACTCAATTTGGAGTTGCATTACACCAAGATAGTTGGACACTTTGGCAATACTAAAACATTAGTAGATGATACAACACTTCTACCAACGTCACATGCAAGCAAGCATTAAAAACCATACTAAGTCTTACATTCTTTGCAACATTGTCAAGCCTACAAACTATAACCTTTGGATCTACATCCTTTTCTAGATTCTAGCACAACCTTAATAATCTATCAACATTGATTTATTCAATAGACTATCAAAAATAAGCACCAACATGACTCAGTATCTATTGTGGTAGATGGATTCTCCAAGATTCCAGTCATGATCACATGCAAGAAAATTCTTACCACACCAAATGTTGCATGCCTTTTCTTTACCCATTTTTTTAATTTGCTTTCATTTGCAAACATCGATTGTTTATAATTGCAAGCCATGATTTGTTAGTCATTTCTAGCAAACTTTATGGATCATGTAAAATACACAAGTAGATTCTACAACCTTATATTTCTAAATAGATGTCCAAATAGAGATGGTCAACCATACTCTCATGAATCTACAATAGTGCACAAGTGTGCACCTAAGATTACAACATCCTCTTCATTCAATGTGCATCCAACAAAGCTCTTCATAGTTCTACAAAGTATCATCATTTCCAGATATGTCTCGAGTTCCAACCAACGATGTCCCTTGTCATACCATAGTGTGCACTGTAACATGCCCATTGTTCAACCCAACACTTTTACCATGCTTTTAACCTCAAGCAATTAAGATTATGTTGCCAACACTTAGCAATATTTTTTTTCTTTTCATATACAAGAATAATATGCACATTTGAAATAAACATAATTCCAAAATTTTCCATTGCATTATATCAAAGTATTACAACTTTTCCAAATTAATAAATACATAGTACATGATAACATGATATCATTTCTCTTTAACAATCTTTCCAACATAATGGATACAAATACACTAACATGGCTCCGCAAAGCTTGTTGGAAAAAAATGTATGAATAGTTTTGGAAAATCCTCCATTCAAATCTTGGTTGCCTACTAATGAGGAGAAGCATCACTCAAGCACTTTTTCGTCAACCTTGGACTAACTAGGATACCCACACAACTATCAAACTGATAGATGGCCCTACCCTTCGACAAAGAGATTGGTTTGGTAACCTCATAATAAATATTGACCTTTTATGAGCTTGGTGTTGTGTCCTACATATTTAGATCTATCACACAGTGGCTACAACCTACTTATATGATATACCTCAACCTAATATGTAAACCTAGATCACAGTGATTGACAGTGTAAACAGTCGCCAAAGTATTTCATTCTCTCATAACAAGTGGACATCATATATATCACCCACCTTCCTTGCTCAATTTATAATGACCATTCATAATCTATGCATAGGCTATCCCCTTCATTGGATTATCCTAACCCTAGGAATAACCTATATTCCCTCTTATGTTTGCTATGACACTTCTACGTAAGTAATTCAAATTAACCCTTACTTTCCAATTAACCATATGGAGTTGCATAATGTCACATCAATAAATGACTAGTACCAAAGGTATAATCCCAACTATAAAAGTCTCTAATCAAAGGTTTATCTCAACATTAAATGACTCCCTTCAAAAGTATAAACTTATCAATAGATGACCTTAATTCAAAAGTATAACCTCCAACAATAAATGACTTTAATCAAACTATAATCTCATCAATAAATGACCTCAATCAAAAGCATAATCATATCGATGATGGACTCACTCAAAAGTATGGCCTCAACAATAAATCAACTCTAATTGAAAGTATATCAACGATCAAATGATCAATATATCATAGGTTAATCCCGACTTATTTGCTTCAATCATTAACCACATAGACAACCCTACAAAATAGGTTATTATTAACCTAGGGTTTCCAACAAAAAGTAGTGCAATGTTCAAGTGACCATCATAAAAGCCTCTCCTTCAATATACCTGAAATATTCTCATGTTTACTACATATGTATATCATTTGGAGGACATAATTCAACTTGCGGGGAGTTGGTGCATCTACATCCATAGTCCTCTCCTAATACAGTTTTGGGTTACTGTTACGTGTGTCCTCTTCTAGATTTCCATGAATAGGTATAGGCTTAAATTCAAAATAAGAGAATAGCATAACCATAAAATACATTTTATCAACCCTATTATTGAATAATAATATATCCACTAAATTTATACCCTTGCCCAAGGGTGAAGATTCTCTTCCTTCCTTCTAGGAGGAATTAGTAATCAAACAGATAAGATTATCATTCAAGGTTTACACAACATCGTAACCTGATGATAAAATTTCTATCATGCCATTTGTCCTATTGAGTTTACTAACCTCATCATCCACTATGGTTTTCTTAGCATTATAAGCAAATAACCCAAACACTCATAATCTATTATATAGAGTATATGCATACATCCCTATAATAGGGTTTTTTAACAACTAGACTCATCAAGAATCTTTCCATAATATACAATTAAACATATTTTCCAAAATAAGGTAACCAAATACATATAATATTTTTGAAAGCATAAAAGGGTAGAAATAAGCATTACTGGTTAAGCAAAGCTCCAATTCGATCATAGTGGATTCCTATCTTGACCTTCCCTCAATTCAATATGCAATTTCCCCAAATAATCCTTCTCACTTTCCACCAAAATCTCACTCTCAAATTCCTCTCTCTCAACTCTCAAATCTCACTACCAAATTCCTCTCTCTCAACTCTCAAATCTCACTCAACTCAAAAATTTAGAATATATTAACTTAGGAAAAACAAAAAATGAATGTAGATATGTGTCCCTTTTGAGGTTGAGAACACCTCTATTTATACACTAGAATCAACAACTAAAGGCTAGAAACAGGGCATTAAGAATGACACTTCTTAGCTCAAGAGGTTCGACTCAACAATCAAAAGAATAGGTGGCAACCAAATTCGTTGCACAACAAACACATATGTAGCCAAAGTGAATGAGTCGATGCCAAATAGATGGCAAGAATGATGATAAAAAATGCAAGGCGATTGCCTCCTACAAGTCAACTTACTTGGCATAGTTATGTGCTTGACTAATTTTGCATTTTACCAATTGCTTTTCATTCTAGAAATTCATAATGAGAGATAGACTTCTATTTGATTCATGCCTTTTTAGTTGGTGTCATACTATATCCCCCGTGCCATATTACATGGGTCGATGTCTACTGTTTGATTTGGTCGATGCTCTTTTTGTGCATGATCATTTCCTATTGTTTTTCTTTGACAAAGTCTTGGTAGTTTATTTGACATGTTGGTTGGCTTATTCCTATGCACCCTTCTTACTACATTCAGCATTAAAACTCATAATATATCTTCTACCATTTATGTGTTACTTTAAGTTCTATTCCATTTGTTTCAATAACTCATTTTTGCGCATGGTTTCAAAGATAGAATAATGTTGATTCATATGTTTTACAAGAGGTTTAAACTATGGTCCACCTTTCTTTTCAGGCACTACATCCAAATGATGCTTAATTCTTTCTAATTTCTACACTAAACTTTACCTATTATATATGTTGTGTTTTATGATGTACCACGGTTATTGCAAAGTATTGCAAATATAGAATTAATATAACTTGATCAATTATTACTAGTCAATTCACATTAATCGATTCTCTATGATAATCGGTTCACAATATATATAAACCGACATATAATATAATATATTATATATATATATATATATATATATTATATTCAAAAGATAATAAAATACATATTAAAACATTCAAATAGATATATAGATATTCATCGAAATAATCATATATAAACATATATTAATATATTAATATATAATTATTGCTTATTTCAATAATCATATTTGATCATATATTATCACGTACTCAATGAGATTGAACATACACGAGGTTTATATGTCTCATCGACTAAACACAGAAGAAGGAACTCACTTATGACAAGAGACTCGATCACACAACCCGAATCAAAAAATTCATAGATAGGTTCATAATGTCTTCTAAATCATACTCAATCAAGGCTAAGAATAACTTACCACCTTCCCAAACTACTGGCTCGACTAGACCTATTAAGTCGTGAGTGTGTGAAATCTCGGTTTATGTCTTATCAAAGGTTACCAGACCAATCCCCTCTCTTGAGTGATACTTCCCCTCTCTTCCAAAGGCTTGAACCTGTTCCTACATTCAACTTGATACAACACAAAGGTAGTTAGACGTTCACATACACATTTGCATCATATAACATTTGCATCAACAAAGCATTTAGAATATTCACATTGCAATACATATAATTTTATTGCATTTCATCAATATAAAACATATTCATTCCTTTAAAATCAATAACATCTTATTGCATAATTCAGTATCTCTTTCACCTAGTAAACATATTAAAGTATTTATTTGCATTTATCAACATTTTCACTCATGATGGTAAAAGTAACTCAGTAACTAGGAAATGGGGTGTAACATTGTACCATCCACATCAAATTCATGTGCATAGAAACAAGAAGTAAAAAAAGCATAGAATTTTTGACACCACCTTCAAAATATGTGTAACATCAAAAATTACATACCCTTGCAATTCTACACTATGGTTTGTGCTCACATTGGTGTCCATACCCTAGTGTGTCTCTAGGACCATTTCAACCTATGCATTAGCCTTTTTCCCTCCCATGGTGCAAAGGAATTGACTCACGTAGTCTCTTTTTTTCAAGTTGATATTTTAATTGTGTTAGCCTTATTTGTCTCTTGTGTTCATCCTTTCCACAGCCCAAACTATTTGGACACTACCACTATGTGCAAGCATCCACACATTACACTAGTGTCTCATGATAATTTCTCATTTAGCAATCAATTTCAAGCACCTTACCAATTGTCATCTACCCAAGTCACTAATAAACACTCGAGATGAATCTAAACAACTCATCAGCTTCTTCCTCTTGTCTTCTCCTCTCATTTTGGAATATAATACTTCACTCTTACTCTCTTCTTGCAAACTTGGTACTTTATGGCTATCTCCGACATTATTTGAAAATTCCTATAGCTCCTATTTTGTATTGGTTCCTCCTTGCAAACACATCAACACTCTTCCAATATTCTTCTTATAGTAGTCTTACTCTCCTTAGCCTCCTGAAACCTTCACATGTGATATTTTTCTTATTCTTTTGCTCTTGTATTTTTCATCCTTTTACTGTTACTATAGTTCCCTTGTTGTAGTGCCCTTGAGCACCTTGGGATCCTCACATCCCTTTTATCTCTCATTCTAGTTTATAATATTTTCACTTTTGTTGCTCTTAGCATTCCCAGATACACTTGGGATAGGAACTCATACACATTTATTTCAATTTATATATTTTGGCTATTGTGGAGATCAAAACACCAATACAAGTGTTTAACTTGAAGGGAAGCCCACAAATAACCCCACATAATTTTATTTTTCCTTGTGTTTGCAAGTACTTTGAGGGAACTAAACCGCACAAATGTTTGTAATTGTTATCTTATTTTTTATTCATTTCTATTTTTCATTTGGTGCAATGTAAATCTAGTCATTTATTGTATTCCTTATATTTTCATCATCTAGTATAATGCTAGTACACTCCCATTTCTAGTTTGATAGATGGGGTAGACTATTGGACTAAAGCTATACATTTCTAGAAGTTGTTCAATATTTTGGGTTGTATGGATCATAATTCTTAGCATGTAAATCCACACAATGTGTTGGCATCTTAGACAGTGACCTCTTGCATTCAATGTCAGGTTCCTTATTTTATGTTGTTTATTCTTCTAAACTCAATTTATCAATTATGTACTTAAGAATACAATAAATTAGTGTTTTCATTCCCACCTAGTATTTATAAAAAGGTTAAATTTAAAGTAGATTTAACTTTTACCTTTTACTATTTCTCACCAAGTTGTACAAAGAGCTCTACGAACTTTGAATAGTCGTTTGAATAACTAGTTACATTTATGTATGATTGAACATAATATCAACATGCTCTTAGCCATTAAAAACATAACAGATTAATATAATATATATATATATTATTAATACTACTTATATATTATATATAATATAGTAGGTCTTATTTTTCAAAAGAGAATTAACCAGTGTTAATGGTAACTATTTGACCCGATGAAATCAGTAGTATGATACGTAAACAAATTGAGCAATATAATAAGGAGGTTCAAGTTGTTAATTTATGGCTCTTGGCTCCCTCTGGTGGTTAATACATAGATAAGAGTTCAATCGCACCCACCGACTCTAGTTGTTCAATGTGGCATCCGATGTGATTTAATGATCAATTATTTCTTCACACGTTTAAAGTTGGTGATAAAGTTTGGTTCCATCTTCAAAAGGAGCACTTCAAGGGTCCACAACAAAACATGAAACATCTAGGCTATGGCCCTTACACCATTATCCAAGCAATTGGTGAGAACACCTTACTTGATTTACCACAACACTTTGATTACAATCTGTTGTGCCCAATCAAAAAATTTGATTTTGTTGTACCCAAAATATTTTTTTGGCATTCTGCTTAAATTGAGCTAAATCATGTAAAAATGTCATCAAGATTCTATTTTAGGCCAAACCAAACATAAGGTTTTTGTGGGTTTCTGTTAAGGAACATGTGTAAATTTCTAAAAAATTGAAAATTAGGGTTTCAAACCCCTATTTTCAGGGAAACCCCTAAAAATAGGAACTTCCCGAAAATGATCAAAAATGATTTTGATAGGATTAATTGACTTCACGATCACACTAGTCAAGTCAGAATCATCAAAAAGCATGTTTTACTCTGGTGGGTCTATTTCTATTTTTTAGGAACACAATTAGGAGCTTCGTAGCCATTAATGGCAGGTTGGAAAGTACCAGGTGTTGAAAGCTAAGCTTCAAAAGCTTCAGCGATGCAACCATGGCAGAAAAGGATAAAAAAGGTGTTGTTTGATGAAGGAGATTCTTGAAACTGAAAAAGGCCAAAATTTGGCTAACTCTGGAAAACCACACCTTGCTATCAAGTAAGAAATGTAGTCAAAGATGAAAAAAGGCACCCTTGCTGAAGAAAGGCACCCTTAAATAAGATGATGTAGAAGTCAGTGCTTGAGAAAACTCATCTTCATGAGATCTCTCCAGCTTCAACCTAGCTTTACAACGAACCTGTCAGCTAGCTTGTGAGACAAATCAAACAACAGCAATAGTTGATCGTCAAAGCATGCTAGATAGAAGGTGAATCAGTGAACTCAAAAGCAAAAGCACCCCTACTGGCTAGGGGCACCCTTCATTTCAAGGCACCTGATGAAGTTATCAACAACTGCTCTATACAAGGCATTTGTTCAGCTCCCTCACATCTTTGCAATCAATCTGACAGCACGTTCACAAGAACTGTCAAACAGTCAGAGGTTGAGATCAAGCTGAAAACACCCAAGAAAAAGACTAAATGAAGAACATGGAAAAATGAAAAAAGTATCAAGGAAAAGCACTCCTACTGAAGAAAGGTACCCATATTTTGAGCATGCAAATGTAGTCTACTTGCTCAGTGACCTCCAAGGTGATCTTCTCCACTTTGATCGATCTCAACAATGAAATCGTCAATGAAGGCAACAGAAAACTCAATCAACTAATGACATAGATCAAACTAAGGTAGTTCACAGCATGAATATAATCAGTCAACAAGTCAAAAGTGCCCCTGCTAACTAGGGGTGCCCTTGGATTTGGAGGACCTAAACAAACCTTTAGAAGCTGACTAACCAGTCATCCTTTCCAAGACTGAGCTACTTACCCAATGCACAATCAAGAAAAGTCATCTAACTCATTAGTCAACGGTAACTTCAGATGAAAGCACGAAGGGTCTAAAATGGTGAAAACGAAGAACAGACATGAAAATTTGACTAAGTCAAGGCTAAAAGCGCCCCTATTGGAGAAAGGTTCCCTTGAATTTGGAGCCTCAAACTCAGGTTTTTGACATGAGTGTTCCCATGCATACCTCTTCAAGATGGTTCCATCTCAACAACAGATTTGTCAACGGCTGGTAAAGATCAACTAAACGACCGAGAGAAAGGATCAAATAGGCTAAATTAGGATTAAAACATGAGTTGGTGCCCAAACTTGAAAGATTCATACTTGAATCATTATATATCAACTCTAGGCGTCCATTTTTCATTATTTCTTTTGCAAGTTGAAGATCAAAACAACAATTTTCTCTCAAGGACGTCTTTTCAAGATCTAACAAGGGTTTTTTACCATTCTTCAATATTTTTTGAAGATGAGTGGCACAAAGAGATTTCTTCTCAGAGGTTGCATCCAAAGACAGATTTTTACAAGGGAAACTAATAACTTCCAATCTATCTCTTGTCTACTTCCTCTCTTTTGTCTTAAATTTCTTGCATGTCACAGAAATTAGCATGCTACCACAGATCTGACCAATTGGGTATGATCAGCATTTAATTTTCCAGTAAAACCCATCTCTTCAAATTTTCCAGAAACAACAAACTTGCTGCCCCTATTTTTAGGGATTTTTCCAGAAAATTCTCAGAATCAAATATCTAAGGAACTGGTTTTTTTCAGCATTGAAGCATGAACAAAACCCATGTGCCAAATTTTTCCCATAAAAATACTTCTCAGCAAGTTTTCAAAAATTGTTAGAGTAAGGTCGTGTGCACAGTTGATCTTTAAGTTTTTCAAGATGCAGTACTCCGAGGTACAATACAAGACCAAAACAGCCTTGTACTATGATTTCCTGAAAACAACTGACACAGACTTACATAAGAAGAATCCAGTGGTCGATTCAGAAGATTTGGAGGGCATGAATCAAATCACGCTACAAAACATAGAAGAATTCGGATTGCTTCAAGTTGCATCCATCCCCATCACATTACAATCTTGAAACCAATGTGGAGCTTGTAATTGCTTGCATTAAGCATTAGGAGCTTGTAATTGCTTGGATTAAGCATTACAATCCTACCTCGAGAGAAATTCGATCAATAAATGGGAGGGTGATCTACAGCCTAAAACCAAAGGACATTGAAAAATGTTTTTCTATTCCACCATGCCCGACCAATGTGGTCATATCAGTGACAGAATGCAAAAGAGCATTCGAAGTGGCAAGGGATAAATGTCAAGAAATAATGAAAAAAAGATGGCTAAAAGTGAAAAAGGCCAACTTGCCCAAATTGGTTGGACGAGGAGAATTTCGAGATGAGTATGCAGTGTTGATCATTTTACTCAATAGAATCACTGGACAGGAAGAGGGCAATCGGTTTCAGTTGTGGATGTACTACATCATTGCCAAGATTATCAGGAAAAGAGAACACTATGACTAGGCCACCCTAATCAGTGACAAACTCCACCAACAAATTACCAGGTTTCTAGAGGCTCATAGGTTCCACATGTGTTCCTACCTTGTATACCTCATTTCCTTCCAAGGCGACTTCAGGACACTAAACAATGTGGGGACCTTAGGTGTGTAGAAGGTCCATGAACACTTTTCACGTCTTGAGTTTACTCAAGCAGAGCAACACTTCAAATGGATAAGTGACCTCTTCATTATGCACATTGTACGAGACCTCGACCATGAAATGCACGTGTGTATATCACCAGCAGCCAAGGAGGAAATGGTGGACTTGGCGGATTGGTTCATCCAATTCTCTACTTTCACCTACATACGCATGTATGGTTACAATGGTCACCCTACCATGATGTCACACTACCCTTTAGATAAGGTGGTATTCATGGAGTTCCTAAGGTAGTTGGTCGAATTTCACATTCACCTATGCCTTAAGAAGAAGCCAGTTGCGAGCTTTCCCATCCAGATGGGACTCTATAGATGTAGAACAATGGTAGATGCCAAATTGATGAGCCAAGAAACAATGAGACTCAATCTCAAATATCTCATTGGGAGAAGGTCATATGATCCAAGAGGCCTTTATGTGGTGCATCTTGAGCAACGCTCATCACATGCATCTTCTATGGAAGATTAATTGGTTAATTGTGATGATGAGTTTGAGGTACGAAGAAGGAACTATAGCTGGCTTAGGCTCTCACAAAATTTTTACTTTATGTCAGAAGACATTGAGGGCCTATCTGATGATGAAGGGAAAGTCATTCTCCCCTCATTCTTCATGGATCAGGTGGAATCACAACCACTTGGAAGAGAGGATTGGTAGGAAAAAGAAAATACATCTATAGAGGAGAGAACGAGAAGAGTTGTCAGAAACAGTCATCTCTACCTAGACAGCAAAAGGACAAGGAAGGTAGTACTTCCTCGAACAGAGCTATCACTGGTTCAATCTACACTACCTTCCACATCAAGGAAAATCCCTAGACAGAAGCAGTGGAGTAACCCTCCCATAGGGATGCGGATGTCAAGACACGCGAGGGGAAGAGCACGGGGGTTACATGTGGAGACAGCCACACACACACCTGAGATAGTCATGGGAACTGTTGCCGCCAAGAAAATGATTGAAATAATCACTGCAGAGACAGAGCCCATAGTAGAAGAAACAGTAGTGGATATAGTGCCTTTGATAGAGACAGAGCCACCTACTTCACCACTATCACAACAGTCAAAAGTTCCCATCGACTTGGACTCTCCACTGAGAGACATCACTCCAGCACAATCTCATTCATCGGGAATTCAAGGGCCCAACATTCCTCCTTCCAACGACGCTATTCGGGATTCTATTTGGCTTAAGGGTTTCCTAGGAAGGAAGAGGGAAAGGCCATCCTACCAGCTTGACTTCACAGATTTTGACCATGTCCCACAAGACATGTTGGAAAAGAAATTAAACAAGCAAGTACATGTAGGAAGGAATGCAAAGAATGAGTTCATCATAGAGACTGTTGCCCCACTTGAGGACAAAAACATACATGAGGTAGAGGTTGAGGACTTCACATTGTCTAAGCTCAACCTCAGAAAGACCACACGTCAGGTGGAGGCAGACCTTCTTAGAATTTCCTCAGTGATCGTCCAAGAGAGGATGGCTAAGGATGGAAGAGACAAATAAACCTTAAAGGATGAAAATCAACAATTAAGGATGTACATTTCTATCCTAATGCACGGCACCCCGAACGTCTCAGCTTTTCCATAGGAATTGCTAGATCTCCCAGTAGAGAAAAACCATCATCAACTAATTACATATGGAAAACACTTGAGAGATCAAGTGGAGGAATTTATTGTCAAAGGACAATGTATACTGGCTGAACTATACCAGTTGAGGGATAGAGTGCATGGACTATGTGCAGAGATTCAACAATCGGAGTAGAAGACAGTAGAGAAGAGGCTAGGCAATGAAATCACAATTGCATACTTGCAATTGGCGTATCAATCGGTCTCTACTAAAGAGAAAGCAACATATTTTTTTCTTGGAAAGAATAGTTGGCATACAAGGTGAAAGCCTATGATTCCAATTTTGTAGAATTGATTGACTACCGATGGGTTGTCGCAGGTATTATCAACTTTGCAAGAACGTTGGTAATATCCTTCCCTCACATAGAATATCAGGACAAGGGAGGAGAGTACATTGAGCTGGTACAATGCAGAATCAATTTCGGGATGTCATCCACAACACATTCCTCGATGATCCTAATGGTTGCAAGTTGGCCAAAGTTGAAGCCATGTCTACCAAGTTAGATGATGCAACTGCCAAATGCATAGACTATCAGCAACAGCTTATGATAGACAAAGTAATTTTGAAATGCCACATCATCATCTTACAAAGCATTAATTTCCCAGAGGCTAAGGAGGTCAATGACTGGATAGAGGCACTATTGACTAGTGGTGATGAGGTGTAAAGCACCCCAAGAATGACATCCTACCCTCCAGAAAGACATTAAATGTGACTGGAGTTAACTTGATGCCCCTTTCTTAGTTAACTCTATGTCCCACAGATCATGCATTGTCAGATCCCACTAATCAAGGATGTCTAATTTGACTTCCACGATTTGTGGATCTCAGATCTCCACTAAATGTGGATTTCTATTTTGGAGGCACACTTTGTAATAAATTCCACCTTTAGTTTAGTTTCAATCAACTAAAGTAGTTTCCCAGTTGACTCTTTGTTTAGTTTCATTTAACTGAAGTAGTTTTCCAGTTAATTGCTTACTCACCTACTTTTAGACATAGAAATAAATCTTTTTGATTAGCAAGAACTTATTGTTAACTCAAGGAGATTTTAGGGTTGCCTAATCCTTTGAGTTCTATAAATAAGAGCCTTAGGCTCATTATTTTGCAACTTTACTTCACGGTAGAAAAACGCTGAGCAATTTTTCCTTCATATTGTTCACTTAGTATATGTTCTTGGATCGTATTTGTTGTAGTTAAGCACCAAGTACGACTTGTTCTCTCTCTACTTAGATAGGTGTGTCCAATCTTTTTTCATGTTTTCTTGGTTTGATCACCTCATGTGTCATAGTTTCTTGACACAAGTTGTTTTCCCAATGTGTATCTTTGGTGGAATATGGAGATAATAAATCAGGAGAGTTACCATGCCTTTGATCAAAAAGTCTCAAATTTTTTTCATTGTTTGTTGTATCCAATAATTTGTTTTCAATCTACACCTCAAAAAGGCCTTAGTGCCTCCTTGGGAATTTAGGAGATAATATTATCATCCCTTTGTTGTTTCTCATGATTTACTTTTCAGCCTACACCTCGGAAAGGTCTTGGTACCTCCTTGGGAATACTGAGATATAAATTACCATAAGGATTATTTGTGTGGATTATATTTTAGTATGGATCTGGGAGTTTAGAGCCTTCAGATGCATCCTAGGAGACTAATTCAACCAAGTGAACAAACCATCCATTCTTGCACCTATGCCATCATGGTCTATTAATCTTGAGGAGATAGGATAGATTAGAAGCTGGTTTACTCATAGTTAAGATCTATCGAAACCAAAGAAAAAGCTTAGCTACGACGCATTGTGTTTATGCACCCTTGTGTCCTACCACTGAGTAAAAAGATAGGATAGTATTTTACTTTATTCCTTTCATTTATACAAAAATCAGCAACAAGAGGGTCTTCCCCTCCCAATTTGAAGAAGCATACAAACTTACAATAGCTGACTGTTTCCAATAAGCACTCCAGAGGTGCTAATTGAAACACCAATAGTTTTCTGGTGCCCACTGTGGGGCAACGGGGCACAAAAATTCAAATAAAATATAACGCTTTTATGTCACAGGAATGACTATCTGGTATCCTTGTGCCCTAGTAGAACAACCTGATCTTGCTCCAGAAACTCTCCAACCAGATCTTACATACATTGAAGGAGAGCAATCAGACATCATCAGCAGTCTGTGAATCTTCATCTTCGAGAAGAATACATCCCCTGCTCAGTGGAGAGCCGTAGCTATTACTATGGATGAGGAAGAAATAAAGGTTTATCTTGCAGCCAAGAGGCTAGTATTACTACCTCATGTGTGGCAGTAAGCATCCTGGATCACCGAGTATATACAAGGAGGAGGATCAATCCTCTTTTTCAAGAAGTCAGAGAAGCATCCGACACAGAGCAAATCTACCAAGAGGTTCGAGAACACTTTCTAGAAGAACCACAACAAGAACCTCCTGCTCAAGCAATGGCCGACAACGTTAACATCAATAACAACAATGGTCTTAATAATGGTAACAATGGAAACAGCAATGGCAACAATGGAAATGGCGATAACAACAATGGCAACAATCTTTTTGACAATGGCCGAAATGTAAGAAATATAAGATGTCTTGCCCCATTGCCATGGGGTAATGACATAGGTCCATTGGCCCTACAAGGTCACCATCAACTTCCTAATGGATCATGGAAGCACTTCCCAAGATTCTACGACGATGGGGCTTGACACCCCGATGAGCATATTTCAATGTTCACATCGGCTTGTTTTGTTCTGTCCATACCACATGAAGATATCGCCATTCGACTCTTTGTCGAAACTCTTAGGCGAATGTTTCCAATTGGTTCAATCACTTATAACTAGGTATCATCAGAAACTAGGAGGACATGAGTGAGAAGTTCTTAGTAAGATTCAAACCTGCCAAAGACAGTCATCAGTTATTTTCCCATTTATCAAACTCTAAGATGGAGTCCACAAAACTGATGAGAGAGTTCGTAGTGAGGTTTAACCGCCTCGTTACACGTATTTTTCACACACTCAATCCATCAGACGAGATCCTGATGAGCAGATTCATCAACGTCGTTCCCTCAAAGATAGCCTTTTTCATAAAAGGAAGCCACAAAGAGGACTTTCAAGTCACACAAGAGAAGGATATCGAGCTCGATGATCACATGATCACTACAGGAAAGATGAAGGATGATGCTATCAGACCACTGGTCCAAGCATTAGTAGATCCACTGCTACAAAAGGTAGCAAATGAGGTGACCATCCTAAAGAGGCAGTCACACAACCAAGGGCAGCAAGCACTGCCCACACCACCACCATATCAACAACAACAATAGTACCAGCCTCACCAATAGTACCAACCTCAACATCCATATCAGTCGAAGAGGAATAATTTCCAACCTTTCAACAACTTTAAAGCCTAAATTTTTAGGACCTCCGCCAAGACAGGTAGAGGCTGAAAAGTCTAATGTGTTTTTTGTTTCCATGACTTGGACAAACACATTGAATCCACATGCCTTAAGAATCAAAGGATGAATCAAATCATGGGATATGTCAGAGATTCAGCTCTAAGCTCAAGTTTTGTACCTTCAAATGTGAATGTTGTCTCACCACAAATGGACAACTTCGATGGTGACTCTGCAACGGGATACTTTCACAGAGAACCTGAAAATCAAGAAGAAGAAGAAGACTACCATCAATACTCTCTAGCTGTCAACCATGAGAATATATTCTCACTTGTATTCACACATGCCCAACACTTCAAAGCACAAAAAGAAGAAGAGGAGAGATGGAAGTCGAATGAAAAGGGAAAAGAAGCTTCCACTTCTAATCCCAAGTATGTGCATGAGAACGTCACATCAAATACTCAAGATCCACCTTCAACGAATTTTGACATCATGACGTCTATGATGAAGATGAAGGTACATATATCATAGTTGGAGTATCTCTAGGACCATCTCGATCAACTAGATCAGATTCTCAAGGTAGTACAAAAGTCAGTTGTAATTCGACCCACGTTGCTAGAATCTTTCGTACCAGCGGTAGAAAAGCCAAAACCCTTCTACATATCTTTGTATATGGGAGGGTACAAACTCAGAAACTGTATAATTGACTTAGGGGCATCAAACAATGTCATGCTTTACAGATCATGAACTCATTGGGGTTATCATGCATAGAAACTAACAAGTGTTATTCACTTGAGTCAAAACTAGTGCCATTGGTAGGCCAATTGAAGGATGCTCAAGTAAGATTGGCATCTTTCCCGAAGAAGAAGATCATGATGACCATCCTCGTAGCTGGCATTCCAATCATTTATGGGATGCTCCTAAGTAGAAGCTTCTGCAAGGATCTCAAAGGAGAGATTCAACTGGATTGGTCATACGTGACAATCCCACTAAAGAAAGGTAGCTTCAAGTTGGAACCAGAGGCTAAGTCAAGATTCACAGTGGTGAAATCTTAGGACCCCCAAGCTCAAGTGTTATATCAACACATGGGTCTTGGCACATATTCCATGCTTTCTGAAGTAACAGAACAAGAGAATTTTTTTACATACTCCACACAAGCACTGAATGAAGATTCAAGAATGTGGACAATGTAATTTGATGGAAGTTACTCTACAGTAGGCTTACAAGCAGGAGTAGCCATCACTTCTCTCGAAGGAACATTGTACCCATTTGCTTATCGCTTGTAGTTTGATAACATGAACAATACTATAGAATATGAGGCACTTCTATTAGGCCTCAAAAATGCAAGGGATATGGGTATTAAATTCCTCCAAGTCGAAGGCAATGCAAAACTAATCATCCAACGAGTCAGAGATTTTTACCAAGTGAAGAAAATTCGCCTTCGATCTTATAGACTAAGGGTGTGGAATGCAATCAATTGGTTTGAGGCATTCAACATCAAGTTCATCCCACGGGAACAGAATAGAAAACCGGATTCCCTTGCGGTATCAGCAGCTCTTTTCATGCCAAATTCTAACTTTTGTCAGAATGTCTTTTTTCTATTGAGCTCGTGTATATGTTGATTGTCCCTAATAATTGTGACAACTGGAAAGTCTTCAATGATGATGATCAAATTGAAGAGTTCCTCTGTGTAGAAAATGGCTACAAAGATTTATTCTTTGAAGGTAGTGCTTCTCCCTTCAAAGAATCCATAGCAAAAGATTCTGAAGCAATGAAATCGGGCATCATACAGTTAAAGGGCAATAATATTCCCAAGGGTTTAGTATCCTTGGAGGATATATTTGATAGACATGATAGACATGTCCAAGATCAAAGGAATTCAACCAACAAGATGTCAGTTGATTACCAACAAGTCAACATTGGAACAGAAGATAAGCCTCGGCTTGTCAACCTTGGAAAATGTTGCACTGCAAAGGAAAGTAGTAGCTTCATCTCCCTATTCAAGAAAAATAGAGACATCTTCGCATGGTCCTATGAAGATCTGAAAGCATTCAAGCCAAAGGAACTATCTCATACAATTCCACTCAAGTTTTATGTCAAGCCTTTCAAGCAGAAGCAAAGACACTACAACCCACATGTCCAAGACACAATCTACACAGAGGTAAAAAAGATGGTGGATGCAAAATTCATATTCTCAATCCACTATTCTACCTGAGTGTCGAACATCGTTCATGTACACAAGAAGAGTGGAGAAATACAGATCTGTGTAGATTTCAGGAACCTGAACCAATCGTTGCTAAAGGATAATTATCCTTTTCCAATAAGGGAGCACACACTATAGACGATAACCGGGTCAGAGATTCTATCATTACTTGACGATTTTTTCGGATACAACCAAATTGTAGTCGCCAAAGAAGATCAACTCAAAACGGCATTCACCACCCCTTGGGGAACATTCACCTACGAGAGGATTCCTTTTGGCCTCATCAACGCCAGTGCCACTTTTCAGTGAGCCATGGATTTGGCATTTGGTGACTTAAAGGACAAACTGATAGTCATCTATCTTGATGACCTTACCGCATTCTCAAAGAAGTGGCAAGATCATTTCCAACACTTAGTGAAAGTTTTTGAGAGGTGCAGGTATCACCATATATCATTGAATCTGAAAAAGTCCATCTTTACGGTGACAGAAGGAAAGTTGCTAGGCCACATCGTCTCCAAGGAAGGGACTCAGATAGACCCTAATCGAGCTTATGCAATCAAGGACTTGCTTCTCCCTACAAAAAAAATTTGGGTACACTCCTTTGGCAAGGTTAACTTCATACGAAGATTTGTACTCAACTTCTCGGAGCTGACCAAACACATCTCAGCAATGATGAAGAAGACGACTACCTTCAAATTGACCGAAGAAGGGAGGGAGGCATTCAAAAAGATAAAGGAAGCCATCAGTAAGGCACCAGTGTTGGTTTGACCCAACTTCAATAAAGAATTCATTCTTTATTGCTACGCGTCAGAACACACTCTCTCTGCCATACTGATGCAAAAATTGAATGAGGAGACTAAGTCACCGATCGCTTTCATGAGAAATAGCTTCAAGGATAGCAAGTCTCGGTACTCCTAGAAAGAGAAAAATGCGTATGCAATGGTGAAGGAAGTCAAGAATTTCAAATTCTACATCCTAAACTCCCACACCACTGTATACGTTACAAACCCCACGGTCAAGAGTCTCCTTACTCAATAGGAGATGGGCACCAAACGAGGCAACTGGATCGCAAGAGTCCAGGAATATGACTTGGATATTAAGCCTAGCAAGCTCGTCCATGAGAGAGGTCTATGTCAGCTTAGGGTAGAAGATGGTGATCTAAAGCACCAAGCTACTAATGGTATCCCAGGAACAGAAATGGAAGAATACCTTCCAATGGTCTTACTAGTTGAACCTACACAAGAATGGTACATAGAATTATGGTACTTCTTGACCTACGGGGAATTCCCAACACACTTGGGTAAACAACAGAGAAGAACTTTGAAACTACAAGCACAGAGCTATGTGCTTATAGGAAATGTTCTATACAAGCATGGGCTTGATGCAACGTTCCTTCTATGCGTCAGTAACGACCAACAACGGCATTTCACAACCAAGCATGTAGTGGCCATTTTTCATCAAGGTTTATTGTGTTCAAAATCATGCGAGCATTGTTCTTTTGGCCAAATTTGTTCTATGATGCATACTTGGGTGCACAGATGCAAATTGTGCCAATAATTTGTTCGTAAACTCAAGTTGGCAGCCCTTCCACTAAGGCTAGTGGTAATAGATGCTCCATTCCAACAGTGAGGCATAGACTTCGTAGGGACCATTAACCCGGATTCTAGCAAGGGACATGTCCACATCCTTATGGAGATAGACTACTTCACTAAATGGGTTGAGGAAATCTCTACAAAGCGAGCTACTTTTGAGGTTGTGTGTAACTTTCTGAAAGAAAACATCATTACACACTTTGGAGTACCAAGAAAGATCGTGACCAACAATGCTACAAGCTTCTCGTCAGAGGATTTAGTAGAATTTTGTTTTGACTACGGCATCACATTGTCCCACTCTTCAGATTACTATCCACAAGTCAGCGAACAAGTCAAGTCGTCTAATAAGAACATAGTCACGACCATGCGCAAGATGGTTGATTCTAATCAATGGGCTTGGCACACAAAGTTGTACGATGCTCTTTGGGCTGATAGGATCACGCCCAAGAGAGCTATCAGCACTTCACCCTTCACTATCCTATATGGCATAGAAGTTGTATTACCCATCACTCCAGAGTTGTCTGCTTTGTAGCTAGCATCCGCAGTAGAAGATGGGGAATTTAGAGATCCCATTGAGAAATGTATCTTGTGCCTAATGAAACTTCAAGAGGAGAGGGTGGAGATAGTTGATAAAATCACTCAACACCAAGAACAAGTGAAGAAGATCTTCGACAAGAAGGCTCAGCAACAAGACTTTGAGATCAAAGATAAGGTCCTGTTAAGGGACAAGAGACATGAACCAAAGGGAATGCATGGAAAATTTGACTTCCTTTAGTTGGGGTCATTCCTGATCCATGATATTGTAGGAGAGAATTCCTAAATTCTCTCACATTTAGACAGAAGGCTCTTCCCACTACCCTGCAGCAGGTAGTACTTGAAACATTTCGTCCCTTCGGGGATGGGGTGAGTTCTTTGTAAATATTTTTCTTTTTCTTTAACGTTATGTTGTTATATATTTCCCTGTTCCACAAAGTATCATCATGTTTTAGGTGATTTCTTAAGTAGTCTTGTTGTAGGTGAATAATAGGTTAGCCCCCAATAAATAGGTGAAATCCAATTATTAGGTGTATTAGGAAATAGGTCATGACTTCGTTACCTAACTAATAAGAGTACTAGTCTGTGAAACTTGAGATTCTCGGTTCTCCTATGTCATAGGTATCTGACATGGTCACTAGACAGAGCCTAATGTTGTACCCAAAATAATTTTTTCGCATTCTACTTAAATTGAGCTAAACCATGTAAAAATTTCATCAAGAGTCTATTTTAGGTCAAACCAAACATAAGGTTTTTATGAGTTTCTGTCAAGGAACATATGTGTAAAGTTCTAAAAAATTAAAAACTAGGGTTTCAAACCCCTATTATCAGGGAAACCCCTGAAAATAGGACCTTCCCAGAAATGATTGAAAATGATTTTGACAAGATTAATCGACTTCACGATCACAATGGTTAAGTCAAAATCATCAAAAAGCATGTTTCACTCTGGTGGGTCTATTTCTATTTTTCAGGAACAAAGTTAGGAGCTCCACAGCCATTAATGGTAGATTGGCCAGTAACAAGTGCTGAAAGCTAAGCTTCAACGATGCAACCATGGAAAAAAAGGATAAAAAAGATGTTGTTTGATGAAGGAGATTCGTGAAACTGAAAAAAGGCCAAATTTTGGTTAACTTTGGAAAACCACACCTTACTATCAAGGAAGAAATGTAGTCAAAGAAGAAAAAGGCGCCCCTGCTGAAGAAAGGCACCCTTAAATAAGATGATGCAAATGTCAATTCCTGAGGAAACTTGTCTTCATGAGATCTCTCTAGCTTCAACCCAGCTTTACAACAAACTTGTCAACCAGCCTGCGAGACAAATCAAACAATGGCAACAATTAATCGTCAGAGCATGCTAGATAGAAGGTGAATCAGTGAACTCCAAAGAAAAAGCGCCCCTGTTGGCCAGGGGCACCCTTAATTTCAAGGCACCTAATGAAGTTATCAAAAACTTATTTTTACAAGGCATTTGTTCAGCTCCCTCCCAGCTTCACGATCAATCCGACAGCACATTCACAAGACCTATCAAACAGTCAAAGGTTGAGATCAAGTTGAAAACGCCCAAGGACAAGACTGAATCAAGAACATGGAAAAATCAACAAGTATCAAGGAAAATCGCCCCTACTAAAGAAAGGTGCCTAGTCTTTTGAGCATACAGATGTAGTCTACTTGCTCAGTGACCTCCAAGATGATATTCTCCACTTTGATTGATCTCAACAATGAAACCGTCAGCGAAGGCAACAAACAACTCAATCAACTAATGACATAGATCAAACTAAGGCAGTTCACAGCATGAATATAATTAGTCAACAAGTCAAAAGTGCCCCTGCTAGATAGGGGCACCCTTTGATTTGAAGGACATAAACAGACCTTCAGAAGTTGAGTAAGCAATCACCCTTTCTAGGACTGAGCGAGTTACCCAATGCACAGTCAAGAAAAGCCATCCAACTCATCAATCAACAGTAACGTCAGATTAGAGTGTGAAGGGTCTAAAATGGTTAAAACGAAGAACAAAATGGTTAAAACAAAGAACAGTCATGGAAAATTGACTAAAAAATGGTTAAAATGAAGAACAGTCATGGAAAATTGACTAAAAAATGGTTAAAATGAAGAACATTCATGGAAAATTGACTAAGTCAGGGCTAAAAGCGCCCCTACTGCCCTTGAATTTGGAGCCTCAAACTCAAGTTTTTGACATGAGTATTCCCAGGCATACCTCTTCAAGATGGTTCTATCTCAACCATAGATCCATCAATGGTTGCTAAAGATCAACTGAACGACTGAGAGAAAGGATCAAAGAGAGGCACTTCAACTTGGAAAATGATGAAAAAAGTGTCCAACACTCAAGGCAGACACCTAAAAGGCCAAAGATGAATTTTTTGACTGGAGTTAAGATATTTTGGAGGACAAAGTGGCTAAATCATCCCACAATCAGTGGAAACCAACTTTTAGAACTCCAAATCAGGCTAAAAACATGAGTTGGGCCCAAACTTGAAGGATTCATACTTGAATCATTATATATCAACTCTAGGCATCCCTTTATCATTATTTCTTTTGTAGGTTGAAGATCAAAATGACAATTTTCTCTCAAGGACGTCTTTTAAAGATCTGACAAGGGTTTTTGACCATTCTTCAAAATATTTTGAAGATCAGTGGCACAAAGAGATTTATTCTCAGAGGTTGCATCCAGAGACAATTTTTTATAAGAAGGCAGCTAATAACTCTCTGTAAGGAAAGCAGAGGTGCGGAAACACTTTCCTAACATCAAATTCACAAGGAAGAACGGAATGCAAGGATTTTAATTTTCAAAATTACAATCTAATTAAGACACACATGAAAGATTAACAGAAATAGAACAAATACACAAAGACAACTAAACAACAGATTTACGTGGGAAACCCTTTCGGGAAAAAACCCACCACACCAAGTTGAATCTCTTTGTATTACAGTAACGACAATTACATACAATCAGAGATACAACTCTCTGGTTTTAGTTCTCAGTAGTTTCATTCACTGTTCATCTGTTATAAACAATGCTCTCAACAACTCGAAAAACACAACCCAAAATTCTTATCACATTCTGATTTTATCTTCTTGTTGATCCTTATCCGCCAATGCTCCATCAAAGAAAGTTTCCATGCCTTTTCAGATTTTTCCTTGCATGCAATTTTTCTCCAGCGTTGCAACTGATGGAAAAATCCAACCGTCATCCGTTTGAAATCCGCTTCCTCTGATTTGTCCAGCGAGATGCCACATATGAAAGTCAAATGGTCAGAGAAGCATTCAACTGGGTTCGCATGTCAGTGAGACATGGGAGGTGTCTCCCCGATGCTCAAAAGATTCATAACAGTATCGGCATAAGTCTCAACAGTCGGCAGGACGACATGGCGAGTGTCACAAGTCATACCGAATCCATCGATGTCCATTTCGTTCCTATCGGCAAGAGTTTCCCTTATCAGCGAGACTCATATCGAATTCCACAAGTCATATCAAACTCAGAGAAACCATCGGCAAGACATACCGATCTTGCCAAGACCTTATATCAAAAACTTCAAGTCATGCCGGCGTGAGCCATCCGGCATGACTATCGCACTTCGATGAGACTCATATTGAATTCACAAGTCACAACGATGAGTTATACTATCGGCAAGACACTTCGTTCTCGCCAAGACATTCCACTGGCCACTTCATGTTACATCGATGAACATTCGTTATCGGCAAGACTTATTGTTTTCACCAAGAGGTTACTCCAAGCACACCTTGTTATCCCGACTCGGCAAGACTTATCCAAGTCACCGAGACCTTTCATCGAGCATCACCAAGTCTTACCAAGTTGGCAAGACTTAAGCCCTTCACCAAGACATTTCTCCGAGCGCCCAAAGTTAACCCAAAGATTGTCGGCGTGACTTATCCAAGTCGTCAAGACTTCTCAGCAAAGTCTTTTGTCACCGCGAAGGCACCATGTGAATACTCATGTCGGCGTGACCTAGCTTCATCGCTGAGACATCTCCCCGTGACCCTCGTGTTACCCAGAAGTATCCATCAATCGGCGAGACATTCCATTCGCCAGGACTTCATCTCGAGAGCCATGTGTTTCCCCGATGACCAGGTGTTGTCGGTGAGACTTTCACCTTCGCTAGGACTTCTCCCCGACACCCAATAAGATCACACTGTCGCCCAATGGTCTCCATTCGCCAAAAGGTCACAACAATCACACAAGGTCACAGCGATAGACCTATCGGAAAGACAACAACCTTGTCACAGCGATATGAGCATTTCAAAAGCTTTAGAACAGTTAGTCGGCTAGACATCCATGATGTCACACTGATTTTGATTTCAAGGAGTTTCATGTCAGTAAGGATTGAGGCACAAATTCCAACAAGCTCCCACTTGACGAAGATCTTACTGACACCTCCAAAACATAACAAAACTATTGAGATTCATGGGCCAAGAGGCCCATCGAACTGGCACACCACCTGAACTTGTCTGTGCTCACAGACTTTGTTAATGCATCTGCAACATTCTCCAGAGTATCCACTTTTTCCAAAGAGACCTTCCCATCCTCCACCATATCTTGTACAAAGTGATACTGTACATCTATATGTTTCGTCCTGGCATGGAAAGTAGGATTCTTTTCCAAACATATAGCACTCTGACTGTCACAGTAAATCGTAATTCTTCCTGCATCAAAACCAATGTTAGAACACAAACGTTTTAACTAGATTGCTTCTTTACAGGCATGTGTTGCTGCCATGTATTCTGCCTCAGAGTGGACAAAGCTTACTACACTTGCCGCTGCTCATCCAACTTACTGCACCACCATTCATCATGAAAATATATCCACGGTGGATCTTCTGCCAATGTCCCCCGCCTAATGTAGTCCACATAGCCTCAAATACCGAGAGTCCTCTCGTGATTCAACCAAGTTTCCATGGTAACACAGAAGTCCAAGTTCCCTTCGAGACCAAACACTCTTCACAAGATCCCAATGTGTCCTTCCAGATTAGCCATAACCGCTAAGAACTCCCACTACTGGGCAATGTTTGGCCTTGTACATACCATTGCATACATGACTGCAATTGCACTTGCATAAGGCACGGTCATGTCCTCCATCTCGTAAGGAGATTTTGGACAATCTCTCATAGCTTTGTTCCTCGCATAACTAGAACAACTAGTTGTTTGCAATCGTCATACAAAATTCTCTAAATAGCCTTGACATACTTACTCTGACTGAGCCAAAGCTTTCTATTCTTCCTGTCCCTGGTTATTTCCATTCCTAGAATATACCCTGCTGCACCAAGATCTTTCATTTCGAACTTTGCAGACAACTAAGACTTAAGATCAGAAATCATTAGCTTACTATTGCCTATGAACAAAGATATCATCAACATAGAGTGCAATAATAAGTACTTGATCACTTTCAGCTTTGCAATACACAATGATCAGATTTTGATCTTACAAATCCCAATGAAAAAACAAACGTGTCAAACTTTTGGTACCACATTGTAGGGGACTGTTTTAAACCATACAAAGATTTATTTAACTTGCATCTAGTCATTTCTTTACCTTTTCCACAAAGTGCTCCGGCTGGGACATATAAATTTCTTCTTCAAGATCACCATGAAGAAATGTTGTCTTCACATCCATCTGCTCAATTTCTAATTCATACGCTATTGCAAGTGACAAAAGAAATCTAATAGATGTCAGCTTAGCTACAGGAGAAAAGATTTATCCATAATCAATTCCCTCTACCTAGGAATAACCTTTTCGAACCACCTTTGCTTTTATATTTCTCCACACTCACTGCTCGCACTCTATTTTCTTTTAAAACACCCATTTCCATAACTTTTTCTCGGCTTTTAGGCAAATGGGCACCAAAACCAAGTATCATCATTCTTGGTTCAATGATGCCATTTCTTCATTCATGGCTTCCCAAACTAAGAGTTTCACTGTGACATTTTAAATGCTCTTTCACGCCCTAGGTCTACTGCTAGAAATTAAAAGAATAAAATAAGTAGACTCAATTAAAGAAAACCCATACCTTTCAAAGTTATTGCTTTCTTTCACGAGTTGACCTCCTCATGTGCTGAGGCCGAGGTGGTTCTTCATCTCATCGAACTTTTAACCACTTGAGCTCCTCAAGATTGTGTAATATTTTGATTTTCAATTCCCTCTTATCTCGTGCTCCGAGGAATTGCTGCTACATCCTTTTCTTTTTTTGATTTCTTCTATGACTACAGATCTAAAGTAGAAGGTTTTAGCTCATGAAAGATAATGCTTCTACTATGCAAAACCTTCTTAGTCTCAGGATTCCAAAGCTTGTATCCTTTTATTCCAGCACTATAGCCAATAAAGATACACTTTACAGCTTTGTTTTCCAATTTAGATCTTTTTTCAAATGGCACATATGCATATGCCTCACAGCCAAAGACACGAATATGTCTCAAAGAGGGCTTCTTTCCAAACCATGCTTCCAAGGGTGTCTTCTCAACAAGAGCAGAGTTAGGAGAGCGATTTACCAAGTAACATGTTGTAGAGGCTGCTTCAACCCAGAACTTCTCCTCCAAGCCAGCACTGCTCAGCATACTTCGTGCTCTTTCAATTACTGTCATGTTGAACCTTTCAGCAACTCCATTTTGGTGTGGAGTGTAAGGTGTAGTCTTATGCCTTTTAATCTCGTGGTCTTGCAGTACCTTTCGAATTCATCTAAACAGAACTCACCGCCATTGTCAGTCCTTAAACATTTTATTTTTCTACCAGTCTGATTTTCAACAAGGTTTTTAAATTCCTTAAACCGACTAAACACTTATGATTTACTTTTCAGAAAATATACAAATGTTCTTCTTGAATAATCATCAATAAACGACACATAGTATCTTGATTTAGACAGAGAAGGAACATTCACTGGACCAAACACATCAGAATGAATATAATCAAGCAAACCAGAAGATTTGTGAGAACAAGGAAGAAACACAAGATGTTGTTTCCATATATGAAAATGTTTACAAATTTGAACTCAAGGTTACAATCTTCAAGCCCTTCTACCAGTTTTTATTTTTCAAGGTTTTTAAACATTTTTCACCAATGTGGCCTAGCCTATGATGCCAGAGCATACTCTTCTCTGCTGGAAGTTTAACTTCCATGGCGTTTACTCCATCAGGACCGTTTCCCTCATGAGTAGCTTTATGTGACTTCGCAGAGACACTATTACATTGAATAGCTTATGCATCCAGCTTGTACAAGGTACCAATTCGAGCACCCCTAGCCAGCACCATAGAGCCTCTAGTCATCTTGCAGCCATTTCTAGAGAACGTGACCTGCACTCCAATATCATTCAGCTTACTTACAGAAAGTAAATTACGATCCAGACCTGGTATGTGCATTACATCATTGATTCCCTTCACTCTTCCATCAGGGAATTGAATTCTGACTCTTCCACGGCCAACAATTTCCAAAGATGAATCACTTGCTAAGTACACCTTTCCACCATTGTATTCTTCATACTTCGGAACCAATCTCTATGAGATGTCATGTGGAAAGATGCTCCAGAATCAATCAACCAGACATCATCTGATGCCCGTGCAGCCAAAGCTGTAATGAAGGCATTTGCGTCACTTTGAGAAGAATCATTGCTAGAAGAGTTCTTCTTGTTTTTCTCCTCCTTGCAATCCTTTCGGACATGACCAAGTTTCCCACAATTCTAGCATTTCACCTTGGACTTCTTCCCAGGAGACTTTGATCTCCCTTCTGATTTCGATCTGGATTTCTTGTCCTTCTTCTTGCCTTTCTCCTTTGATCTACCTCTAATAGCCAGAGCCTCCTTTTCCATCTCAGAATATTTTCTTCTCATTTCTTCTGATAACAGAGAAGCAACAACATCTTGCATCTTGAATGTGGATGTTGTACTCCCAATAGCCATCACTAGATGATCCCACGAATCAGGCAAAGAACATAACAATAGCATGCAACGATCTTCTACTTCTATCTTCACACCAATAGATGCTAACTAAGCAATCAACATGTTGAAAGCATTCAAGTGATCAGCAACACCAACTCCATTCTGCATCTTCAAGTTGTACAGCTTCTTCCTCAAGAACAGCTTGTTCACCAAGGACTTGCCCTGATAAATAGCACCTAGTCTTTTCCACAAAGAGGCTGCAGTCTTTTCTTCATGCACATTCAGAAGAACAGAGTCAGCTAGACAGAGCCTTATTATCCCTTTTGATTTTCTATCTGCCAGGTCCCAATCTTCCTGCTTCATCGCCTAAGGTTTTGTTTCAGACACAGCAGTCCAAAGATCTCGGTCCACTAATAGATCTTCCATTTTGAGTTTCCATAACTCAAAATTGCTACCATTGAACTTATCTATTTCCATCTTTTCGGATGTGCTTTCCATCTTAATCTGTAATTAAATTAACAGACCTCTACCAGAATCCCACTGAAAAAGAATTGACACAAAAAACCCAATCCACTCACAAGGATAGCACAACTGGCTAGGCTTTGATACCACTTGTAAGGAAAGAAGAGGTGCGGAAACACTTTCCTAACATCAAATCCACAGGGAAGAATGGAATGCAAGGCTTTTAATTTTCAAAATTGCAATCTAATTAAGACACACATGAAAGATTAACAGAAATAGAACAAATACACAAAGACAACTAAACAACAGATTTACGTGGGAAACCCTTTCGGGAAAAAACCCACCACACCAAGCTGAATCTCTTTGTATTACAATAATGAAAATTGCATACAATCAGAGATACAACTCTCTGGTTTTAGTTCTCAGTAGTTTCATTAATTGTTCATTTGTTACAGACAATGCTCTCAACAACTCGAAAAACACAACCCAGAATTCTTATCACATTCTGATTTTATCTTCTTGTTGATCCTTATCCGCCAATGCTCCATCAAAGAAAGTTTCCATGCCTTTTCATATTTTTCCTTGCATGCAGTTTTTCTCGAGCATTGCAACTAATGCAAAAATCCAACCGTCATCCGTTTGAAATCCGCTTCCTCTGATTTTTCCAGCGGGATGCCACATATGAAATTCAAACGGTCAGAGAAGCATTCAATTGGGTTCGCATGTTGGTGAGACACGGGAGGTGTCTCCCCGATGCTCAAAATATTCATAACGGTATCGGCATAAGTCTCAACAGTCGGCAGGATGACATAGCAAGTGTCACAAGTCATACTGAATCCATTGATGTCCATTTCATTCCTATCGGCAATATTTTCCCTTATCGGCGAGACTCATCGAATTCCACAAATCATAGCGAACTCAGAGAAACCATCGGCAAGACATACCGATCTCGCCAAGACCTTATATTGAAAACTTCAAGTCATGCCAGCGTGAGCCATTCGGCATGACTATCGCACTTCGGTGAGACTCATATCGAAGTCACAAGTCACAATGATGAGTTATACTATCGGCAAGACACTTCGTTCTCGCCAAGACATTCCACCGGCCACTTCATGTTACATCGATGAACATTCGCTATCGGCAAGACTTATTGATTTCGCCAAGAGGTTACTCCGAGCACACCTTGTTATCCCAAGTCGGCGAGACTTATCCAAGTCGTCGAGACCTTTCATCGAGCATCACCAAGTCTTACCGAGTCAGCAAGACTTAATCCCTTCGCCAAGACATTCTTCGAGCGCCCAAAGTTAACCCGAAGACTGTCAGCGTGACTTATCCAAGTCGTCAAGACTTCTTAGCAAAGTCTTTTGTCATCGCGAAGGCACCATGTGAATACTCCTGTCGGCGTGACCTAGCTTCATCGTTGGGACATCTCCCCGCGACCCTCGTGTTACCCCGAAGTATCCATCAATTGGCGAGACATTCCATTAGCCAGGACTTCATCCCGAGAGCCATGTGTTTCCCCGATGACCAGGTGTTGTCGGTGAGACTTTCACCTTCGCTCGGACTTCTCCCCGACACCCGATAAGATCACACTGTCGCCCAATGGTCTCCATTCGCCAAAAGGTCGCAGCGATCACACAAGGTCACAGCGATAGACCTATCGGCAAGACAACAACCCTGTCACAGCAATATGAGCATTTCAAAAGCCTCAAAACAGTTAGTCGGTCAGACATCCATGATGTCACACCGATTTTGCTTTCAAGAAGTTTCATGTCAATAAGGATTGAGGCACAGATTCCAACACTTTCAATCTCCCTCTTGTCTACTTCCTCTCTTCTGTCTTAAATTTCTTGCATGTCACAGAAATCAGCAAGCTACCACATATCTAACCAACTGGGTATGATCAACATAATTTTCCAGTTAAAAAAATCTCTTCAAATTTTCCAGAAATAGCAAACTTGTTGCCCCTATTTTTATGGTTTTTTTTTTGGAAAAGTATACGAATAAAAAATCTAAGGAGTTGGGTTTGTTCAACATTGAAGCACGAACAAAACCCATGTGCCATATTTTTCCCAGAAAAATACTTCTTGGCAGGCGTTATTTTTAAGGGTTTTTGGAAATTGTCAGAACAGGGTCGTGTGCACATTTGATCTTTAAGTTTTTTAGGATGTAGTACTCCCAAGTACAATACAAGACCAAAATGGACTTGTACCATGATTTCATGAAAACAAAGTTGACACAGACTTACATCAAAAGAATCCAGTGGTCGATTCAAAAGATTTGTAGGGCATGAATCAAATCATGCTGCGAAACATAAAAGAATCTGGATTGCTTCAAGGTACCTCCATCCCCATCACATTACAGAGTGTGGAGCTTGTAATTGCTTTCATTAAGTATTACAATCCTAACATGAGAGAAATACAATCAATGGATGGGAGGGATATCTACAACCTGAAACCAAAGGACATTGAAAAATGTTTTGCTATTCCACCATACCCGACCAATGTGGTCATATCAGGGACAGAATGTGAAAGAGCATTCAAAGCGGAAAGGGGTAAATGTCAAGGAATAATGGCCGAAAGATGGCTAAAAGTGAAAAAGGCCAACTTTCCCAAATTGGTTGGATGAGGAGAATTTTGAGACGAGTATGCAATGTTGATCATTTTACTCAGCAGGATCACTGGACAGGAAGAGGGCAATAAGTTTCAGTCGTGGATGTACTACATCATTTCCAAGATTATCAGCAAAAGAGAACACTACAACTGCTTCACCCTAATCAATGACACACTCCACCAACAAATTACTGGGTTTCTACAGGCTCATAGGTTCCACATGTGTTCCTACCTTGTATGCTCGATCACCTTCCAAGGCGAGTTCAGGACACTAAACAATGTGGGGAACTTAGGTGTGCAGAATGTCCATGAACACTTTTCGCATCTTGAGTTTACTCAAGTAGAGCAACACTTCAAATGGATAAGTGACCTCTTCATTATGCACATTGTAAGAGACGTCGACCATGAAATGCACGTGCATATATCACCAGTAGCCAAGGAGGCAATGGTGGACTGGGCGAATTGGTTTATCCAATTCCCTAATTTCACCTACATACGTATGTATGGTTACAATGGTCACCCCACCATGATGCCATGCTACCCTTTAGATAAGGTGGTGTTAATGGAGTTCTTAAGGTAGCTGGCCAAAGTTCACACTCGCCTACACCTTAAGAAGAAGCCAGTTGCGAGCTTTCCCATCCAGATGGGACTCTATAGATGTAGAACAGCGACATATGCCAAATGTATGAACCAAGAAACGGTGAGACTCAATCTCAAATATGTCATTGAGAGAAGGTCATATGATCCAAGAGGCCTTTATGCAGTGCATCTTGAGCAATGCTCATAACATGAATCCTCTATGGAATATTATTGGGTCAATTGTGACGATGAGTTTGAGGTACAAAGAAGGAACTATAGTCAGCTTAGGATCTCACAAATTGTTGACTTTATGTTAGAAGACATTGAGGACCTATCTAATGATCAAGGGAAAGTCATTCACCCCTCATTCTTCATGGATCAAGTGGACTCACAACCACTCGAAAGAGTGGATTGGTATGCAAAAGAAAATACATCTATAGAGGAGAGAATGAGTAGAGTTTTTAGAAATAGTCAACTCTACCTAGACAGCAAGATGACAATGAAGGTAGTACTTCCTTGAACAGAGTCGCCACAGGTTCAATCTACACTACCTTCCACATCAAGGAAAAAACCCAGACAAAAGCTGTGGAGCAATCCTCCTAAAGGGATGCAGATGTCAGGACACATGAGGGGAAGAGCACAGGGGTTACATGTGGAGACGACCACACACACACCTGAGATAGTGATGGGAACTGTTTCCACCGATCCAGTGATTGAAATAATCACTATAGAGACAGAGCCCATAGCAAAAGAAGGAGCAGCAGATATGGTTCCTATGATAGAGACAAAGCCACCTACTTCACCACCATCACAACAGTCACAAGTCCCCATCAGCTTGGACTATCCACTGAGAGACATCACTCCAGCACAGTCTCATTCATCGGGCATTCAAGGGCCCAACATTCCTTTGTCTCCTAGGAAGGAAGAAGGAAAGGCCATCCTACCAGCTTGACTTCACAGAGTTCGACCATGTCCCACAAGACATGTCGGCAAAGAAATTAAACAAGCAAGTACATGTAGGAAGGAATGCAGAGAATGAGTTCATTATAGAGACTGTTGCCCCACCTGAGGACAGAAACATACATGAGGTAGAGGTTGAGGACTTCACATTGTCCAAGCTCAACCTCGGAATGACCACACGTCAAGTGGAGGCAGACCTTCTCGGAATTGTCTCATGAGCATCCAAGAGAGGATGGCTAATGATGGAAGAGACAAAGTAGCCTTAAAGGCTAAAAATCATCAATTGAGGATGTACATTTCTATCCTAATGCATGGCGACACCTCTAACGTCTCAGCTTTGCCACAAGAATTGCTAGATCTCACCGCGGAGCGAAACCATCATCAATTGATTACATATGGGAAACACTTGAGAGATCAAGTGGAGGAATTTGCTATTAGATGACGATGTATATTGGCCTAACTATACTAGTTGAGGGATAGAGCGCATGGACTCTACGTAGAGATTCAGCAATCGAAGCAGAAGACAGCAAAGAAGAAGCCAATCGATGAAATCACAATTGTAGACTTGCAATTGGCGTATCAATCAGTCTCCACTGAAGAGAACAAGCAACATCTTTTTGCTTGGAAAGAACATTTGGCATACAAGGTGAAAGCCTATGATGCCAATTTTGTAGAACTGATTGACTACCGACGGGTTGTTGCATGTATTACCAACTTCACAAGAATGTTGGTAATATCCTTCCCTCACATAGAATATCAACACAAGGGATGAGAGTACATTGAGCTAGGTACAATGCAGAATCAATTCTGGGATGTCATCCACAGCACATTCCTCGATGATCCCAATGGTTGCAAGTTGGCCAAAGTTGCAGCCATGTCTACAAATTTAGATGACACAGCTGCCAAATGCATAGACTATCATCACCAGCTTATGACAGGCGAAGGAATGTTGAAACGCCACGTCATCATGTTACAAAGCATTAATTGCCCAGAGGCTGAGCAGGTCAATGACTTGATGGATGCACTGTTGACCAGTGGTGATGAGGTGTAAAGCACCCCAAGAAGGATGTCCTACCCTCCAGAAAGACATTAAATGTGACTGGAGTTAACTTGATGCCCCTTTCTTAGTTAACTCCATGTCCCACAAATCATGCATTGTCAAATCCCACTAATCGAGGATGTCTAATTTGACTTCCACGATTTGTGGATCTCAGATCCCCACTAAATGTGGATGTCTATTTTGGAGGCACACTTTGTAATAAAGTTCACCTTTAGTTTAGTTTCAGTCAACTAAAGTAGTTTCCCTGTTGAATCTTTGTTCAATTTCAGTTAACTGAAGTAGTTTTCCAATTAACTACTTGCTCACCTACTTTTAGACAGAAATAAATCTTGTTGATTGGAAAGAACTGATTGTTAACTCAAGGAGATTTTAGGGTTGCCTAATCCTTTGAGTTCTATAAATAAGAGCCTTAGGCTCATTGTTTTGTAACTTTACTTCACAACAGCAAAATGCTTAGCAATTTTTCCTTCATATTGTTCACTTAGTATATGTTCTTGGATCATATTTGTTGTAGTTAAGCACTAAGTATAGCTTGTTCTCTCTCTACTCAAATAGGTGTGTCCAATATTTTTTCATGTGTTCTTGGTTTGATCGCCTCATGTGTCATAGTTTCTTGACACAAGTTTCTTTCCCAACGTGTATCTCTAGTGGAATATTGAGATAATAAATCAGGAGAGTTACCATGCCTTTGATAAAAAAAAGTCTCAAAGTTTTGTCATTGTTTGTTGTATCCAATAATTTTTTTTCAATCTACACCTCAGAAAGGCATTGGTGCCTCCTTGGGAATTTAGGAAATAATATTATTGTCCCTTTGTTGTTTCTCGTGATTTACTTTTCAACCTACACCTCAGAAAGGTCATGGTACCTCCTTGGGAATCCTAAGATATAAATTACCGTAAGGATTATTTGTATGGATTATATTTCAGTACAGATCTGGGAGTTTAGAGCCTTCGGATGCATCTTGGGAGACTAGTTCAACCAAGTGATCGAACCATCCATTCTCACGCCTATGCCCTCATGCTCTATTAATCTTGAGGAGATAGGATAGACTAAAAGCTAGTTTAGTCGTAGTTAAGATTTTCCGAAACCAGAGAAAAATCTTAGCTACATTGCATTGTGTTTATGCACCCTTGTGTCTTATCGCTGAGTAAAAAAGATAGGATAGTAGTTTACTTTATTCCTTTCATTTACACAAAAATCAGCAACAAGAGGGATCTTCCACTCCCAATTTGAAGAAGTAAACACTACAAACTTGCAATAGCTGACTGTTTCCAATAAACACTCTAGAGGTGCTAATTGAAACGCCTACAGGTTCATTAAGGTATTTTATAAAGAGTGGTCAAATTCTGGTAAAAAAATTCCTCAAAAGTTGAAGTTTATAAAAATAGAAAGTTTCTAAAAACAAACTTGATTCGGGGTTTTCTACGTTTGTTGTCAAATGGATGCTGGAAAAACTTTCTAAAAATAGAATCTTTATTTGGAGGGCTCTAACTGATATTGATTGATCGAAAATACTAACTAATCAAGCTGGTCTGGTCAAAATAGTCATTAGGTCAAGATTTCTCTAGTGCGTTAATTCTTCTTTTTCATAAGGAAAAGCACGAGCTCCAAGGTCATCAATGGAGGATTATCTGCTACAAGGTATCAAATTCAAAGTCTCAAATGTTGTGCAGACACGTCAAACTGTCAACAATCGAGAAAAGGTGGAGTTCACGTGAAATGAAAGAGAATCCAACAATGGTGAAATTTATAAAAAAAATCTAACTCTAGGATGTCTAGGCACCCTGTCCTGACAAGGGCGCCTAGCATTTGGTGCCTTACTCATTTTTCGACTTTTGTCATTCGTTGTTCGAAAACAACGAATCTTGCCCGCCAGTAACCTTTAGTCACCCAAAAAACAAGATAAAAGCAACATTAGAGGCTAAGAAAAGTTGGCAAACATATCACTAAGGTTCAGACAAGTTAGTATGCTCAGCATTCGGATGCAGGTGTCTGTCATCTCGCAAAAATCAGTGATCAAAAGACACAGTTGGTAAAGGTAGAGATCAAGGAAGAAAGAAAGATGAAATCATCGAGATTTGGCTAAGGCATGGGATGTTAGGTTGCCCTGTTAGCTAGGGATGCCTCAATTTTCAACACTTTGCATATTTTTTACTGTAATGTCCCCTTCTCGAGCATGATCTTTCCAGTGACCGTTGGCCTATTCCGGAGACCTGTAGGCTACTCGGAAGGTAAAATTAGGGTTTCTTGTTTTGAAGGATGCTCTTGCTCGAGGTTGGTTGATTCAATGGTGGATTCTTTCTGGGTTTTCAGAGAGCTTCGCAGTGATATGTTCTTTTTGGCATTCTAAGCATCTTCAGGAATTTACTATTTTTAGTAAATTCTATTTCTGGTAGTGTTCCTGTTGGTTTCGGCTTGGTTGACTTTCTACTTCAGACTGATCAGTTGGCTTGCTCATTTATGGCTTCGGGGCACAATTGGAGAGATAAGTCGAATTATTTAATTAAAGTCATGTTTTAATGTTATATTTTTGGGCCTAGCTCGTCACTTTAAGTTGTTTTAAAAGATGTCTTTATGGGAGGGCGCCTCATTGAAAGAAATTAATTATATTTCTTATAAAGTAAAGATTAACCCAAGCTCAAATTGGACGCCAATTTCAAGAAGGAAATAAAGTATTATTAAAAGTCAAAGTTTGCTTGGAAAAGTGGGACACCTTCTATTGGAGGATTAGGGTTTGGTTCGAAAAGGAAGTTTAGGGTTTCGAGAAAGATCATCTGAAAATTATAAAAGGAGGCCATTGGTTATCATTGAGATTATCTTTTGTCTACAGGAATGTTATGCTGCCAGATTGGCTTTGGGATTGCTTCGAGGAATGAAGGCCTCCTAGCTTGGCTCTTCTTCTTGCTTGAAAGACAGCAACTAGTTGAGAGGTTTGAGTGTTATTGATTTGTCTTTTCAGTTATAGTTGGTTTCCTATCCTTCGTAGTTGAGTTTTATCATTTCCTGTCAATTCCAGAGTTGCTGGTCATGACTGCTGAATGTATATTTCTGCTCACAAGTCTCAAATCTTAAACATTCTCATTCTGGGTATTGTCTCATTGTGTTTCCCTGTTGGAGGCGCCCCTTCATGAATATTTGCAGATTTTAATACGAAGTTTATGATTTTATAATGCAAATTCGTCATTCCTTGAAGGCCGTACTTTCTGGAGTGCCTTGGGATTCGTGTCAGTAATTAATAACCATTTTTAGATGCCATTTCTTATTACTAAGTTAGGCGCCATCATTTTGAGGGTCTATTGCATCAGATTTGAGACAATTTGAGTGAGAGTTGAGGGAGTTTTGAGCTATTCATTGAATTTCTGTGTTGCTGGTTATTTATTTTAAGTGCAGGTCTGTCATAACCAGATTTAAGAAATCTGCATTTTCTTCCTTGGATCGGAGTTAAGAAATCATTAAAGGCTTTGTAAAAGGTTCCTTGTTGTTGCAACAATTTTGAAGAGCTCTAATATTGATCTTGCAGGGATTCATAATTATTGTAAGCTGGCAGTAGTACTGACAGCAGTTCTTTAATCCTGCTTTTTCATGATTTGTAACACTCATGCTTTACATTCTGTAATTGCTTTGTAATATCTTACATCTCCGCCCTATGGTAGCTCCTTTCCCCCTCCGGGTTAGAAAGCACATTCTGGGTGTCGAGTTACTTCAGCATTCTAGCTTATTTCCCTTCAAAGCATTGTAATTCTTAGCACTCTACCATATGGTCGCCTCAACTCCATACTGGATTGGGTAGCACATACTTGGTGTTGAGTTCCCTTTCAGTACTTGTAGTGGTAGAAGATCCTCTTGACCATATGCTCGCCATCATCGGCGCCATTCTTGGTTAGAGTTCCTTCCAGTTCTATTTTTGCATTCAGATCCTCTGACCAATGCTCACACCTTGCCCTCATCGGGATCCTGGTGTACATTCTGGTTAGAGTTGTTTCAGTATCGTTCTGGTTTAGAGCTAACCCTAACGACTGTGGATTGCTCTGCTTGTTGCAATTGAAATTTGAAAAAATTTGGCTCGGAATATTTCAGTGGTATCAGAGCCAAGATCCTGCCATCCTGTGCCCAACAAAGTTCATTTGACAGATGAGTGACAGAGATACCAGACACTACGTACAGAAAGAGATGACTACAGAGAAGTCACTACTTGAGTTAATGCATGAACTGTGTACGCTAATGAAGGATCCTGACATAAAATGGGGAGTCAGAAAGATTTATGCTAAGTCTGAAAGTCGGGATAGAAAGGTGCACATGCCACATCAGAATGATCGTGAGCTTGATGAAGATACCGTGGCAAGTGAAGAGTTAAGAGTAGAACCCCATAATACTTCCCTTGACTTGCATGTAATAGTAAGTGATGAAGATCAGCTTGGTGAAAAGAACAGAACGACAGTCTTGAATCCTAATAAGGATTCAACCTATGAAGGTCTTGAAGCTAAGGGCTTCACTGAAGATTTTAGTAGTACTGTTGTATGGGATGAGTTTGCTGATGAAGAGCAAGTAGAAGGAAATACTTATGGTCCCGTTGAATCAGCCTATGAGCATTGCCAAAGTGATGAAGTTGGTAATGATTCCAACATGACTGTACCACCTCGTGTTGAAGAATTGGTGGTGGATAGTTTTACTCTTGTTGCTGTCTCAACTCCCCAAGAAGTTCCACATGAGGAAATCAGCGACATACTTTCTCATGATGGTTCCATAAAAGATAATGAAGGTGAAGTTTTCGAAACAAGCAGCATCGAAGAATCTTCACTTCATTTCGGTGGTGACATTGTTGGATTTGGGTTTGACCAGCAAACCAAACCATTGGAAGAAAATGTTTTTGAAGATATCAGCTTAAGAGATTCAGGATCTGACTTATTCATTGAGTCAATACTTCCAGTGAAGCATGAAAAACCTCTTCCTGTTGATCATCTCAGTCAACCCCTTGGCATTTGGGATCCAGGTGTGTTGGCACCGAGGTATAACAAAGAACCTTTGTGGGATGAATTTCCCTTTGATCCTGATGAAGACCAAAATATTGTCTGCCTTGCAAGCTATGAGGAGGCCGAAGGAGAAGTTGTTTTTGATGAAGAAGCTTACTCTGAAGAGCTCCATGGTGATCCCTTCAAGCTGATTGCAGCCACCAAGGAGGATGTTGTTACTTCCGAAACTTTCAAACCAGCATTCAATGATTGTTCGTTTGAGTCAGGGGCTGCCATAGCCTTTGATCAAGATGGCAGTGAGGTGGATGAAGAGCTTGAAGACCTTACGGTTTTTGAAGAAGAAAGGTTCAATGTGGTTTTAGATCACAAGGCTGATCTACCAAGGCAAGAAGCTGATTGCAAGCTTGAGGACGAAGAAACTATGGAGTATGCCCCTCTCCATGACACTGAACATTCTCCGTTAGTTGAGGATGAAAGACAAGAAGGTTGGAGCAGCTCTGAGGACAGCGATGTCACAAAACAAAGTTCTGATTTTGAAAAACAGCCAACCAGCAATTCACCATCTTCACATTCTTATGAGTGGGAAGGACAATTCAAGGTGTTCATTGACAAGGAAGTGCAAGCTCTATCCCTGTTTGACTACGCACATAGCTTGGTTGAAGAGCTTTACTGGAAGGCTCAGCTTGAAGAGAGACGTAGAGGAGTGACCGATGAAGTTACTCTTCCTAATTTGCAACTTATCAAAGATTCCTTGGAGACCTTGAAGTCCGAGTACGTACACTCTATTGGAGAATGGGATCATGTCATTGAAGTTGCAAAGAAGGCCATTTGTGCTTTTCATGAAAAGGAGAGTACGATTGATGAGCTCACTCTGGAGCTTAAATCAATAAAGGACGAGTTGAAAGAAACTCAGTTGGATCTAACAGAGGTTGAAGACCAGTTTGCAGATTTCAAACTTTTCAAGGAGCAAGAGGATGCACAAAGAGCTGAAAAAATCAATCAAGTGATTGGAGATCTTGACTGTCTTCAAGAGGAGTTTGATCTTGAAAGCATTTCAAGAAAATCATGTACAGATTTGGGGCAGCGAGACGAAAGGAATGGCTTCCAGGTCTTTGACAATCCCTTCTTTGAAGTGGGTGCTGAAGCAACTTATGACAATCCTCTCTTTGTTTTGAAAAATGAGTCAAGTAGTGAAGTGACCAAGCATGAGGTCAAGCATGAACTCCAATCTAAGGATGCCTTGATATCACTCCATGAGGATGTGCCACGTATGTTGAGTAGTAATGGATGCATAAGTGGGTTTGAGGATGGAGTCTCTACATGGGAAGTGTTGATTCGAGGAGATTTCAACATCCCCGACACCAAGGTGTTAACAAAGCAAGACTTGGTAGCTGCTGGTAACTTCATTACAGCAGCAAGGAGCAAAGATTTCAGTTTTGTTACTCATGAAGTAGGGAAGAAAAATGGACTAGAACTCGGTGTTTGTATGCTTGTCAATCCATCCCTTGGGTTGAATGATGCTTTGGCATTTATTAGTCCATTTTTGGAGTTGGTTTTGAGGTCATTTAATATTTCATGCTCCATTGTTGTTGAAACTTTCATGGATAGGCTTCAAGGGTTCAATAGAGGAGGCATCAATATCTTCAGTATACACTTGATCCTTACTAGCTCTTGGGAATGCATTGAGATTACCTTGCATTGTGTTGAAAATCATTTTCAGTTGGGTATCTATGCTTGGGATTCTCAACTTGGCTTGATAAAGCTTATTACATTTGGAAAGGGCTTTTGGAGGAATAAGGATCAAATTTCCAAATTTGTTGATGTTGTTCCTTTCTTTGTCCGCCACTTGATGGGGTTATTTGTTCATCAACAATTGGGTTGGAGAAATGAACGATTGGTTGCTCTTGAGAGTGTTTCTCGGCTAAGACCAAGACAGATTTTGAGACTCGAGCTTGCTGGTTTGAGGCAGACCAGCCACCTTACATGTTGCGTTTCTCGCATTCAGGAGAGTTGGTTCATCACTCCTGATCAAAGAAGTGGTAGTTTTCTCATGGAGATGGATCTAGCGTGTTTTCCAACCACCTTGGAGGTGTCACCTTGCAGCTCGATGGTCATCTCACATGCTCACGCTTGGGATTTTGAGTGGTGTTGTTGTTTTCCTTTGGGTAGGACTCGAGAATCAGATTGCACTACGCTGATCCTAGCCTTGATCAGCAGCAATTATTTGGTCCTTCACACCTTTCCTACTCTCCAAATTCATCTTATGATGGTTTGTGATGTAAACTTTGACAGTTTACTCTCAGTGTTGATTCAGGACAGCAGTCTCTCACATGCTTTGGTTCACCATTCTGAGACTCATGGGGCTAGAACTATGTGTGTTTTCTGTAGTCTTCATGGTTGTGTCAGTATAATTCAGATGAGGCATAGTAGCTTCATGCGGAGACATGAGTATGAGTTCGTTGAGCTCTTGCAAAGGATTGCTTTCCTCCTTGCAAGAAGATTTGTAGATGTCACATTTGCAGTCATGGTTCCGTTTGTTACCATGTGGAGGTATGCTGAGGAGTTCGATTTTGATTTGAGTAGACTATCTTTCCTATTGCTTAGAATTGTGATTGACAGTAGTATGGTTGATACTGTTAATTCGGGACATTGTGGACATGAGATGTTGCATGATTTTGATCCCCCTCCTTTAAGATCTTTCGGTTTGAGTATCATGGATGGTAACACTTTGGGGTTACAAGGAAGGTTAGTGCAACATAGGCTTGATGATTTCACGGATGTGATCAGAGTGGTGCAGCATCGGCATGGTGGGTCCTTCTTGCGATGGGTTTGGGAACCAAGGATCATACTTGTTTGCGTATGGATTAGTTTTAAAATTTTTGGAGTTGTGGTGGTATTGCTTGAGGACAAGCAATTTTGGGAAGGGTGGATTGTAATGTCCCCTTCTCGAGCATGATCTTTCCAGTGACCGTTGGCCTATTCCGGAGACCCGTAGGCTACTCGGAAGGTAAAATTAGGGTTTCTTGTTTTGAAGGATGCTCTTGCTCGAGGTTGGTTGATTCAATGGTGGATTCTTTCTGGGTTTTCAGAGAGCTTCGCAGTGATATGTTCTTCTTGGCATTCTAGCATCTTCAGGAATTTACTATTTTTAGTAAATTCTATTTCTGGCAGTGTTCCTGTTGGTTTCGGCATGGTTGACTTTCTACTTCAGACTGATCAGTTGGCTTGCTCATTTATGGCTTCGGGGCACAATTGGAGAGATAAGTCGAATTATTTAATTAAAGTCATGTTTTAATGTTATATTTTAACATTGACCCCCTTGGCCTAGCTCGTCACTTTAAGTTGTTTTAAAAGATGTCTTTATGGGTGGGCGCCTCATTGAAAGAAATTAATTATATTTCTTATAAAGTAAAGATTAACCCAAGCTCAAATTGGACGCCAATTTCAAGAAGGAAATAAAGTATTATTAAAAGTCAAAGTTTGCTTGGAAAAGTGGGACACCTTCTATTGGAGGATTAGGGTTTGGTTCGAAAAGGAAGTTTAGGGTTTCGAGAAAGATCATCTAAAAATTATAAAAGGAGGCCATTGGTTATCATTGAGATTATCTTTTGTCTACAGGAATGTTATGCTGCCAGATTGGCTTTGGGATTGCTTCGAGGAATGAAGGCCTCCTAGCTTGGCTCGTCTTCTTGCTTGAAAGACAGCAACTAGTTGAGAGGTTTGAGTGTTATTGATTTGTCTTTTCAGTTATAGTTGGTTTCCTATCCTTCGTAGTTGAGTTTTATCATTTCCTGTCAATTCCAGAGTTGCTGGTCATGACTGCTGAATGTATATTTCTGCTCACAAGTCTCAAATCTTAAACATTCTCATTTTGGGTATTGTCTCATTGTGTTTCCCTGTTGGAGGCGCCCCTTCATGAATATTTGCAGATTTTAATACGAAGTTTATGATTTTATAATGCAAATTCGTCATTCCTTGAAGGCCGTACTTTCTGGAGTGCCTTGGGATTCGTGTCAATAATTAATAACCATTTTTAGATTCCATTTCTTATTACTAAGTTAGGCGCCATCATTTTGAGGGTCTATTGCATCAGATTTGAGACAATTTGAGTGAGAGTTGAGGGAGTTTTGAGCTATTCATTGAATTTCTGTGTTGCTGGTTATTTATTTTAAGTGCAGGTCTGTCATAACCAGATTTAAGAAATCTGCATTTTCTTCCTTGGATTGGAGTTAAGAAATCATTAAAGGCTTTGTAAAAGGTTCCTTGTTGTTGCAACAATTTTGAAGAGCTCTAATATTGATCTTGCAGGGATTCATAATTATTGTAAGCTGGCAGTAGTACTGACAGCAGTTCTTTAATCCTGCTTTTTCATGATTTGTAACACTCATGCTTTACATTCTGTAATTGCTTTGTAATATCTTACATCTCCGCCCTATGGTAGCTCCTTTCCCCCTCCGGGTTAGAAAGCACATTCTGGGTGTCGAGTTACTTCAGCATTCTAGCTTATTTCCCTTCAAAGCATTGTAATTCTTAGCACTCCGCCATATGGTCGCCTCAACTCCATACTGGATTGGGTAGCACATACTTGGTGTTGAGTTCCCTTTCAGTACTTGTAGTGGTAGAAGATCCTCTGACCATATGCTCGCCATCATCGGCGCCATTCTTGGTTAGAGTTCCTTCCAGTTCTGTTTTTGCATTCAGATCCTCTGACCAATGCTCACACCTTGCCCTCATCGGGATCCTGGTGTACATTCTGGTTAGAGTTGTTTCAGTATCGTTCTGGTTTAGAGCTAACCCTAACGACTGTGGATTGCTCTGCTTGTTGCAATTGAAATTTTGAAAAAATTTGGCTCGGAATATTTCATTGACCTCGGCATGCCTTCTTTCCACTTCAGCCTCCGTTGGTCACTTCTAGGGTCAGCAATCATTATCATATGATGTTGAACGCCGATATGAAGCTAGGGATCACTTTAGTAGTAATCAAACATGAGATTTCCATGGTCAAATATATTTTATCATTTGGAAAAACCATATTCTTGGCTCATCAAAGTCGGAGGAAAGCCTCATTGGAAGCAGAAGCAAGCAAAAGTTGAAAAACGAAGAAAATGGCTAACATTGAAGAATTTTTGTGTGTTTGATGATGTCATCGAATGTGTATGATTTTTCCAAATATGTGTCTTCATGTGTGCACTTTTTGTAGCTACAAATAAGGAATTTGTCGTTGCACATGCAAATGGACTCAGATTTTTGCATACAAAGTTTCTATCTTCATGGATAGATTTCAAAAATTTAGGGCTTTGCGAAGAAAGCGTCTTTTTGTCTTCAAAATCTATTTAAGAAGGTTTTTGGCATTCATTCTTCATATTTTGCAAGTTGGCATCCAAATGAAGAAAAATATCATTTTCTTCTCATCAGGATTTTGAAGCTCAATCAAAGTGCTTTTTCAATGTTCTTCATGGATTCAGGATTAGGAAGCACAGAGGCACATATTTTCATGGTCCAATCTTCTAGGGTATCTTATTTCAAAAACAGGTGGTCATCTTTTTCAATTTTCATCGATCTAGGTCCATCTACTTTTTGCTCCCTTTCAAAATTGGGAAATTTCATATTCCCAAAAATCTGCTTTTTCAGTGCTTTTTGTGGAGCCCTCAACTTTTTCAAAATTTGATGAACTAGGTTTCTTCATAACATGATTGTCTACAAAACCCAAACCTTAATGTTTTTTTGGGAATCCATTTTTTGGAGGGAAATGAGTCACCTTTTTGGAGCAGTGAAGATTTCCAAGAATAGAACTAAAAGCAACAGTTAACTAGATGCCTTTTTTGAGTTTAACTTGCTATTTTTGTTTCATGCTTATCTATTATTTGTAAAATGAAAAAATCAAATGTATAGTTGGAACTTTCCTTGCTTTTAAATCAGTTAACTAATTTAGTAGGTGGTTAGTTAGTTGTCTTATGTTAGTTTTAGAAATAAATCTTGCGAGTTGGGAAGTCTAGTCAGCTTAAAGCAAGGAGATTTTAGGGTTACCTACTCCTTGTTTGTGTATAAATAAGGGCAGCCTTGCCCATTATTTTCTAACTGTTATTGTAAGAGCTAATTTATAAGCTTGTATTGCTACAAATTGTTGTTCAGTTACCGTTCAACTTATGTCAAGTGTAATCTGGTGTTTGATCACACATTGTAACCATGTCTTTACTACAATCTATTGTCCCAGAAGTGTAACTATTGTTATAAATTGAGAAAAGTGGAAACTGATGCCTTCTTTTCCTTGATTTACTTGCTCGATCTCTTTCAGTTTCTTGTCTTATGTGTTTTTCTTGTATAATCTTTATTTTAGCTTACATCTTATAAGTACAATGAGTCTTCAGGTGTGATCTGGAAGTAAGTTTATTTAAGCTTTTGTGTTAATCAAATCATTCCTTGTTTACTTCTAACTATAAAGCTTTAAGTTTATATGAGTTGCCAAAAGTGTCTATAGTTTAGGCCTAGTTGTAGTTTGAAGTTTTGGAAAAGAGAAAACCTCAGCTACGACGCAAAGAGTTTTATAACCTTGTGCTCTTAGATGAGAATAAAAAGATTGGAAATAGTGTATTATTCTTCTTAAGTATCATCACAAAATAGGGAGCTTCCCCTTCTAATTTGAAGAGCAGTTTAACTGTGCATAGTTGTTTGTTTCTAATCTGCATTCCAGACATGTAAATTGAAACGCCAACATAATCAATATTCAATATGAAACTCCTTAGATCATATTTCTCTCTAACACCAACTAAAGCATGCAACTATCCAACATCCTATGGTATTAGACCTAATTTATTCACATCTAGCCACAACGGACATCAAGACCACTACCACTCACACTCATTATAGCATCCATTAACTTTTTGAGTAACCACAGCCAAGCATTATGCAAATAAATCTAAGTAGTATAGTCTCCATTAACTGCATGCATAATTTACTCAACTCATTATCAATGCAATGGGGCCCATTGCTTCTCGAGGAAAGACAAATTACTAAATACTTGCATGCACAATTTATTAGCACTCATCATCACTAAGTATGCAAACACAATACTTGTGTATTTACACAGAACACTATTCACACCAGTCTACATAAGATGCTCACATGTAGTTGCACAACACAATTTACATGCATAGTGTGGCCCTCCACATGGCTACACATGACAATGCCCAATCAAACCATAGATGTGTGACAAAAAATCATCATCCACATTATATGCTTTAATTTACACTTGTCATTGAATGGCATCTACACCACAAAATGGTATCATACAATTGGTACCATACACATTTGACACATTGCAACATGCACACTTGTCTTTGCAATACAACTAACACTGTAGAAGTTTGGCACTTAACATCATCTTGTCCACATAAAGTCACAAACCATATGTGTTGTACACTTTTATTATTGTGTATAAATACTTGTTATGTACAATTTGTAGAGTAGGTGTGAGACCCTGCCTTTTCATGATCTTGTTGATGTTGTGTATTTGATATTTCTTGTCCAATGTTTCATGTGCTTCTATGTTTGGACATTATACATGAGTTTTATGGGTAATTGTCGTTCCTATATATCAATGATGATCATATGCTCGCTTATTATTGGATATGGTTAACTGACTAATTTTATCTAACTAATGGTTGTTGTGATTTCTCTATGATAACTAGATGAGTTCTTTCCATTGATTATGTAAGTATGTGTTAATCAAGAGGTTCATTTATTATGGGTTATTGGTTATATGACGATTTATTATTAGTAACAGTATTATTATGTTTATTAGATGGAATTATTATCAAACGATTACATAATGTGCATGTGTGAGTAGGTGTTATTGCGGAGATGAGATTTGATAAGTTAATGTTTACTTGTGATGGTCATTGATTTAAATAATTTCTAGTTATGATTTCCTAGATGATTATTTTAGTAAAAAAATTTGGAATTTTTTTTTTTTTTTTTGAACAGCTAATTTAATAGTTTCTTCGGCTATTATTATTTATATGATATACTGACACCTTTTTCTTGAGTGAATAGGTGAATGTTGCCAATGGTGGTTGGGGTCACATAGCTACTCTTGTGTCTTCCCAATGTAACAACGAACCTAGACTTGCATGGAGTACTAAAGTCTTTTCGGGCCCAAGTTGTGAAATATGTGTTGTTGGTACTATGTGAATTTTGTGTCAATGTGAAATTTTATCGTCTTTGAAAATTATCTTGAGTGAGTTTTAATATTTTGTGATTTTATGCACTTTTATTAGGTTTAAGTTTCATTTTTTGGTTTAGAAAATTGTCTAGGTGTGGGGTGTATAGGTTAGGGGTTAATTTTTATCATAAAACATTTTAAAGAGGGTTTATAACCTTTATTTTCCACTCTTAAAAGTGGTAAAAAATAGATTTGGTTGGGTAGTTTAGGTGGCTAAGGAGAGGTAGTTTCTTTTTCCCTTCCATTTATTCTTTCTCCTTGAGTGGAGAGGGGGCCTTTTCCGTTGGAATTATCCTTGAGTTCTTTAGTTTTTCATTTAGTAGATGCAAATTCTAGTTGGAGGAAGGAAGGGGAGAAAGGTAAAGGAAGGAAAGATGGAAGAGAGGATTTGGAGAGTCTTCTACAACTTGGACAATAATTCTTATGGTAGGGTGTAAACCCTTTGTTAGATCTTTGTTTAATGTGGAAAATAATTTTTGGAATGTTTTGCTATGTTTGTGAAATCTATGTGAAAATAGATAGTGAATCCTTATGTCTTTGGTTGTGAATTATGTGTGTTTTTCATGGGTACGAGTACCCACCTTGTCTAAATTTGTGCATAAATAACCAATATGTGTAAGGTGAAGAGGAAAAGTATGTAAATGAAATTATTGTAATGTGCTAAGTTCAATAATGTGAATGTTATATGGTGAATATTTGGTTGGAAATCTATGTGACTAGTGTTGCCTATAGAAGTTGTGAGTTGTATGTGTGAGTTTTTTTGCTAGAGCTATGTGACCCCTATCTCAAGGATGGGTTAAATTTACAAACTTATGGTTGGGTGGAGAGCCCATTGGCCAAGATTGTTGTTTCTTTTATTATCTCTCTTTTAGGTACATGTGTTAAATAAAGAAGATTATCTTGGGACTTTCAACCTATGGATTTCAAGAGAGAAACATGTTGGTCTTGTGGGTGCTTACAAAGTTTATAAGAACCTAGGGATGCTTTGTAATTTAGAGTTCAGTTATGATTGAAGGTGTTATACTTTGCTTTTTGTAAAGTCATGAGAAGAATATAGTTTAGTTTTTGTTATCTTGGAGGATTCTATAATTCAATGGATAAGATTAATTTAGAAAGAACCAAGTGTTAAGGAAATATTTTGTGTATAGGATTTTGTTGTGTAAATAATAACTACATACATTTTTCAACCATATTGACTTTGTTCACAACTCGGCTCTGGTAAAGTGGAAGGCTTTTGGTCCGTTGTAGGTGGTTGCAATGCCTAAAGTTTTTTTACCTTTTCTCCTTCCAGGTCCTTGAACAGAATAAGGGTGCCTTACTCGATGGACCTTGGTTCTTAGGAAAATTTATCCTCCTTCTGAAAAGTTTGACTGCTAGGTTTGTTGCTTCCAAGGAAAGCTTTGGTTGGGCCCCTATTTGGGTAAGACTCCCAACACTTCCTTTGGAATTCTAGGATGAAGAAATCTTTCATGGTATTGGTAATAGCCTTGGTTCTTTCTTAGCCATAGATAGGATCATGAAAGACAAGAAACGCTTCATTTATGCAATATGTTGTATGTGTGTTGAATTTGGAAAGCTCCTACCATATAAAGTTAAGATTTGTTCCAAGCTGGGTGTTTGTGAGTAGTGTATCCTCTTTTATTCTTCCTCTTTGGTGTGCTCTCATTGCCTTCCAGTTGGTCATTTTTCCCACTCTTGTCAAGTCTTCAATCCCTTGAATACTTGTCTTGTTGGAAGGCTTCGGGTTCCTTTGTTGTTAATCCCATTGAAAAGATTGACTTGGTGAACTGCTTGGCTAGGGAGTTGGATGTGAAAGATCCTGACGATGTCCTAAGGGAAGCCCCTTCAAGGATAAAAATGGTATTGTTCTTGTGAACGAGATTGATTCATCTATGAATCTTGGATTGACCCATTATTATCAAGCTCTCCTTATGAGATCTTTGGTTAGACACAACTTCAAACCTTCTTGATTTGTGAGGCTCTTTCCTTTGGTGTGGCCTCTCTCATCTTTTGGCCTATTTTGTTTAATAACTTTTTGTTGTTTTGTGACGCCTCTGTTGTTTCTCTGCTTTTTGTGAGGGTTTCAAGTGCCCTTCAAAACATGTTTATGCTACTTTGTTTCTTTGGAAAATTTTGAGACTTTTGTGTTTGGATGTGTTCCTTTTGTTCGCTTTGTACAAGGTTTTGGGCCCTTTCAAAATCCTACTTACTTTATAAAAAAAAATGTTTAATTTTAGTAAAATATTTTTTCTAATGTATATTCTAATGATTTTTTGTTATAGAAATAATCAATAATAAGTTTAGAAAAATAATATCAAAGAATCAGTTTAACCCACTTGATTAATCAATTGTTGAGGTTACAACATTGTTGCCCCTACACCAAACAATAAACTGTTATAAAGTAGTTTCAAATGTTTGATCATAAAAACTAATAAACATGATATTGAAATATAGAATTTATGGGGTTTTTCAATTATGAATCTCAAAGAAAACATATTAAAAAATTGTACTAACCCAGATCACCAATTGATTTATTGGGAAAACATTGGCATCATTTTTCATAATAATAATCTGTCATAAAACAGTCTTTACATAATTGATCACACAAAATGATAGACAAAGAATTAGAAGATAAAATTTAAATGGTTTTTGTGAAATAGGGATTTTTATGACATATCCAAAAATCAAATCAACCTAATAAACCAAGTAAAAGTTACAATTGAAACATTAATATCATCTACTTTAAAACTAAAAAACCAAATTGACATACAGATTTGGGAGTACAACTAAGTAATAAATTTATGGAATCATATTAAGCCAAGAGGTTTGAAATATGTTTCTTTCATCTTCTTCCACTCTCCGACCTACAACAATTATTTATGAACATTTATATAAATATAGTTTTCATTGCAAATAATCAATCAAGTGGAAAAGAAAACAAATGAATGACAATAGATTGAAGAACCAATTTTAAAAGAAAGAATGTAAATGGAAATCCAAAGAGAAATCAAATTATATAAAGTTTCAAGTTAGTTGCAAATTAGTTTCTAATTGGAATTTAAATGTTTAGTTAATTTGTGCTTGATTATTGTTTTATTGTTGGTGGAAATTAAAAGATTATCTTATTCTTTTAAGAAAACCAACTTAAGAAAAATTAGATAAACTCATTAATTCTCTTATTAACTTTAAAATTTAATAGTCAGCCTCAATTACTTTCAAGAATTCAAACCTCAATGTTAGACTTGAGAGCTTTTCAAGTGCATTAATTTTGAATAATGATTAAACAAAAGTCATATTTGAAAATTTAACAATTGCTTCTATAGTTAAAATATATATAAGATGAATATATAGGAATTATAATTATATGATTATGTTTGTTCCAAGTTATAAGTCTAAATATTAGTATGCAATTCAATAAAACAATTAGACGTATTTAGATTCATTTAATGCTCTATTGTTTTAATATAATTTTGGAATATTGATCAATTTAATTTAGTCCTTAATTGTTTGATTAGAATGAGTTGAACACATATTGTTATCAATTTCCTTGTTAACTTTAGTTTTAGTGATAAATCTCTACTTAGAATATGGAACTTATTCATGAATGTGCATCCTCTTCTTGAGGTCCTCTCTTTTAGATTAATTAGATGCCTTCAAGGTTAGAAGCTATAGAAAGGGTTATTATTAGTGTAGACACATAAAAATGTCCTAAGCCTTCGAGTGTCATTTTTCTTCATCCTCGTCCTTCGATAATAATTTTAGTTATTCAATTATGTTTGATTATATTCCTCTATTAATTAAATAATTTTTAATAATTATTTAATTAATTCACTTTCTAACATTTATTCTATCCTGACCGATTAAATAAACTAATCGTGTCACTAATTTCTTCCTCTTCTTCAATAGTTAAATAAATTATTATTTATTTAATTATTTTGTCATCTTTCATCTATAGTTAAATAATTACCATTAATTATTTATCTATTCATGGTCCTTTAATTCTTCCATAGTTAAATAATTATTAAAATCATTTAACTATCCCATGCCACCTCTCCTAATTAAATAGTTAATCTAAATTAATTATTTAAGGTCTAATTTCATCTCTCCATTTAATTAAATTAATAAATTTAATTAAATGCTCCTCTTTCATTTTTTTCAAATAAATAATTTGAATAAATTATTTATTTTCCACTTGTCCATTTCCTCTATTTTCAAATAAATAATTTGAATAAATTATTTATTTTCCACTTGTCCATTTCCTCTATTTTCAAATAAATAATTTGAATAAATTATTTATTTTCCACTTGTCCATTTCCTCCATTTTTGAATAAATTATTTAAAATAAATTATTTATGCACCACTTGGTCAAAAATGCCCTGTCATAATCCCCTGTCATAACATTCATTTCCTGTCATAGCTTGCATGTCCCTGCATGTCCTTGCATGCTTGTCCTAGCCTGCATGTCTGTCATGGCCTGCATGTCTTTGCATGTCTTCTTGTCATGATTCCTCCAAGAATAGCATATTCTTGGTGCATCAATTCTGGACCATTGATCTTGGAATCTTTCTAGAAGATTAATCTCAACCGTCCATTCGAATGGTTGTCTATAAAAGCAACCTTTCTTCTCCATTTTCAGCTTAACAGCTATTCTTCTCCAACTTTCTACTTATCATTTGCAGGTATTTGCACAAGTCACACTACAAATCTGAGGGCATATTTGCAAAAGGAGAAATAGGAGAGCAAGAGAAGTGATTCAAGTTCAAGCATGGGGAGTATTCTAATTTAATGTTTTATTTTCCTTATGCTTACTTTGTTTTCTCTTGTTTGGATGTGGATTAATAGTTTAGAGGTGTTTGCTGTCACTTTACCTATTCTATTTGATTTTCTAACCCCATCTTACAATTAGACTAGATTGTACCTACCACTTCCTCAACCTATGTGTGGTGCATACAAGATGGCGTCATAAACTTGATGTCATTGAATGCGCTTAGTATGTCTTCCCTAGTTATATATCTTGCTTGAGTTCCAATTTTTTAAAAAATAGGGTTTGGGTTGTCATTATGAATTTATTGGTATCACCTTATTAAGCAAATGAGTACTAATGTAATATTCTTTCATACGAAATACCTAGTGGATAGAACCCTAGGGTGGCAATGATGCTTAATTAAGAAATATGCAAAGAAAATATTTTGTTATGTTTTGTCTTGTATAGTAGTTTAGATCAAATAGGACATTTTCGTAGTTGGGAATAGGAAAGAAATTTATGTAACCTTGAGTTGAAAAAATATGGGGTTTGTGATTGTGTTTAGGTGGTCAAAATTATGGGCATGTAATTAGAGTTAGGACTATTGAACCTTGTGGACATTTAGTCTCCTAGTGGCAATTAAACTAATAGTAATTGTCGTTTAAATCCAATAATTACTTTTGTCTATAACATAACTTTATCATTTAAATTTAATCATTAAAGTAATGAGAATTATCTTTTTAAAACTTATAGATGTTATAATCTCAATTTGATTCCTTTGGATCAACTATTGTTAGGAAATTGTGTTAAGTATATATTTCTCTTACTTCCCAAGTTTAGTTAAGAACCTTCAACTTGAAATTAGCTAAAGATTAAGTTGGAGTACCCTAGACCAAATTAAGTCTTTCTCTACCTTATTTCAATGTGTTAAGCGCCAATGATGGCATCGTAAACATGATGTCATCAAATATGCAAAGCGATTCCTTGAAGGTAATCTTGTTTTGTGTGTATGAAGTAAAAAATTTGATGGTTGTGTCAATGTTTAGTCAAAAAAGGGCATGACAATAAGAGAAACATAAATTCTCATCTAACCCTTCCGCAACTCGATCAGATATGAAATATGCTCTAATGAGTGTTGGGTGGGCAAGAAGCAATTCTCTCCCAATGAATGAGAATTCACCTCAAGAGAGAGATGAATAGTGGGAGAACTAATGAGTCACTACCCTACTGTCTCTACAATTCCCTTGTACTTTCTTATTAGAAGTGATGTATAATCTAAAAGCCTTCTAGTCTTCCATTACACATTCTATGGTCTTCTTACATTACTAACTAATAGGACATAAAATCAAAATAAAAGATAGCATAATATTTGATGTTGCCTCACAAATAAGGTGTTCATCATAACCAATATTTTTTTAGAACCACTTGTATAATCTTTAAATCCTTATATAAAAAAAATTGTATTAATTAAGTGAAATATAAATCTTCAAACTTATCTACAAATATAAATTATGTGGAACATAAAATACCGGTAAAAGATGTTAAATCTGCCTAGGAATAGAAATTACCACTATAATTGTCTCCATTAGATTATATGATCTCGCCATTAGAGTCCAAGCCAACATAGGGAATTGAACCCTGCACTTTGATCCACAATCTAAAATTTCCATAGCTTCACAAGCAACCTCCAAAATACTATACCTATGACAGCCCAAAAAGGAAAATAGACAAAGCAAAATAGGACAAATTTAATCAAACTTTGTTTATGAAGATTATCTGTGTAATGTTCCACATGCTAAATATTTTGTTTCTTTATATGATCTATTGCTGTAAACTGTCTTTCTAACATCTCGTCAGTATATATGGGACGTCAATGAATTCTGACAAGCTAGCTACAAAGCTCTTCTAGTTCAAAATTTTCCTTATATTGTGGACCCATTTCATAACATTGTAGAGCGGTACAATGGTACTTGTCTTGCAGAAAATGGAAAAAGCATCTTAAGCTGCATGTTTTACAATAGTGTAAAATGGCACAATTGATCAAACCTCTTGGTCGACTATATGTTTACAACCCTAAGATGACACAATTGCTTTAGAGCTGCCTCTTAAAACCTATATAATCATTGCTCTGATAATTTTTCTTGGGAAAAAGTTGTACAAATTCTACAATTTGTAGAAAAAACTCAACTTTTATTACATGTTAGTTAAATCGATTTCAACCCACATTCCATCAAAGAAGGCATCTGAGAGAGCAGCTTCTGCTGAATCATACATGAGTAACCGTTTCCTAAAGGCTTGCAGAGATCGTTTATCTTTTGGAGAACATCTCTGACACCATAAACAAATTCCGTCTTAGCATTACACAAGTAGGGCCTGTGAACCACAAGAAGTTGAAATGAAGGCTTAAGAGCAACTCACAAAAACTTTCTTGGTGAGTAAGGTGTCTGCTATATAGTGAAGCCACAAAGAATTCGTTTTAGGATACCTGTAAACGAGTTAGAGTTTGAAAAATTAAAGATCCATAAGAAATATATGAAAAATCTCGTCTTCAAATGATGCTTTTTATACTACTTAGATTTAATGAAAAATCTAGTCTTCAAAATGATGGTTTTTATACTATTTTAGATTTACCTTCCTTCCCAATTTCCCTTAGTCACATTCAACATCCTTCGATACGTTTCAGACTGAAATTTAATGAAATTGTTAGTTACCCAAGAAAAAAATGTAATACTTTTTGAATTTCTGGCATTCATGTTCCGTGCATTGAAATAGAAATCAGTTAGGTATTTGTAATACATTCCATAGGAGAGTATTAATGTGGAACAAGATCCCATCATGGGGATATGTCAGTGGTTAATAACTTATAGATTACCAAAATCAAAAGATAACAAGCAAGAGAGATTAGCAGTTATTAGGAGCCCAAATCAATGCTTTCCTAAATCAGATTTGAAATTCAAAAACTCCAGCTGCAACCATACCTGTGTGTTTCGTTTTGGACCCTCAAACAATGCAGGGTCTGATGATAAGTCAAAATATAGAACTTGATTTCCTGTGGTTAAAAAGCACAGTGAGACTTAACTGCAGAATGATTTAGAAAATATTTAATGACTAAACTGCAAGTGAACCTGTGATATGCATGATATTTTATCTCCTGTATCTTCTACCTTGATTTATCAGTTCTGACATCTTAAAGATCAAACATTAGGATAGTTACACTGGTATTGAATAATTACTTAGTGCATTATAACATATGAGTGTAGGAATAAAACAAAAGTTTGCAATGAAGCAAAGAAAATTCAATCAGCTACAAAGCAGTTAAAGTGTGAATGAGATTTTCATGATCTAGATATAATATGTGTCTGTACATTGCATTGCATAGAGGCCAAATGCCTCTGATGTTCCCCTACACACCATAGCTTTAGAAAAACAAAGATTAGCTTTGATTAAATCTCTAATAATATCAAAATGTTTTGGAAGAAAACTAATTGCATGAAAAATTGCAAGCAAAACCTGGCAGATACCTCGTAGCCCAGAATGCATCCATAGAAGGTTAAACTTATTTCCAAGCACATTCAGGTTTGGTAGGCCTCCTTCATATTTGAATTTAACCTATAATATTGCATTTTTCTTAAATTATCACACCACTTCAAGCTCAAAAGGAATGGTGTCCTAAAGTTATATATATTGCATTTAGGTCTCATGTTATTATCACAATTTTTTTCAAGACTGGCAAAATTGAAATTTCTCTAATAAGCATATTAAGAAAAATGTCTTCATGTTGTTTGAAGCAACAAAGTTTACCTTTTCCCTTCTCATACATGACATGTACCACACTAGTACTTGCCATGTGAGAATTTTCAAAACCATTTGTCAATGAAAGTGATGCTTCATAGGTTGGAATTGGGGTTGAATTGATGCGAGAAAGTAGACCAATGGTTTTCACTAGTGAGGCTTTTTCAGGTAGAAATGTTTAGTCAAATCCACCTATGAGAAGCAAATCTTAACCGTTCTTCACGTTGTGACTCATTGGCAGCCATAGCTTTTTAGGCAATATTTATATTATATTTCTATATTAATATAGATCATTGTAGCCTCAATATTTCCTAGAATAATGAGTCTCTTCTCCAAAACAATAAATATGGGTCACCAAATTATTATGTTACGATTATGAAATTGTGTACAAAAAAAGGAGAATATGGTGACAAATGCACTATCTCAACAACTCAAAGACATGGGGACATTATGTATTTTATCCTTACCTACTCTAGATTGGTTGTAAGAGGTCCAACAAGAATGGCAACAAGATATGCAAGATTAGCAACATATTCATCAACTAGGAGTCAAGCCAATGGCTAAGCTTAATTACAAGTGGGAGCAACTAAAAAACAAGAGGACATTATGTGCTTTATCCTTAGCTACTCTAGATTGGTTGCAAGAGGTCCAATAGGAATAGCAATAAGATATGTAAGTTCAACAACTTATTCGTTAACTAGCAATCGATCCCATAGCTAAGCTCTATTATAAATGGGATCGTCAATACTTGCATTACAAAGGGAAAATTGCTCTTTCTAAAACGTCGCTCTTGGGCCAAACTTTTACGAGTTACTGCACTTTCTTTTTGTTGGTTAAAAAAATTGTTGTAAAATGTGATGTGTGCCAATATCACAATGGAGAATTGTTAGGAGTACAAGCACTCCACAATCATTGCCAGTCCTAACTTAATTATAGATAGGCATTCCATAGATTTTATTGAAGAGTTGCCTAAGTCCAATGGCAAATCAATCGTTTTTATAGTGATTGATCATCTCTCCAAGTATGCCCACTTCTATTCATTGGCGCACCCTTACAAAGCCAATGTTGTCCAACTCTTTCTTAACCACATCTTCCACCTCAATGGTATTTTTGCTTCCGTTGTTTGTGACTATGATCCCATCTTTACTAGTAAAATTTGGCAAGAATTGTTCAACTTGCAATTAACACAACTGAAAAATGAGCTTGGTGTATCACCCAAAAACTGATGATCAAGCATAGATAGTAAATAAATGTTTGGAAACATACTTTACTCTTTGCTTTAGAAGAACAAATTCAATCAACCAAATGACTATCCCTTGCGGAAAGCTGATACAACAATTAGTACCATTCTTCTACCAACATGATGCCATATGAAGTTTTCTATGGCCAACCTCTACCATCCCTCACATCTCATTTCCCTAGTAGTTCCAAGATACAAGTCAATGATTCAATTCTCAACCATTGAGAGAATCTCCTACACGCTCTTAAGGGCTTCTTGGCATTGGCACAAAACTTCAAGAAACATGTAGATCAACACCATTTAGGGCATGCATTTACCAAAGGGTACTTAGTTATTTGGGTCTTCAACCATATATGCAAGCAACCATAAACCTTATAGGCAAAAAGAAGTTAGTGACAAAAATTTATGGACCTTTCTTGATACTACAACAAGTTGGCAAAGTTGTCTATAAGTTGGATTTCCCTTTGTCTTCCAAAACATATCTTAATTTTCATGTCCACTGCTTAAAGAAGACCATTGGAAAACACATTTGCATTTAGTCTACACTTCCCAAGTTGGACAATGACGGTTCCATCATCTTTGTACAAAAGCTCTTCTTAGCCAACATTGACACCAACTCCTTAATATCAACATCGTACATGTTTTAATCTAGTAGAAAGGGTTGTAACTAGAAAATGCCACATGGGAACCTCTCTACCAACTTCGACAACAATTCCATAATTCAAGCCTTGAGGACAACCCTTGGCAAAGGGGGAGAGCATGTTAGGAACCTTATGTTCTAACCTTTATTTATATTGTGTTACAACTCTTTCATCTGATCATTTTATTATGAGCATTGTAATAATCATAGTAGTTAGTTAGTTATTTAATTAAGTTCATAGTAGGTGTATGGATTCATCCCGCCCTTGTCACACCTCATAAATCACTTTTTATGAGGCTTTGATATTGAGGTTGTAATAAAACAAAAGATTATCCTAGATGTATGATACATTGGAGCATTGCTTGCATCTTGGAGAAGTTTGAAAGGAAGTCATCCTTGATATATAGGCACTAATGGTTTTAGTTCTTTCTTTAAAACTCAATATTTTTCTTTCATTTGACTAAAAAAGAAAGATGGAACTTCTTCGCCACACATAAGTTGTGCTTGAATAAAAAACATCAGGCAAAGTCTTTAAGAAAGTGCACATAATTTATGCTTTAAAAACTTCCACTTTGGAGCATTTTTATGAGGTATCCACCAACCCTTTTGGCATATTCTCTTGTTGGCTTTTCCATTAGGAAATCATGCCTAATTTTGACATTATTTTCTCCTCTCATTGACTGGTGGGATTTCATAATACTTTTGCCCTATTTTAAGGTGCTTGGATGCAAAATTTGTTAGAAACCAAGATTTGAAATGCAAACCAGAAAAGCCTTCCACAGAAGAGAAAATCAGAAAAAGCAAGAGTTTTGCAAAAAGATGTGCAAAATATTATTATTCAACAATTCATAATTACATGAGATGATTTGCTTTATAAAAGCAAAGATGCATAACCCTAATCTTATCTTGAGCAACAAGATAGCTCAACAAGATAAGGATGAAAATAATTAACCTAGGAATTAAAATATTACCTAAGTAAAGTTATGCAAGTGTAATTAAATATTAATTACACTAACACCCCCCCATAAGTGCAACTTAGGGAGACTAAAAAAAGCATGCACCTAAAACTAAGATGAATGCAAGAAAGCATGAATGGGTCCCGACAACAAGGCCTGATCAAGTACCCATGTACAAATGCAATAATGAGGTAGAGAAGGAAAACCCAATGGGACAAAAACCCCCTACAATGAGATGACTGCTGCAAAGAAGCACTGCAAGAACACTGTGGAGTAACACTGGAATCGAAATCCGACAAGCAAGGAAAGATACTTTTGTCTACAAGAAACCAAAGCAGAATCATAATAATGTGACAACAAGCCCGATGCCACGGAACACTAGAAAACTCACAAACTGGAACAACCCTAGAATCTGTGAAGCAACAGTAGATGAAATGATGACAGAATCTAGAAACTGTGTACCTCGATGCCGATGCCAAACTGAGACTAAAACTCTTCCATAGGAATGAGTACCATAAAGACTCTGGAACATTAACCATAAAAACATGGCCCTCAAAATGAGAAGGATTTCAACCAATGTGGATCAAGAAACATAAACTCTCAATCTAAAGTGTGAACCGATGTGAATCTGATATGTGTCAAGCAAGAGCAACAATGTGCCAAAAGAAACTAAGAAACCAGATAACCCATGCGAGTTGCCATCAAAACAAGATGAAGATGGAGATCAAAGTGCATGCACACTCTAATCAAATTATTTTGCAAGAAACCCCCCTGATGGAACTTTATCTCAGTTCATTTATTACAATAACCCAACGATTGTAAAAGGAGAGAATGCTAATGTGCATAAACAGAAAATAAAAATAGACCTTAAATCTGTGTAGAGGACTGAACCAGCTTTCCAACGCTGCAAGAATGACGAAAAAAGGATCACCGAGTCAAAAGATATGCCCTCCGGAGTGAAAATAACATTTGAGTTCAAAGACCTACAAAATAAAATTGAAGCAACATCTGGTAAAACCACCTTCACCACTGGATCGGCATCGGAATCAGCTTTCCAACGGTACCTCATTTGCGAAAAACGAACACCGTACGCAAAAAATACACCCAATTTAGTGAAAGTTGCTCCAAAATTCCCAATAAGACTTGCAGGCAGCCCGGGGGGCTTAAAAAAAATAAGCCCCTGGTCCTGTGCGTGACCAGGGGCTGGCGGACTTGGGCTGGGGCGGAGCCCCTGGTCACCCATGTGACATGCATGAGTGTTGAGGGGCCGGCTATGTGCCCAACCCCCCATGGGACCGGCTGCTAGCTGGTGGAAGCCCGCAGGGGCTGAGCTCGGCTAGCGGCCTTTGGGTGGCGCCGCTGGCCTAAGCGGCTGGCAGGTGGCCACCAGGCGGCACGCGGGTGACACGCCTGATTTGAACGAGAGGCGAAAGAAAATTTTAAAAAATCATTTTTTTTTTTAATTTTACTTTTATTTTTTTTGAACTTTTTTGCCTCAGAGTGCGTGCTGGGGAGGCCGTACAGCCTCCTTGGCAAAAGAATTTTGCCCCAAAAACAACTTTCTCCAAAATCGACGAAACGAAAGGCAATCTTGGGGTTTTTGGCTGCTGCGAACACAATGGTGACCTCCGTTTGTGCTCAAACTGCTCCAAAAAATTGGCTACCCCTAGAACTTGCAAAAAATCTTCAAGCTTGAAACCCTCATAGATCTAGCAAACAATGACCAAAATCTGCAAAATAAAAGTCAAACCTGACTTTTTCCAGCGCTCTAAATCCAATGGTGAAGTCCGATCTGATCCAAGACGCTGCATAAATGAACTCAAGGCATGAAACCCTCGAGGAATCTTGAACGAACTCTACAATGATTTTCTCCAAAAATCTGAGAAGGGGTTGCAAATCAAGGCTCTGATACCATGTTAGAAACCAAGATCTGAAATGCAAACCAGAAAAGCCTTCCACAGAAAAGAAAATCAAAAAAAGCAAGAGCTTTGCAAAAAGATGTGCAAAATATTATTATTCAGGAATTCATAATTACATGAGATGATTTGCTTTATAAAAGCAAAGATGCATAACCCCAATCTTATCTTGAGCAACAAGACAGCTCAACAAGATAAGGATGAAAATAATTAACCTAGGAATTAAAATATTACCTAAGTAAAGTTATGCAAGTGTAATTAAATATTAATTACACTAACAAAATTTTAGTGACATTACCACATACAACACATGTATTTCATGTTGTTCAAGTGACTTAGCTTTGGCATGGATCACAAACACTCTGGCCACTATTAGAATGTATCGTTCATGTCTTTGTCATTATTTTTCTTCGCTAGGTGAAATTCTAAGATGTATTTGCCCCTTTTCACTAGGCGAAACTCTAAGAGGACAATGTCTGTCCAAAATAGTGCCAAACTAACTTAATTTGCCTTTGATGAAACTAGCACCTTTCACTTTAGCATCTACCATATTTTAGATGTGGAACTTTGTGAGCCCTTTCCCACCCTTATCAACTTGGCACACTTTTGTGTCCCTATTGCCACCCTTTGGTGGAATTTCACATACACCTTGCCACAAGGAAATGGTGCCTCATTTGACTTGATCTCTTTGTTGGGCACACTTTTATCCACTCTCTACCACCTTGATGTCTTTTTGCAAAGGCATTGCCATCTCCTTTTAGTGTCAATTTTGAAAACTCAAACAATTCACCTTGTTTTGGTGAAGATTCGCCACTTTTAAGACATTCACAGCTTTCAAGTCACTTTGCCAATTTGAAGAAACATAGTGAAACTTTGAGAGGGAAAAACCACTCACAAATGGTGCCTTAAGGTCTAATTCTCATGTATTTTTTACCTCGGCATGGTTCCATAATGGTTTCGCCTTCATTAACTAGCATCACTTTTGATTGATTCCCTCCTTTTCAACATTAGGTGCATGCACTTCATCACTTTGGCATCTTTCCTCATTCTTAGGAAAAACATTGAGGTGGTTTTGCCACTAGAAAAGTGTGCACCTCTAGAATTTATCTTTTCATTTTTCCTTGTGTTGACATTGTGCTAACATTGCCACTTAGCTAGTGTGTTGGAGGACATTTCTTAGCTATTCACCAATCATGTTTTCAGATTTAAGTCTGACATTTCATTTTTCTTTTTTCTATTGTAAAGATACCTTTAATCAAGAACTTCATCTTCATTCAACATAGTTCATCATTCAACAATTTGCAAGCCTTGTTAATTGAAAAACTAGACTATGACTTGATAACCTTGCAACTAGATAAGAGGAAAAACTTGGTTGACAAGGGTAACACAACAAGAATGGCCTAATTAATGACTACAAACTTGATTCAAGGTAAATTTTCATAAAGGTGTGAACAAGATGGCATTTGTACAATGAACATCGTTCTCATAGTCATTTTATCCCTCCAAAACTCAACTATTCGCTTTATCATGGAGCAGTGACTATTCATCTAACTCTAGGTCATGTAGGTTATGTACATCTAGCAAGTGTTAGATAAAGGTTGTTATCAAAATCATTGCCAGGTCATTTATCTTCTTGGGCCACAAAGGATATTTTGGTAGTGGCATTTTGAAATATTGTAGGTCACAGGTTGTCAATACAAGGAAGAGTGACATCAATTTAAATAGGTCAAGGCAATTGTATAAAAATCTTAGAGGCCATTCCTCATGGCTAGGTAGTGTTATTCTTGCCGTAGTTTGCAAGTCACTTGGAAAAAGCTTGCAGGAGACGAGGATAGCAAAGAGATAATAAAGCCATATCACTGGCTAGAAGATTGTTGGAGCCATCCAAAGGAGGCTTGTGACTGTTAACTAGAGTTGAGAGGTTGGCTAGCAATGACAACAATGTGTGGCTGAGTTTTGCTAGACTTCGCCGACTAATTGTTGGAATCAATGGTAACATCTTGGGCGTAACTTGGAGCCTTATTATAGGAAAGAGATTAAGAGAAAGTATGATTGAAGCCATCATACAAGTGGAACAAATTGCCAAAACTATGGAGAGCTGGTTGGTTACCAAAGAGCTCAAGCCAAGCAACTAACTAGTTTTGCTAAGGCTACTTGGTAGAGAAGGTGTTGACATATGACAAAACATGTTGCAAGTGTGCCAAAACATCCATTTTAGCATCCCATTTCAGCAAAGGTTGCATGTCAATTCATTGGGACCAATGCAACAAATTTCAGACTATTGTAGCCAATAAATCATGTATTGGAGGTATTGTCCTCCATTTTCCATTGTTCCAAGTAGAGTTGCAGATCATGAACCATTTCAACATGATTTAGGATGCATGTAAGTCCCATTGAAGCATTGTAAACATGTACAATTGTGGATTACTGGCATGAGAAGCATAGTTCACTCTTCTTGGTGTTTTTTGCCCAATTGAGTGTTTCTTCAAAGTAAGCTTGTGTTGCATATTGTTGTGTCTATGATGTAAGTTATTATTCACATTTGAGATGATATATTTAAGTCCTTTATTACATATGTAAAGGCAGCCATTAGAGGTGGTTAAGTGCATATAAAGGTAGTTACAAGCCTCACACTCTAGAATCTATAAGTGGTGTACTAGAGTGCAACAGGCTTCCCCAAGTTTATGGAATAAGTGATATCAAAGACATTCCTTCTTTGAGATTGGAGGGAATTGGTACAAAGCGGGCCTTTTAATCGTCCTTGATTTCCCAGCATCCATTGGTGTGCACAACTTTTTTATTGGCTGCAAGATGCAAGAGAGAGAACAAAAGAAAGAATACAAAGGTATGAAGTGCCAAAGAAAAGAGAAGAAATCCAAAGCGAGATCCAAGAGCCAAAGGCAAAGCTAGTGCCAAAGTGAGTGCCAAAATCAGACCCATTGCAAAGGTTTTGAAGCATTTAGGAGCTTATTGGACCATGCAAATTTGAGTTGTCCATGCAAGACGAACCAAACTCAAATTCAAGGAGAGTTGCATACTAATCCGATGGGACTAAAGCAACAAAACCCCTTTCTACCCATTCCACAAGGATTGAAGGTTCATAATTTGAGCTAAACATGGTGTTGCTAGTTGATTGTGCTCTAAATCAAATGGTTTCAATCCAATTAGGAGGGCCAAAATGAGGATATCTCATCCCATGGTAGCTTTAATCCATTAGAGGGTTGTTACAAGAGAGTTGCAATTGGATTCCTTCACAAAGACAAATGCTACAGATGTAGTAGAGTTCATTGACCACCTAAGCAAGGCTTGGGTAGGCTTCTCTTAATTTGATGAAGGATTATGGGAATTCTAGATTTTAATTTTTGGTCTAAAGGCTTTTAATCCCCAAAATCCCCCTAGTTAGGGAGGCATGATCTGAAAACTTCTTTGCTAAGTTTGAATCTAGAGGGTTTCCCAATCAATCACTTTCTAGTTATTGTACAACCTACCTTAGTTGTTGCACAATAGGATTTTAGTCACCACACAACCTACATTTGTTATTGTGCAACCTATCCTAGTTATTGCACAACAAGAAACTAGTTGTCGCACAATAAGAACCTAGTTTTCGTGCAAAGTACATAGGTTCCTACATAAGTGGTTCATGATCATTGCATGAAGTGTCTCTCTTGCTATGTAAGTATTCATTTTTGTTATGCAAGCAATCTTTGTGCTAGAATTAATTAGAGAAGTATGATGATAACAATTGTGTCCCTTTAAGCAACCATTTGATTTCATAACCGATCATATTTGTTGTCCTCCCACAATAGATGGCATCATCATTCTCGAAAAATCATTGTATTCCTCCAAATCATGATTGTTCACTTAACCCTAGATCATGGCAGTTATGTCAAAAAGTAGTAGGCATTAGATAAAGGTCATTATCAAATTGTTGGCAATCCATTTATCTTGCTAGTTTGTGGAAAATGTTCTAGCAATGGTATTTCACATGTCTAGGGTCATCATTGGTCGATACAAGGCAAAGCAACAACAATTCAAACAATTGGAGGTAGTTATGCAAAAATCTTGGAGATTGTTCCTCTTGGCTAAGCAATGTTATTCTTGCCCTGTGTTGGCAAAGAGTGAACAAAGTCATACTGCTAGTTTGCAAATTGTTGGAGCTTTGCAAAGGACAGGCATGAGTGTTAGATAGAGCTAACAGTCTAGCTAATAATGAGAACCATCCATGGTTGAGTTTTGTTGGACCTTGTTGGCAAATTGCTAGAGAAATGGGGAAAAACTTGAGCAAAAACTCGAAGCCTTACTACAAACAAGTAGTAGAGGTACAATATGATTGGAGCCATGTTGCAAGTGGCATACATTGCTAGAACTATGCGAAGTAGTTGGTTGATAAAGAGTCAAAACCATGAAGTTGGCTGGTTAGATATTAATTGGTAGAGAGGGTACAAAGAAAAAGTAGAATATGTTGCTAAAAATGTGGCAAAACATCCCTTGGAGCATCCCATTTCAACAAAGGTTGCATGCTAGGTCATTGGGATTGATGCAACAAACTCTGACCTACAAATCCTACATCGGAGGCATCGTCCTTCATTTTCCACTCCTAAGAATAGGGTTGTAGGTCATGAAACATTTCAAGATATTCTATGGATGTATGTAAGTCATATTGAGGCACCTTAAACATCCATGACAATGGAATAGAGGCATGAAGAGTATAGCTCACAATTCTTGGACTTTCTTGCCCTATTGAGGGTTTCTCCAAAGTAAACTTGTGTGAAGCAAGTTGTTTAGCATTTGAGGAGTTTCCATTTATATCCTTTATTGCATGTCATACGTAGCCATTAGAATTGATGAAGTGGATGCAAAGGAAGCTAGTAGCATCTCACTTTAGAATCTATAAGTGATATAATGGAAGCATGACATAGTTGCCTTGACAATATGGATGATAGATTATCCCTACCTATAATATCTTGTCAATCTCCTCATTGACCTAGGGAATAAAATTCAAATTCATCCAATAAGGTCACTTCTTCATTGGCTTTGCATCCAACTATAGCTTCATTTTAGTTTTCCCCTCACTTAGTATCGACGAATCCCAAGGCGAGTAGGTCAAAACAAGGCCTAGGGACTCATCACCCAAGTACCCAATGAGTCCTAATGGGTAGACTTGGCAACGTCTATGAAAACCAAGAAACATTTAAATTGAAAATGCTAAACATAAAAGTAGGAAAGTCAAGCATTTTTTGAAGAGTTTGGAGAACTTTCGGAGGACTTTTGGAGGATGGCTAAAAGTGATTTAATAATGAAAAATGGCATGCACCATGGCACTATTTGTCGACCTCACTAGAGGAGTTGGTCCTAGACCCCCCACAAGGGACACTACTCCCAAATCCTTGCTCTAGTTTGAAATGTTAAAAAATTAAAAAACAATTTGGCCATGTTGGATGGAAAAGCAACATATTTTTATTTTTTTACATTTTCCGAATTAAATTCCTAGTAATTAAATTACATTTATACTTCTAGTTTGCTAAGTCAAACCCTATCCTAAGTAATGCTCCTAAGCGTGTAGCAACATTTGCAAACTTGTCTAAGATATAAGCACATTACTCCACATAAAGTTGGTAATGCTGAGTTGAGGGATACAACCTCCTTTCTACCATAGTTCATAACTCCATCTTGTGATTTTTGTTTTTGATGCCATGGATACCATAATCCATGAGTTTTGTACACCTTAAACACTTGACAATATTTATATATCAAAAAATGTTATTTCCTTCAACTAAAGTCCACTTTTATACTCATGTGATTGATGTATACTTGTGTATTTGACCAAAGCAACTTCTATTTGATTAGTTTATCATGTCTTTGAAGTTTATTTATTAAAGGGTGCATGATACAAATCTTAAATCCTTAAAAATCACTTTATTTCATAGTCTTTTCAATTTGCCAAGTTTGCATCAAGTCTAGGTGTTGAGTTCAAGCCTGAGTAAAAAACCAACTTGCCCACATGGAGCCCTATTCTTGTAACTATGTTCCCAAAAACTGATGAACTATCATCTAATGGTTATACCTTACGAAATATATCAAAATATTCTTTTAGTATTTCAACAATTCTTGCATTTACGTCATCGCCCCAAAAGTCTCCAATTGTGACAATCTCACATTCTTCTGGTCTAAATAATATTAGCCTATTTAGTCTTTAATGGATTGATGAAGTATTGTTCAACCTATTTTTTTTCTTTGACGTCCCTCATTGTTGCTTAATTCAAGACCTTCAGGTAATCAATCTCTACATTTGCCAAGTCACCTTTATTAGCCTTAGCCTAAACATTTGTTTGTCTCCAATCTAGCTAAAAATTTATTTTCCAACATTATATTTTACCTTCTCATTCTTTGGTGATCTCTATTGCTTTCTTCTACTTGCCATTTTATTGCATACACTTCCCTTGGCCCTCGCCTTAGATTTAGATGCCAAATGTTTTGTGTTCACCACAACCTACAATTCATGAAGTAATCATTTGAAATTGTTTTGCTCATAACTCTCAATGTTTTATGTATCTAGTTGAAATAATCTTCAAAAATGAATGCCTATCATAACTCCTTTATCTTTTCCCACTATAACACCCAAAACACTTTTGTAGTATAGCCTCTATCATTTTCGCACTATTGTTTGTGTTTCCTAATGTAATATCCCAAATTCATTTATCTATCATTCTTAAAATTTCTCATCAACTCTACTTTGCCTAAGCTTCACTTCATGAAATTCCTTGATCTATTCTCAACTTGACATATTCTCCTTATGCATTGTTGAACATCATGTCAGTCTTGCTTTCAACACATAAGCCATCACCTTACTTCCTTCATCTTCCTTGAGACTATCTACTTAAACTTCTCAGGAAACTTGTTGATCAATGCCATCATGCCTTAGCAAGTTGTTAATTCCTCCTTCACTAATTCTTAAGATTCCTTTAGCCTATGTCACCATTCTTTTCACCCATATCATTTTATTTTTCCCTAGCTCAAACCAATTATTCCAACATTGACTTCCTTAAGTCAAAATTAGTATTATTTCCATTAGCAAGGTTTGTTTCCCTACAATTGCTTTCAATTGTATTAAAAGTTCCTCAAGCTTAGTTTGAACTTTGACAATCTTCACTCGTGCTCACAATGGTATATTACAAATTCCTCAAGACAAGTTTGACAAGATTAACTTGTTCTCACAATCACCTAGACACCATAATTTGATCCTAATTTAGCATCAAGCAAGAGGATAACCTTTGGTTAACCAATAGAAAAGACTATGTATCTATCTCTAAACTTCCCAAAGGAGTTGGGTATCTATCAATCTTTGTGAGCTCAATGAATTCAAATTCCATGACAAACTTCACTCCCATAATACTTACTTATGCATCCTCTAGAATTCCAATCAACTATTCCTTGGTCTTGTTTGCAATGAACAATAAATTTGATGAGACATAGTGGTGTGCTTCCCATGGCCTTCCATGCATGTCTTGTCAATATATTTACTTCCAAATTGATATCAATAAGCATATCACAACCCTTGCACTATTGATCAATGCATCAAAAATCAACTATTTATTTGTGTTTTTGGGCTGAACTCACTTTATTTTTCCATTATGCATTCCTAGGATATCGCAAATGTTTATCATACACTTTCTCAATTCAACCATCAAACTTACTTTCTACATCAATTCCAATATCTCCTTGAGCCATGATAATTGTTTTTCCTTACTAAAACCTATTCACAATTGACAGAGCTTCTCCTCTCTTCCCTAGATAGCAATTAGATCTCCTCTTAGCTCCTACAGTAAAAATGTAGAAGCTCTCAATATTTCAATCTATTCACACTTGTCTTCACCACATCAATCTATCTCTATCATCAATTGGGCCTCTTATTAAAATTTCTTGATTGCATTTGAACTAAACATTTGGTCGCACATAGACACCACTTTTCTCTTCCTGATATTTGTCTACTTCCATCTGTTGCTTTGAAAAAAATTCAGCAAATTCAGAACTATGGCTTTCAAATATGCCTTCTTACAATCACCACAATAGGGAAACATGTTGCATTCCAACCACCATATTCCTCAATCCACAACTATAGCATCATAACCTCCTTCCTACCTTCTTGGCTTAACTATCACCACCCTCACTAATTTTCAGTTTTGATGTTTGTGTCCAAACTCCTTGCATTCTCCTACCTTATGTCCCTGAATTCCAATCTCTTTTCCAAATCTAAGATCCACAAGCATTCAATAATCCTTGGTGTCGTGTATTACACTAGCAAATGGCACATTGTTCGTTCATTAGCATTTTCTTAATTTCCTTCAACAAGAAAACAACTTACTTCATAATGTGTTGTCCTAACAATTGACACAATACTTTTTTCTATCAACAATCTAACAACTCTTTACATTCCTCCTCTTGTCACCTATGCATAGCCAACTCCTATGTGCACTCAAACATTCTAACTATTTTGACATTCCATTAATCTATGGTCAACCTTTAAACTCACACTACTATGTTACAGTCTCAAGTGCAATTTTTCTCTCAACACTACTCAAGGCCCATCTCTTTAATATGGCATAAAATTTTGGTTCACTTCCCTTCTTACTACCTTCACCAATCCATCAATAAACCAATATTTATACTATTTTTTGCTAATTGTGGGAGGCAATATTGACTTAAGATAAAATATGATGATACATAACAAAATACTTAAACTCATTCATAACTCCTTTCAACTTATCAACTATCACAATTCTAATTGGGGTTAAACTTGTAGTACAACTTCTACATTGTTCCCTACAAAAAATACCATTTTCAAAGTAGTTGTCATTGTTTTTTCTTGTCAAATTATTTCACATTTATGCATGTAAATTCATGTCCTCTTTTGCAATATATTATGACCAATGAAAAACATGGTCGCTAATTATCAGTCTACTTAGCTACCTATCATAATTTACATTACTCAAAAATCCTCCACATACAACCTCTTTTTCCATTCCATACTAACCAATTTTTACAATTCTATGCTCAACACTTTTGTGTCTCCCTTGCCCTTCGTAAGGAATTGCAACATGCATTGATTGTTAGCATGACACTCTCTATGTTTTTCTTAGCCTCTACTATCCTTAAATACTCTCCACCAAACTTCTACCATTCGCCCCTAATTCTCAACTTTGACAATTGGCAATCAAGGTTCCTTTAAAGATGGGTCTCAACAACTAAAACAAAATGTTTGAGACTATTTATGTTAGTGTCACACTTAGACTGAATCAACCAGCATTAGATACTCACTGCACTAGCCTACCATCCACCAAAGGATAGAATCCTTTCCTAAGAGTCTCACTTGAAGTGTATGGATCACCTAAAATCCCATCTAAGAAATGGAAGTTTCACTCCAATTCCAAAAAGACACTTAGACAACAAGTATTAAAGAATGAATTATTACAATAGTTGGGGATAGAATAAGTATGTTGTCAATGGGGAAGAGTATATCAGCCTCTTGTAATCGTAATACAAGTATTGTCTAATGCTACATTACAATGCTAATCAATGAAATCCCTTACTCAGCCTATCCTATCCTTTACTCCATTTTACAAATCAACTACTTCCACCTTGACCCATAATTGTCCACATGCTCTCTTATTCTATTGCCTAGTTAGTATTCCCCTCCTAAATTCTCTCCTAGATCTATATTCCCTTGACCCTATAATCATTTGAATAATGGTCGTCAAAAGGTATGTATAGACACCCATCCAAGCTAGCATTTTTCCATCAACATGCTAGGGTCCTCCCCTATGCCAACACATATCTCCCTTGGTTTGCCACACGATCGTAGGCCCACATTCTTTGGCAAATGGTTGTCTCGGCCTATCAAGTGTGTTCCAATTGTAAGACAATACTTTGTCGTCAATTGGCAACTATTATTGTCTTTGAAACCCTCCTTGATTGTGGATCAAAGATTGGTGATCCTATATATACTTGTTTCTTTAGTGCAGTTTGATACATGTTTTGAGACATTGAAATTTCCTTGTGTGCATTTTCCTTCTTTTGCATGAACTAACTAGTTATGTTGCTACTAGCACTATCGCCTCGTAATAGTACTTTTGGTAGCTAATGACAAGAAGCTTGGTTTCTTCTTGACCCAACTAGTTTCTGACTTGGTATCTCATTCATATGTTCAAGGCATAGTTGTTCTTGCCTCTTCATTTAGCCCTTTTTGGTTCAAGATCTTAGTAACTCCTTTGTTGAGTTATAATGGTTTCCAATTGTTGTCCCAAAAATTTGAAGATTGTCTAGGGTTTGCATAAGGTTTTCTGAACTATTTCATGTTAAATTGAACCTTTCTATTCTTCTACTGGCTATTCAAGCCTTTAAAGATTGAGTTGGATTTGTCAGTTTCAGATGTTCTTGTGTTGATTACCCTAGGCTCCAAGGGATCATTGATCAACCTACATCTAATAATTTGATGTTGTGTTACCATTGAAAGAGGGATTTGCAGCTAAATGTGAACAAGGTATACAATGTATAAGAGAATCAACACTATTTAAGAGAAATGAATGACAATTAAGCCAAATATTAACTCCAAAAACGTAGCCACTTGGAGTGGGCTATCTCTTAGAGCAGTACAAAAAGAGCAGAAGACACAAACATGAAGCCAAACAGTTTTGCGACACCCATATTTCCAAGTAGGTTAACTACTCTTACATATAATAAATCTAGAATTATCAAATGACCAAGTCAAATGTACTGTGTACCACAACTCAATCCACATAATTGACTAAGGGCATAACATGCCACTCTCTTCAAACACGCATTGCCTTGAATGCAAACCAGCTACAGATACTTCTGATTGAAGCTTTCGACTTCCATTGCAGCATCTTCCTTGTGCAAGTTCTTCCACTTCATAAGGATTCTATTATCTCTAAAGACCTTGGCCATTTGATCCTGGTTTGCAAGGTTGGTACAGGTACTGATACAATCCTTGCTTCTTCATCTGCATTTGATAGATCTATCTAAATTGGATTCTTCCTACCAATAAATTTATTCAAACATGATACATAAAAGAGTGGGTGTAATGTTGTAAACAATTGCAATTCCAATTTGTATGCCACACTTTCTATCCTTTGTAAAACCACATAAGAGCCATAACACTTGGGCTCCAATTTGTTATCTTTCTTGTGTTGCTGCCATAGAGATGTTACACTTCAGCCACTATTGTATTTCTTGTTGGAGTTAAAATGTGATCCTCAACACCAAGAACCTTTAGTTTCACTTTCAAGAATGATGTAATGTACAATAATTGACAGCCATGAAGTGCCATAAAGGGGAACATTTTGGAATAAGAATGGAAGCAAGTCCTGTACCTCCATTCTACCAATGGAAATCTGTTGACCTGTTGGGATTCTTTATCAAAAGCAAAGCAGCAAAAGTAAAACTTTATAATTCTATAATTATCATATAATTTTTCAACTGCTTGCATGAATGTTGCTGCCACTCTCGGTGGTAACAAAGGACGATATAAAAAATAAAAAATGGGAATATTTTGTGAGTCCCTCCACAACTATAATTATATTTTTAACATCAGCTTTTAGCAACTCAAAGATAGAATCCAAGGAAATTTCCTCCTATAGTTGGCTGGGTATGGATAAGTGCTGCAAAAGACCAAATGCTTTGACCATCTCACCCTTTGTGTTACAAACATACCAAGCATTCGACCAAAAATTTCTGCACATGTCCTTTCATTCCTTTCAAACAATATCCTGCTTAATCCTATGACATGTTTCTGTCAAGTCTGATTGTCCACCAATGGGAGATGCATGTAAATTTTAAAAGGAAATTATTCTTGACGACAAACTTATTAGAAAAACACCGCCTATCCTTATGCCAAAGGGAGTCATCTTTCCATACAAATTTATAAGAGATACTTAAATCTCGCTATTGTTTTTGAATGAGATGCCAAGTATCCTAATCTTGCTGCCATTCTAATATTGCCTCTTCCACCTAATCTGCTTTTAGTATTGAAATGGCACAAACTCATGCCTTTGTGTCTTCATTTGAAGTGCATCAACCACCGGATTCTCCTTCCCATTCTTGTGGATGATCATAAAATAATATCACAATATCTTGGTGCCCAATTTTTACTAATCTTTTGAGGATAGCTGTTGTTCCAAGAAATATTCCCGACTGTCCTGATCTTTGGATCATCCGGGCCATTCTCTCAAACTTTTTCATGCATTGTCTAAAGCTTTCATGATCATGGGCCATAGTGTCTACAGTCTATGGTGTCCTAATTATCATTACCTATGGAAAGAGAGTGAAGAAACCACTTTAATACCTTAACCTAATGAAGAGAATGGTCATCTAAAATTTTGCAGCTGCTTTCACATAATTGGAGAAGATTTTGTGGATAGCCAACAATAAACACCCAGGTCCATAGTAAGTATAGTAGCCAGGAATATTTATTTCTCTCATGTATGGCAAAAAGGAGAATAAAGCAAGGGTGGAAATGAGATGATATAACCTTGTACTCATTGCACAAGTTTCAATAGTTGATTTAATAATGCTACTTAGTTGCATTTTATCATATTTAAGTTTTCACAAGAAATCATTTTAGAAATAGAAATCACCTGTATTGATTCTAGACAATGTGAAGTCAATAATGGCTATTGTCAAGCCAAAGGTTTGTGCTTCCATTTGTTTCCCTTGGAGAATAAATTCCATTGTCTTCCTTTGGTCACGATTTAGAAGAATATTACCCCTGCACAACCGGAAAGAATAACCACGTACAAGAATGTTGGTGAGGATACACAAGTCTTCAATCTTGAACAATTTACTTAGAGGTTGCACACAACTGATTGTATTGGAAACTATAAGATGCACCATCAATTAGCTACAAGTACAAAGGGTCAATGAGGGGACCAGTGCAAATCTCTGTGTTCAAACTCGCAAGCTGCTTCTGCGACAGCTAGAGAACTTGTTACCTATGAAAAACAATCCAAGGATCAATACATATCTCAATTAATATTGTTTGGAATAAAGAAACCAATGTACTCTTCATGAATTTCTTTGTAAAGAAAAACTAAATGTAATAACCTGCAACAGCAAGCTTCGAGCTTCATCAAAGTCTAAAAGCACAAAACTCTCAAGGTCCTGCCCTCCATCTGCTAAAATGAATGTTGTATACAACTGAACCACAATTTGTTGGGAATCAAAACTATTTTCTACTGGGATGACATCGTGTACACTAAAGTCTTGTATTCCATATTTTAAACAGAAAATAGCAGGAAAAATAAAGAATTTTGACCTGCTTTTCTGGAAATGCCATAGGATGGTCATTTTCTGATGTGTGCTTTTCATCCCAATCCTCCCATGCATTCACTAGAAAAGAATCATATGTACCTTCACAAACCCTTATTCTGGAAAATTTATCATACTCAGAGTTAGCTTTAGTATATGGTAGAAAAAAAAACATATGAAATAACAATAATGATCCTCTAAATATGTCCAAGAAACTGCAATAGTATGTAACTATATCATACCAGAGAACTTACGCTTTTGTTTCTATGAAGTTCATACAAGTATTTTTATTGGCAGTCTTGTCTTGTGCACTACGTAGACGATTCAGTGTTTTGCAAAGTGATACCTCAGTAACAAGTTCGGCACAAGTCTGCATAAAATGAACCAATGGATCAGCAGAAAGATGATAGTGTCAGATGCCAAGAAATATATGACTCAAGAGGATTTTACACAACTCTGTTACATACTTTCTGGGCTTCTCCATTCACCAACAAGTCCCCATTGAACGGTACAATTTTAAAGACATTCCCACCTCCTTTGAAAGCTTCTCCAAACGTCCCTTCACCAATTTTAATAATATTGTTTGCATCACTGTTCCAAAAGACACTTATCTGAGGAGGGTTAAAATATTTTAATTTTTTTCGCTTAGAGAATTATATCAAAGAAAGAGCATATTAAAAAACTGCACCTGTCCTCAAATAATAAAAAGAAAATAAACAATAATGGCAGTTAAAATTTGAGAACAAAACTGCTTGCACTTGGAAGCAAAACAATGATATTATTGACAAAATCATAGAATTTATCAGATGACATCAAATAGAGCAGGTTAAGGAAAGTCATTATGGAAGAACATAACAAAGTTAGTGTTTTAGAAATATACTTTGATTCATCAAGAGAAAAAGATGCAGGTAAACTTACACAGGAGGAACAATACTAACGGTGTCCTAAATATAACAGAAAGAAAACAATATAACATGATTATTTACTCAGAGCAATACTAACGGTGTCTTAAACATAACAGAAAGAAAACAATATAACAAGATTATTTACTCAAAAAAACCCTTCAAGGAGAAAAAAAACTAGCAACAAATACACTCGCTTACTTTCTAGTTTATTAACTCAACCATTCACAATATAATAAGGTATTTCTCATTTTTCTTAGCCCTAATCCATATGTGAGTATTTAGAGGCACATCACTGTAGGAAACCATTAAGTAGTATTACCCCCCCATATTCCCTAGCCAAGGCACAACCCTGGGCCCTTCTAGGCATGGGGGCATGTATACCATGCAAAGCATAGTTTGCAAACTCGCCAAGTACTCACAAGCTTTTCCAAATGGCAAGTATTCCCAAGGTTTACTTGTAGGGGTTTCAATGCCGAGTTTTTCCAAGTTTTACAAAAAACTCGCCAAGTACTCAGCAAGCTAGATAACTTGACTTTGTGCTGCCCCCAAACCCTCACAAGGAGCACTACCCCTAAAGCACACTAGGGGTTTGCCCCCAAACCCCCACCAAACTCATTTGATGCATTTTGTAGCTATATTCTTGAATAAATTATGTTGTTTTTTCAAAATTTTAAGTGTTTTTAAAGTTGTCAAGTTGGAAATTTTTGGCTTATTGAGTACTCTCTAAGTCCTAGTTTGCAAACTATGATGAAAGTATACAACACATATCCAACAATTCAGTCACAATAAACCTGATGATAACTTTTACATGGATGAGCAGCATGTTCCCTACTATGGCTTTTTCAATGCCTTGTTGCAGCTGGATCCATTGTGATGAGTTTTCCATCGGGATGCTTTCTCTACTAAGGTATCAATTTCCATGATATTGCTGGTTGAAGAAAATCATTTGTTGCCTTTTTGTGGCTCCTTGTGCCCCTTGCTGCATCATTTCAGCAAGCCATCTTTTATTCTTTGCTTTGGTAAGAATTTCTCTAATTATTTCTTGCCCATTGAGGATGTTGACACTTACGCTTAGAAAATTAAGACACTCCATTTATTACCTCATACACTTCTGGAGAATAATTTAACTTAATTTTTTCCATTAAATAGGATTCGTTAGCAAGAAAATGGGGGAATACAGACCAGAGTACTGAGCCCCAAGTAATCTCTATATGTTGTATTTATTCCCCAAATCAGTAGTGATAGAGACATTAGAGGTTGTAAATAGATTAGTTAACAGATTAGCATACAAACAGTAAACTAATTGTAATCCACCATAACGCACATATGCGATAATATATATATATATATTAGTACTTATCCATCATATATATTGAGGAATTAATCATTTTTCAATAACTAGTACCTGACATTCTTTTCCATTCTATTATGTCCATTTTTCTTACTTTGTTACATTATATCTTATACATATATTTTTTTGCTAGACATGTCCCTTACATTCTTCTACTTCCCAGGAAGTTGTCCCTTCGGTTAGGAGCTCTGCAATTGCATCATTGATCTGTCTCTGGCCAATCCCTGCGAACATCATCCCCCTTTTCAAAACTTTGTCTTGCCCTCAAGAATCCAAGATAACTTCACCCTTGTGTGAGAACAATGGATTTGTATATCTCCCTTCCTACAACAGACTCCAGAATTTCCTCAGTGAATGGAGTTGGAAAGGGATACAAGCTTTGTTTAGTTCACTTAAATCAACATGTATCCTTATTTCTCCTATCTTTTTGTTTTGGACCACCATGGGGCTGATCCATTTTGAATCTTCTAGTGGCTTTATTATTCCAACTACTAACATCTTATCCAATATTATTTTCCAATATTATTTTCACTTTCTTTTTCATATTTGGGTTGAGCAAGTATGGTCTTTTCTTTTGCAGTTTGGCTCCTTCTTTTAATTGGATTTTCATGACTCCAACTTCTTCCTCAATTCCTTTCATATCTATGAATGTCCAAGGAAACAATTCTTTATACTTGGATAAGAGCTTAGTTACATTAGCAACTACTTGCTCCTCCCAATAGTCTCCAATCTTAGCCAATTTCGGATTCTTAATAGATGCTATGTTTTCTTCCATCAATTTAAGAGGTTGGTTATAATATTAATCTTTTGAATTGTTGTGGATTTGTAATTCTCTATTCCCTTCTTCCACAGGTATTTTTAGTTTTCGGTCCAATTTTTCTTCCTTTTGATGTGTGCTACAACATAGGTTCTCTGCATAAAGTTTTTGTTTATCCATCCACTCCATTAGTTTCGATATGCCCTTATTCCAAGGTGGAGGATTTGGCGGCAAGCATTGGGCATTAGTTTTTGGAGCAAGGCTAAAGATAATTTCCTTCATTCACCTCAGTGCGGTAGAGATATTTTCATTTTCATCCCAGAATGAGAAGGTATGAATGAAGCTTGTTTGAAGCTCTTTCCAATCCTTTGTTTCTATCCGTCTCTCCAGATTTATATGCCATGTTTGGACTATCATTGTTAATGTCCAATGGAAGACTTGTATGTATAATCTGTGGTCATACTCTCTACATCCTTTCCATGCAACTGTACATAGTTGTAAATGGTTTTCAAGGAGGATAGATCTTTATACTTTGGAATGATGGCATATTCCCCTTCCTCTTATATGTATCTAGTTGTGATCAGAATTTTACAGGCCTGCCATTAGGGAATGTTATTTTAATGTGTTTTCGACCAACATGCGACATTGCAAACTAGTGTGTCATGTAGTGTGGCAATCCGCACTTCTTCATTTTGAAATGGTCTTTCCATATCCTGTATGTATTCATTTAGGTTTCTGATTCCTGAGAATTTGGGAAGCTTGATGTCTAATATGCCCCTTTGGATATAGTTTGTATATTTTGTGTCCATGAGGGATGGACATAGGTTATTGTTTATTGTGTTTTCTACTTCTTCCGATGGATTATCTTTTTTTGCGGTAACTTTTCTAGGTGGCTTTGTATCATGAAAGCCCTTATAAACTTGTATACCTTTTGGGAGGTCCGCTCTGGTTCCTCTTCTATCCATGCATTTAGTACCTCCTCACTATCTATACTCCCAATACTACTTTCAACTCAATTTCTCCTTCGCTATTTGGTTTTTCTTCAGTATCTAGGTTAGGTAATGTGGAAATTGAGTATAATAGTTGTTTGTTATCCTCTTCATTTTCTTACGAGGCCTTTTATTCTATGTATTGATCATCTTCATCTTTTATTAGGGGGATTGGACGACCTTATTATCATCTGCAAATGAGATTTCTTCTTTTATGGAATCTATCACTCCATTTGCGTTGATAAACCATTTGAGACCTAGTAGTGCCCAGAATGTATTTAGCGGTTCTTTCATCTCCACCAACTCAAAGTCTATTGTTAATTTGAGGTCATTTACATTGACCTCAACATTCTTCCGAGTGCCCATTGTTTGCATTTCGGACCCATTTGCTAGGCTAACATTGAATGGGGTTTTTGCTAATTTGGGACTTCCTAGTTTCTTTCAAGTTGTTGTTGGTATTATATTGATATTTGCCCCCATGATATGTTTCACCTGGAAATGACTAAGGTGTGCGGTTATTGGCAATGGTTAATTCTTCCAGTCATAGTTATTCTTGATTCTAGCAATTTGGAATTGTTTGTTTGTTTGTTTATTCCAATACTCACCCAATTGCTTTAGTTTGAACAGCAAATTTTTACGTTTTTCCAATGAGGCAAGCTTATTTAGTGTGATAACCTCTTCTTTTGAAAAGCAACTAATCTCCTCACTCTGTTGCTAAGTGATTACTTTTTTTGTATTTTCTACTATTCTATCATGTTGCTGCTTTGTAGGCTAGAAGTATTTAAAGTCGTCTACTTTTGTATCTAATTCTTCACTTATTTCTTTATTTATTTTTCGTTTATTTTTTGGGGCATCGGTTCCTTGGTTGGTGAGTACCGCAATTTTCTTTTTCTGATTTTGTGGTTTATTATCTTTGGGTTTGGTTTCTCCTATGTATTCTTCCCCAGAGGTATCTTCATTTGTAGATGTATCAAATGTCCAAACATCAGCTTTTTGACATCTTCTAGTGCCTTGCAGAAAGATTGTTGCACCCTTTCATAGTTGAATAAGTCGTGGTCTTCATTGCCACAAAATACACAATTTTTCTTGCCTGACCAATACTATGTGGAGTAGTGGCCATGCTTATTGCATTCAAAGCAAGTGGTGTTATCTCTTGCGGTTTCCCCTTCCACATTCTCAACCTCTTCGATAATGGAATGGTCTTGTTTCTTCTTGATGATTTTGCGAGGGGGGTTTCGCAATATATAGTCTTTCTGTTATTTCTCCATGGTGGTTGTCAATACCCAAAGTCTTGTGTGTACAGAGGTCATTCCACAAGACATTTTACATATGACATGTTGTGGTCCATCCTTTCGTCATAATCTCGATTTAGCGGACATCTGGGATACAAATGATCTTCTACATTTCTTAGGTGGAATGCTTTTGTGGGACAATCATTTGTCTTGTGGTCATCTCATTCCCCACAAATTCCACAAAACACCGATTTTAGTCTTTACGGTCTTTGCAACTCTACTTTTATTGTTGCTACTCATTTTTCACCTTGTGCCTTAGGGCAATCATTTCTCACATAGCCTTCATGCGAGTAGTAGGAACACCATATATAATGCTTCCCTTTGTTGGCCTCTTCTTTGGCCATTATGTCTTGCCACAAAGTGAGTTGATCCACCACCAGTTGTAGTTTCTCAATCATCTTGTTGTCCTTTTCCTTATCTGCCTTTCTCCAAGGTTGTGCCTCAATGGAGTAGGCCAAGGTTACCACATCTAGATAGGAATCAAAGAATTGGCCATCTAAAGCTATCCTTATTTCTCTGTCAAGACCAAAGACAAACCATTTAATTTTTTGTTTTTCTGTTAGGGGTTCTTCAAGTTTTTGAGAGACTTCTTTGAATCTCTTGTCATACTCCTTAATAGTTTCTCCCTTCCTATGTACCAACTCCTTCATTTTACTTACGCTTTTAGAGGGCATTTTCGGAGTATCCAAATTTGCTAAAAATTCTTTCTTAACTACCTCTCAGTCTTTGTCATGCTTAGGGCAGGTTTTCTTATACCAATCTAATGTATCCATTCTCAGTCAGGCTACAAAATCTAATAACTAGATTTAATCTTTGCCAATGTCCTTCTCTGCCATAATGACTCAAGAAGAAACATATGTTTTGCGGCCTCGGTGGTGTCTTTTCCAAACAACGAAAGTTTGATGGATGACTCCATTTTGTGTTTGAACTTCTCTTGTTTAGATTTGTGGAGAGACTGATGTTCCTATGTTTCCTTTTTAGTACTCTAGACCACTGCAAGCTTGTTTTCTCTTCCCTTATCTCTTGCTAATTTTGTTTCAAAATAATCTCTTCGCATAATTTCTTCACAATCTGTCGAAAATTGTTCTTGTGCACTCTTCTCTTCTCCTTGTGATGTTTTCTCGATTAGAATTCATTTTGTTTTATATGGCCGAGAGGATGGATCCTAGTCCGAGGGTTGTGACTCTTTGTAACATAGTTTCATCTTTGGCGATATCTTTCCATTGTTGAGTGGCATTCTATTTGTTGTTGACACTTCTTTTCCCGAATTAAGAATGGCTTTGTTTTCTTGTTCTATTTCTTCTCTCCTTAATTCTCTCACACTTTTATTGACTAATTGTTCCAAATATTCTTCCTCAACTGATAATGTTTTCTCTAGGGTTTTTAAGAATTCCATAAATTTTTCATCTAGGTTGATTGTGATATTAGATAAATTTGGTCTTGCTAATGGTATCTTGGTTAATTGCAGTAGTGTCGGAGCCTTTTTACTTCTCCAACCATCCACCAACTGCTTCTTAGATTTCTCGTATCTATCTATAATTCTTTCCAAATTTGACAAAATCTCTCTTGCTTCATCCAAGGGAGAGACTGTTGTTTCTAGAGCCTTTCTTCTTCTTCTAGGACTACTTTTTCTTTCTTTTCGGCAACACCCACATTGGCATGCTCAATCCTTTTCTTCTTTGCATTCTCCTACCTTTTGTGATGTCTCTCTTCCCTCTCAGTATTGTGCCTCTATCTTCTTTCTTCATTATTTGGGCTTCCATGTTGACTCTATTTCTCAACTCATTTTCTTCCTTAATCTCTCTTGATTTCTTATTGTCTCCTTTTTCCATGGGTGTTTTGGATTCGGCGTTGTGCTACTCCTGTATCTTGTCCTTTGGTAGTTATTTTGTACCGTATTTCTATAAGTCACATCTTTTTAGGGAATTCTTTTGGAGATCCCTCTCCCTCCTTTTCCATTCTACATCCCCTTGATACCTAACCCTCTCTCATGAAGCTGAATCCAAGGAGATAGTATCACTAACATAAAAAAAAATTATCTCTTTTCTTGAATCTTCTTTTCTATACCAAAATTTTAAAATTTCTTCTTAATCTGCTCTACCTAACCAAGGTCCCGAGAATGCAACCAATGTTAGCAAGAAAATGGGGGAACATAGACCAAAGTATTGAGCCCCAAGTAATCTCTATATGTTGTTTTATACCCCAAACTCAAAGTGATAGAGAGATTAGAGGCCAATGCAAACTACAACTAGATTAGTTAACAAACTTGTTGGTAAACAGATTTGTCATTGCAAATTTCAATCTGACTCGCCCAACGAGCAATGACAAATGTCCCAACAGCTGGAGAAGTTGTTACTAGATTAACAACTTTCCTTTGCGTTTGAGAGAGGCAGTTCCCTCATATGATAGGAGTTTTGGTGGTTTTTGCATTCTTTTAACCTAAAAGTACATAAAGGAAAAAGGGAAAAACTAAAGAGAGCTGAATAACAAAAACCCTAGTGGCAATGATTAACAACACTTCTTTCGTGGGTGAAAGTAGTATTACTTCTTTGATCTTCAAGAAAGATTTATGAATCATCATCGTTGTCCTCAACATATAACTGGTACATTTTTGCATGTTGTGTAGCATAAGGTTTGATTGTTGATATTACTGGATCATTCTTAAACAAATATTCATCACCTAGAACTATGAGATTTAGACAATCATCTAAAGGCGGCAATAACTTACCCTTTTTGTATTGAGATTACGTTGCATATAAGCATGTTCTTTAAGTTTATCATTTTGATTATGCATGGAAGACCTCTGTATTCATTTGTTTCTTGAGACTTTTGGGATACATCTCTTAGTATTTTTTTCTCTCAATAACCCAAATAAAATCAAGTCATCTTCAATCTTAATGGCTTACTTTTGTGTGATTTTCAAATCATGAACCCTATTCCTTTTCAAGAAGAATCTAACTTTGGGATGTAATGTAGAGATGAAGGTACAAAATTGGTTTTCTTTGCTTGGATGATTTGCATGAGGAATTTTCTCTAAAGATTTGTTGAATCTTTCTACAAAATCTCTTATAGGTTCACCTTCTTTCTTCTAGATTTGGAAAAACCAAGATAAAAGCTCACCTATATCAACTGTAGCTTTAAATCTTGCAAAAAAAAAAAAATCTTCAAGCTGTCCCAATTTGTAATACATCCATCTCTTAGGTTTTGAAACGATTTGGCAATAGATCCAACGAGGCTTTCAACAAAAAACCACACAAACACATCTTCTTCATTGACCCCAAAAATCCCACAAGCAACTGAGAATGCTAGAATGTGATTATCAACATCTTGAGATTTCTCTCCAGTGAAATTTGGAAAATGCTTTCGTGATCCTACAGGTAAATTTGTGTATTGATTCAAGGCTAAAGGGCCAATGTGAGTTTTGCATGGCTGAGAGAGATTTGATGCCATGTTGCAAGCTTGAAAATAATGGCGGTGGGTTTCTCACTTCCATAAAGTCGCCAACCTCCATTCCAAGGGAAGCATCCTTAGATTTTTGAGAAATAGAAGGCACCAACACTTCGATCCCCAACAAAGTCGTCAAAAATCTATTGGTAAACAAATTTGTCACTACAGATTTCAATGCGACACCCAACGAGCAGTGACAAATCTCCCAATAGTTGGAGAAGTTGTTACTGGATTAACAACTTTCCTCTGTGTTTGAAAGGGATAGCTCCCTCGTATGATAAGGGTTTTTGGGTAGTTTTAACTTTAAAGAACATAACGAAAAAGGAAAAACCTAAAGAAAGCTAAATAACAAAAACCCTAGTGGCAAACACACAAATACCAACTAGGATTTCACAAAATATGACAAATTACAAGGGGGTTTCACCACAAAGCATGTCTTGATGTGCAACAATAATGAAAGAAGTGTAAAAATCTCAACATATGAAGAGACAAATTGCTTCAACACATTCAAAACAAGGTACCAAGATATGAGTGCATTCATTACATCAATTGCACGATTAATATATGGTTCAACAGATAATAGATGATTTCCACCAAGGAAAAAAAGGATTACCAATTTGACATACGAAAAACCAGTAATAGTAGCTTAGAAATACATCTAGAACATGAGAACCAAATGCATTATGTATTATCTTTTTGAAATTATACAATTCCAAAACCCTTCTATACATAGTGTCAAACCAAAAGTACTCATATAAATTTCTCCAAGAAATTCTTCTCAAATTTTTTCCCCCTATAAGAATCCCCCCGTTACAATGCAAATAGCTTGTATTTATAAGCATCCTTCTTGTAACTACCTCAACAACCTTTTTAAAATATAATGGCTTTAAAAATAATAACCTTGGTTATATTTTACACCACTTTTCTCAAAATAAAGTTCATTTTCTAGCTTTTAGTTACAATGAGTGACATAAGTCACTTGACAAATAAGTAACTAAAAACTTATAACTTTTGACTTATGAGTTATGCTAAGGTACTTTTCCATGCATGTTTGCTACCACCTCACCATCCAACTAGTTAAGAACACAAAATTTTTATCTTCATATTGAAATGAATAAATAACCTTGAGGTTCTCCATATGGATGAACAAATGTTGCAATGTGCCCATAGATTGGAATATTGACCATTGGCATAAGGAATATCCATTCATAATTAAAGACACTGCATTCCTTCAAGAATGCCAATCCACACAATCATCACAGATTTAAGTGGCATTCTGATGATAAAATTTAGAGTTTCCTCAAGATAGTCAACATGGCCAACGAGGTCAATAATGCATACATAATGATATATTATAGGAACAATGTGAAAAATTTCACTCATTAAATGAAGGTATTGATATTCATTGTCCTCTAGCCTTGCATGGCAATATGCATTGAGAACACCAACAAATGTAAAACTTATAGCTTTCAACTACAATACATATATATTCTCAATAGTGGATGTTGTAATACTAGTCTTTGATCTATTGAAGGACATAACCATCTAAGAGGCGTTCAATTGAAAGAAGATCCTTAAATGGATCAAGAATAATGTAAATTTGTAGAACACATTTGAAACTGTTGTAGAAAATTTGGAGGATGCTAAATTTCAAGCCTTCCATCCCTTTGTAATGTCCCTTCCTTAGACAGATCAGTCTATAGTGGAGGTTGGCCTACTATTAGGGTTCCCGTAGGTCAACAACATGGTTAGGGGACCCAACCAAAGGCTGTTGAGTCTAGCTAGGAGCCTTACGAGCCTTTCAATTTGGATTTTAGTTGATGAATCCAGAAATAAAGTGAAAATATTAAGGTTGCTTTAATGGAATAGTGAAAAGTGAATAGTAACTGTGTTGGGTGAAAATTATGTAATCAGCTTTTCGATAGATTACACAACTTGGACTTCAGCCATAGCTATGTGAGATGTAAATCTCTCCTCTCGGAAAGGGGAGGCGCCCTTCTTACTGCTAACAGAAGCGATAGTAAAACAAACAAGTAATTACAAAATGTACACGAAACTTATGGAGTGGGGGGGGTGTGTTACATTCATCCTTCTCTCTTTTTTCAAAGAAGATGTTTACAATGCTTCACCGTTGGAAGTTCAGAATTCTTAATAACCTAAAACTAACAACTAGCAGTAATACCAATAGCTCTATCTCGTCAAAGCGAAGCGTAGAGATACCAGAAGTGATTAATAACAAACAAATAAAGTAAAAAGGGAAAGCTCACGAAGGCACATAGTCGTTCCGTAGCTTTATCAGTGTTGGATCCGTGTAGACGTATCGTTTGCTACGTTAGAAGCACAAAGTCTTCTTAGACGCAGCAATTCTTCGAACAACATGAACGATTACAAGCACAAAGTCTTGTAGATCATCCAACGAAGTATCAAATAGCACGAACGATTACAAGCACAAAGTCTTGTAGATCCTTCGACAAAAGTATCCAAGAGTATGAATAATTACAAGCACAAAGTCTTGTAGATCATTCAACCAGAACATGCAAGAGCATGAATGATTACAAGCGCAAAGTCTTGTAGATCATTCAACCAATGATAAACAGAAATAACAAATGCAATCTAAATAATAGATGTAACACAAAATTTACATAAACTACTTAGAGTCCTTCAGATTCTTCAAACTAATCACTACCAAATAAGATCAACTCACAAAAGTATCAAATCCAACGCAAAGTTTGGCTTGCAATCCTTCTTTTTATTAATCAAATCTCATTCACAAAGCATGAACGCAAAGTTTCACAAATTTGCTTCAAAAAGGGCAGCACTTCATTGCAAAACACTAAAGGATCCTATTACAATGAAAATCCCTCACATTATATAGAAAGAGGGATGAGCAAAAGAAGGAAAGAGATTGAGAAAATCAGGGAAAGTTAGGTGAGCGATTTTAGGAGATCTCACCTAACTTTGACCAAAGTCAAAGTGTAATTTGTTTTGAAAATATTACATCTTTGGACTTGGTGTAATTACAATTTACAAAATGACATTCGAAAATGTCGAGAAATATTTACAAGATGCATAATGGGATGCACCGGAAATGTCTAACACTGGAGAATAGGGGGCTGCTTCACATTTCTTTGCATTGGGCGCGGAAGTCTTCAAATTTCCTCCTAGTCTCCTGCACGAACTTCTCATCTGGACCAACGGTGTAATCCACAATGGTGTGAATTCTCGTGATCGATCTCATGGCGGATGAGTGAACCTTCTTGCACCTGTCAAGATGCGTCTTCAGGTTGTCCAATGTGAGCCTTGTATCACAAATGATGTTCAGCGAAGCTTCTGAGAAGTCTGAACTGTCAATCAAATTCATGATGGCTTCCTTGAAGATCAGGGATATTTCTGTGGCCGGCAGGAAGATACGATTTTCTTCAAGAAGTTGACCAGGCAACTCTCTGATACTTTTGTCAAGAATGGTGCGATGCCCGTCGACATCTTCCTGTACTTGGTGAAGATCTTCTATGAGAGATTGAACCACTTGAATTTTGTGTTTCAGTGATTCTCTTACCTCTACGAACTTTTCTTTGTCAGGAATTACCCCAACCTCCACCAATTTGCTGAGCTTTACCTGTTTCATTTCCGACCATGACAACAGGCATTTTTCCATGTCTCTGCGCTCCTGGGAAAGTACACTCTTTTCTTTATCAAGCTCTGTGGTGAGCTTGGCCAACATGGTAGTTTTCTCATCCGCAGCTAAAACTATCTGAGATCCGTGTTCAATGATCTTTTCAACAAAATCATATAACACCCTGCCTTTGGAGGCGAATTCTCAGCTTTCTTGACAGCTGGGTCTTCAATATTTACCACTGTCAGCGGTTGTGCATTACTTGGAGAACCAGCAAGTCTCTTTACAACAATGGCATAATGCTCTGCCCTCTATTTGTACATGTTACGAGCTTGCTCTACTTTATCCAGCCTTCCCGCCAAGATATCCAAAGTGACTTGCGCATCGGCTTTTGCACTTTCATTGGTAACCTTGCCAAGCTGGACCTTTGTTATCGTAGTCCTCCATATTGACATCACCTTCTTGATTCGGTGGTATGCCAATTTCAGCATACTTGTGGCGGACTTATCAACGTTCACCATACACTTTGCCTTTTTCTTCCTTTGGCTTTGGAAGAACTATCTCTTCGAGGTCGAGCTCCTCGGAGAAATCATTTGCTTTTTGCTTCGACACTTGAGATATTAGCCAAGGAGGAAGAAAAGAAGTGTGAACATTTACTGTCAATTCGGTCGCCATTGCTACTTCTGAAGTTATTGTCACATCTGAACTTACCATTGGTATTGTGACAATTGGAGAAGTATTTGTCATCATTGCTCCTGTAGTTGACACATTGAGCTGATCACGTATCGACTCATTCATGAAACGATTGAATTCGTTTTCAGAAGTGATATCATACGTTGGCGAAGACAAGCTAGGAATGGACGATGGTGGGCTTGACAGTATATCAACCGTATGGATGCTTGTCACTGAAGGAGTATCAAGCTGGGTTGATGCTGCAGGGATAGGGGATATCTCGACTGTAGGAATGCATGTGGTAGGGATAGGTGACGAGGGAACAGAGGTGGAGGAGTTCTTGAATCTGAGGGGTATGAGGAACATTTGAAGTCACAGGCGATGATGTTCTGGGAATTTCTTCAACTACATTCTCAGGAGGAGAAGTAGTTATTTCTTGATCATGCCCGGGTTCCTGTTGATCACCCTCTTGTCTCTCCGATTCTGGCTCACCTTCAAAGTCACCTTCAGATCCTTCTTCAGAATCTTCATCAGACTCTTGCCCGCTTTCAGAAACCTCTTCGGCATCAGAGTCTACTTCTGTTGAATCTTCATCTTCAGCGGATTGGTCGCTTGTAGTTTCTTCTTCATCAGAATCTATCTCCTCCAGAATAGGTTTTTTACCCTTAGAGCAAGATGGATGAGATTCCGTGATTTCTGTCTCTTGGACAGCCTGGGTATCTTTCTTACCAACAGTGAACTTGATCCTAGGACCTCTTCGCGAAGAAGTGGGAACGGCCGCTGATTTGTTTTTGTCGCGGAGTTCCTGCTGTTGGCGAGCTTCGCTTCGGACTCCTCTCCTTCTGAGTCTGTTCTGAAACTTTTCATTGCATAACCATGTTTATGTAACCATTCTTCTATGTTGGCTAGGATTGGCCTCAGCCTTTCTCTCATGCTGGTAACCTCTTTCCTAGACCATTGTATTGCAGGCAACGGCCTTTTAGCAATGCCTTGCTCATCATAGATAGCGTTCATGATATCACCTGGATCCTCAAAATCCTCTGGTAGGTCAGCGATACCAAGATCTCTGATTTGTTGAACTGTCAATCTGCAATAGTCCATTTTGCGAATGACTTCTTCATCTCTGCAATCTGCCCAGATGTCTTCGAAAACGGTACCTGTGTTGGTGACCTTTTGCAACTTTTTTCTGACATCTCGGTAGTCGAAATCAAACCTATACCTGTAGGTTTTGATGGTCATGATCTACATTTCAGCATAGACAGACTTAGCTTTTTGTGTAGTTTGGATAGTATATCGGCCGATGGTCAGTGGGAACTTGAACCCACGCTTGTGGTTGCTTCTTCGTTCTTTTTGCACTGACATCAACTATCTGCATGTTTCCATGAGAATCCACTTATCCGAAGGATAACGTGGTAGCATGTAGGGACAACCAGTGTAGCAGCCTACTCTCAAGTAAGTAAACGTTGGGAATTGGAGAAAAATGCATCCAACTTTACTTACCACCTTATAAGCCTCATCAGATACTCTTCTTCTTTCCAAAGCTGGATCAAAATTGAAGAGTAAAGGCGCAAAGAAAGCATCAGTAACCCGTCTGAAATGATGAAAGCTCTCCTTTAGCTCCAATTGATAGAAATATATGTACACAGGCACCATCATCCGATTCCCTTTTGTAGATAGACCTAGGAATTGTCTCATCACAGCTGCTGCGTACACCAGGTAAGAAGTCATGTAGAACTTCAATGTAGAAGGAGCATTGATTAACTGCTCGTGTATCTCATCACTAATTTGTTTGCCCCAGTCAATATGCACCTTCCGCCTTCTTATGATCCTGATGTATTCATACATCCAATCGTGAAAAGTGGATGATTCCGGCAAGCCCTTCACTCTGCTTAGAAACGTGATCATATCCTTGACGTCATCTTTGAAATCACTTCTCAGGAGTCCTTTCGGCCATCTAGAAACAGATGATCTAGGCTTCTTGAGCCATTGAGTGTTTATCAACTGTTTAGCCTTATTGGGATCAGCATCAAAGATCTCCTGTGCTTTTGATATAGAGATGTCAATATATTTTTCCATATGAGGGACCTTGAAGACAATATCAAAGAAGTCGGGGTCGAGTCTCAGAATCTCGTGCCCAGAAGAGTCGATCACACTTCTGCTTTCTCGGATATAATGAGACGCAACTTGAAGAACAAACTCGGTATTGTGCGCGGCTGTAGGAAACATCGCCACCAAATGGAGGTTGCTGTGTACGATCGCTCTCATTGAATCAGGAAGAGGCTTCGTCTCGGTTAGCTTTGCGAAGTCAACCAAGTCTTGATGACCAACTTCTGTATCTTTTATCTCTTCGACTTTGGAAAGCACCATAGTCGGCGGGTAGACGCCTTGATATTTGTATTTCATCTTGCTTTTTGCTTTCGAAGGAGGCTTAGTAGCAGTCATCAAAAAGAACTGGAACTCTGATCACTCTTGATTTGACGATCTCTGAAAGTAGACTGCAATCCGTTTAGCCAGAACAAACATTAATTGTTAGGAAACATGGGAAAGCGTGAAATAAGCACGAGGATGGGAAAGCATGGAGCGGATGACGAGGCACGCAAAACGATGCACGAATGCGGAAAAATGAGGCTTAGGAGTGCACTGGTCAAAAATGAAGTTCATTTGGGAAGAATTGGAAGAAACTAGGAAAAAGTGTAAGGGCGCTAAAATTCAGCGCCCTTACATCTTTGAAAAATTGCCTTTGATGCAAGGGCGCTAAATTTTAGCGCCCTTACATTTTGCAGTGTTAGGAATTTTTTGACATTTTCAAAATGTCACAGCGCCAAAATTCAGCGCTCTTGCTTGATTTTGGACAATTTCGAAATGCAGATGTAAGAGGGAATGGCGAGGGCGCTCGTGCTTGACAAATGCAATGTTTGTAACATGAAAGCTTTGAGGATAATTTGGTTTATCTTTGGATAGGGTTGCAATTCGCACCATTATTATTTTTGCATTCAAAAACTAACATTCTTTCTTTCCAAGTGATAGATCTCTTCAATGTTCACACCAAAACGAATAGAGAGGGAGACAAAGGGATTTCAACACAAACACATTGGATAGATACAAGTTCTCAAGGAACATCGCGCATAGAGGAGAATGGGGAAAGAAACGCGCTAGAAGAATAAGGAAAGAAACGCATAGGGTTAGGAAAGAAACGCGTAAGGAAACAAAAGCTCGCCATTCTTTACACGATGAAGACAAACAATGAACAGAAAACGCGAATGGAGAGAAGGAATGTGCGTTGAAAAGAAAAACGCGAATGAAAGGATGAAACACGTAGAAGTGAAGAACGCGACAGGAGAAGAATAAGGAAAGAATGAAAAACGCGAATGAAGAACACTTGATCATATACAAAACATAAGAAGAAGACAATGCAAAAAGACTTACCCGAACCAAGGCGCGAAACTTGCTGAAGAAAGAATGGCGAAAATCTTCAAAAAACGTGTTTTGCAGTTGAGATGCAATTCGCCCAGCAAGAGGAAGAAAAGAACAAAGCACATAATAATGCAAAATGGCGAATTAGAAGACTCTTAAGTGAAAAAGAAAATCAAAAACCTAACTCAAGTCGAGCAATAAATTTAGGCACGAAAAGTGGCACGATTGACGAAAAACGCGAAAACATGAAGAAACGTGCCAAAGCCATGAAAAAGTTTAAGTGGCGAAGGAAAATGTAATGGCGCTAAAATTTAGCGCTATTACATTTTTTGGCAATTTCACTGCATGCAGGGGCGCTAAATTTTAGCGCCCTTGCATTTTCCAGACTTAGCCAATTTTGGCTTCAGGGCAGGAGCGCACTTTTTCAGTGCCACTGCATTTTTCGCAATTTGCTAAGTATGAACAGTGAAACTTCGCGAAAGATCTCGTTTCGAAGGTCTTCGCGAGGCGAACATAGGGGAATGCCCGAATTGACTATTCGAGGCTTGGGAACGCATTTCGAGGTGGCTTGAAAATCACTTCGTTATGCGTGCTTGAACTTCACAAATCCTAGGAAACGGACAAGTTTCGTAGGAGGGTTATCCGTGGAACGAGCGCTGCTAGATTCCGTGATAACAAACTGAAATCATAAGGTGAATAGTGAAAAATGCCCCCATCCTAACAACTCAAGTTGTTTTTAAAAAGTACAATTTTTCTTTGGATGAGGAAAGACCGTCAAGGGGAATATTTTATTGATTTTTATCAAAGAGTCCATGAGAGGTTATAAAGCAAAGTGTGGGGCTCTTTTTTGGGCATTCTACTCTCATTTTTACAAAACACTTTGCAGGTTTGAGTTCTAGAGAAGGGTTTCAGCATTGCTTTAGCCTTTTGGGAACGAAAACTCTTAAAGGCTATCGTGGATTGGACAAGAACCCAATTCACCTTTGGGGAGGGCCTACCTCAGATCTTCATTTGGGCTTATCTGGATGAGTTTTAGATATATATTTTGCAGATCTGAGTTTGCAGCAGTATTATATCAGCATATAGCAATAGATCAAGGGCAGCCATAAGCAGTATAGGTTTTCTCAAGGCCTTGGCAACTCATTTTATACCTTATCTCAGCTGCTGCATCATTTCAAGAGTCACAGGATTCAAATCCTAGCTGCTACGAAGGGTTTCATACCAATTATCAGATCTAATTCACATATTAAGTTAGCTGGAAATTCATATCAGACCCTGGGGCAGATTTGTGAAGTTGGGAAGAAGCTGAAAAGGGGTTGTCCTTGTTGTTCAAGTTTATATCAGATTGTGATATGCAGATTTGTGGTATGTACAATGACATTTGAGCCAATAAATTCATCATTATTGCTCTCTATTTAAATTGTATGACTCATTTAAGTTTTAGTAGCAATTTCATTCCTTCTAGTTTGCAATATTTTGCATAAATCAACCTTCAACAAAACCACACAAAAAAAATCAGAAAAACACAAAAACAAACAAAAACAAAACCCTTCCTATTCACTGGTCAAAGACTATGAAAAGACAACTCAAAAAATCAGATCAGATTTGAGTTGGGGATCTTTCGCCCTTACACTAGCAACACCATTTTTTCTAGCTTTGTTGGTTGACATGTTCTTCAACATCAAGATGACTACCAATTCCATTGCCTTTATATTTCATATCTTCAGAGAAGATTAGAACCATGACACTACATTTCTTCAAGACCTTTTGTCAAACAATTCATGTCTCTTGTCTATGCTTCATATTTTGAATACATGTCTACGAGTGCATCATTCTTTGATAAATGTCTATACCCTATTTCAAAGCTTCTTATTTTGGCAAAGGTCGAGAGGTTGTTGGTAAGGTCGTGAGACTAGCTTAACACCTGCCAATTACACTTCTTGAATATTTCTAAAGCTTATTTAACAAATAATTTCATGCACATCTTGTACTCACCAATCCACATGATTTAAATTATATGTTTCCACGTTTTACCCACACATCTATAATGATATGCATTTATTTGAAAGTTTCAAAGCATCTTCATAACCTACAATCATTGTGTTCCATGAGACCACATTATTTTGAGGTACTTTGTCAAACAGTTAGCGAATCCTATTTATTCTTCCCCAAAGAATTTTAAACTATAAGATCTATTAAAAACTCCTCTCCTGTGCAACACTATGGCACGACCTTTCATAGCTTTCACGTCTCAATTTCACATTTTGCATACATATTAGATCTTGGGCTCAAGGAAAGATCTTTAAAACCTTACGAATGCAAATGTGGAATGCAAGTTGCTATTCCAAGCATAAGACTAATTTTTGGGTGAAAGCTGCTATAAAAATATGGCACAGTTGCAACTACAACCTCTGATAAAAACCCTTTACTTCCTTATGCTTTGATGGCTCCAGTATGCTATTTTCAAACTTCTATTTTGACGTAGACAAAGGATTGTGCTAGCAAAGGTTACAAAAGCCTTTTCAACAAATACATTTGTGTATGCTTGCAATTGTGGCGGCCTTGATAACACATTTTCATTAAGGTATTTTTCCAAACCTGTCATGCCATGTCCATAATTCCACATTAGCTACATGTTTACCAAGGCTGTTGCAATTTCAACATTCAATAAGAATCCATTTTCAAATATTCTTTGATAGATGCCCATACCCTATCACAAAGGTCCCATTTTGGCGCAAGCAATGAGGATATTGGCAAAGGTTATTGCGTTTTGGATTTTCACCTACCTATTGCCTTTGCTTGAAAGTTCTAAAAGCATTTTCAACAAATCCATTTTGTGCATATCCTGCAACCATTAATGACATATCCAACAATCATTGCATTCCATGAGATGACATATGTTCGAGGCATTCTTTCAAACATTTCTATGCTTTATCTATGCTTCCACATTTGCATGTATATACGTAACATAGTTGCGTCTTTCTTCACATTATGTGTATGCAAGCTTCACAATGGTTGGAAGAGGATATATCTTATTCTACGTAGGTGTTCGCATTTTCTTGATCATCAATTGGAGCTGAATTAATAATTTACACAAAATTGTCAATAAGATTAAGACTTCATCACCATTTCGAACACAATACATTACCTTCATCGGTACTTTGGATGGAGTTCACAACTTGCATCGGCGTTTTGAGGATAGTTTATGCATGCACACACCAATGAGTTATTTTAATTTGTGAAATTGTCCATGATTGTTTCCTATGGACATTTGGAAGGAAGTTGTTAACTTGGAGGAAAGTGTCGATAAGTCATAGTCTCGCCCTTGTCATTGACTTTTTGGAGAAGAATTGCTAACCCTTCAATCACTTTGTCGAGGCTTCAATAACAATTATGAACTTGAAATTAATTACAGATGAGCTCTTTCTTTAATAAATCGTTAATTTTTATTCCCTATCATCATTTTGAAGGTGGTTGGTAACTTGCATGAAAGTTTCGATAAAACTAAGCTTCCCTTTAGTATTGGCTTTAAATAATGACTTCACAACTTAAATTGGCGAATTGGGAGTTCTCAACAACTTCAAAATTTATTCCACGAAAGATCTATTACCTAATAAGTTTTGAACACATAGGAAAAATGTATTTCTTGGAAAGTGATTTTCGCATAGAATAAGATCTTTCATCTTGAACCGCATGAACTTTTCAAAACAGTTGCAAGGCCGCAAACTTTGGTTTTTTTTAGTGACTTTATGAATATAAATGAATGACATTAATATAAGCGAATGAGAAATGCAATATTATTTTAATGCTATCCATATCAATCAAAACAATTACAAATGCAAACTCTATTCAGCCCGCTGCCAAGTGTTTGACGAAATGCATGTGCAAGTAAATTGGTGAAAGTGAAATTTTTGCATACAAAATTCCCTTGGGATATTTCACTTTATTTGTAGTTGGGTGGTCATTATTAGCACATTCAGTAACCCTAGGTGCCTTGATATCTGCAGATGGAAGGTTATTCGTTAATGAAAACATATGCAAGGGTGAAAATCCTTAAACACTTGAGGTCACCATAATTTCCAAAGTTAAATTAGCAGAAAGGGTAAGAGATGCATAAGTTTTTTTCAGTATAGCACTTTGGGAATTATTAAAAGCATAGTTTAAAACTCACACAAAAACTCATAGACTTGCAAGTGCTCACGAGTCTATGAGTTTTGCACAATTTCTCGGTGAGATAGGATTTAGCTCACCAAAACTCAAAAGCTCAATCAAAAAATTCACATGATAACACATAATGATAGTCCATGGAAAAAAACAACAAAATACTTCATTCTTAACAATTTATTCTTCCAACTCACTTCTTCAAAAATTTGACAAAATTTAGTACATTTGCAAGTGATTTCAATGGATTTTGTGTCATTTTGACTGATTTGATGACTGAAAAAAAATTTCTCACGTATGTAACCTTACAATCTCCCTGCTTGTAATTTTTATTTTCAAATTTTTCATTTGTCTTTCCCTCTCATTCTAGAGTTTTATTATTCTCTTTTTTTGGTTATGTAGCTAGCTGCTACTGTTTACATTTTATAATCTTTATTTTTTTTAATTTACACTACAGTTTTGTTAAACACTCGTGAAACTCACCATTTTCACCTTGTCCTTCCCATTTTTCATCAAGTCATCTTCTTTATGTTAAAGCCAAATTCACTTTGTTTCCTTCCCAATCTATATAAAGCTTTTCTACCATTGCGATAGTTTGTATATATGGTAAAACAATATGCAAAGGCAATGAATGCTTTTCAACTAAATTCAAATGGTGATATCATATGTATCTTTCAATGGAAAAAATGAAGTGATTTGCACAACAATGGAAACAATAAGATGACAAAGACCATGCATTTAGTGGCCATCACACAAGAATTGTGTGATCCAATTGGAACAAGTAGCAAGATGGAGTGAATATGCACAACCAAGTTTTTTTTTTCGATTAAGATCACTGAACCACATGATTTATGATGGAAGATCACCATACAAATCAAAACCACGCAATCAAAGGGCAGATTAGTGGCTGAAATAATCCATTTCATGCAATTGAAACATAAACATTGGCAAAACAAAGGTTTACATGTGATATAATAGACTAGGGCATCGCTTCACTTCAACAATTCAAATTTTGAAATGAGGACGAGCAAGAGCCATGGGAAAGTTGCAAGCTCGATTGAAACAACAGATGAGGACACAAATGAAGTAAAAGAGGACAAGAATTTGTTGGACCTCTAATTTGAGGCCAATTCAAGAGCTTTTGTGTCTAAATTTGGAGTTGGTGGTTATGGTACTTCTTTGTGGCTTTGGATTTGTCATTTATTGCAACCACTCATCTTGTTTTTGCAAACAAGGGCCCATTGCAACTATTGAAACTAGCACTTTTGATCCTTCTTGTTGCAAATGGATTATGTTTGCATAGTGATAGGCGGTTTTGGTTTCTACCTATCTGATGGCTTAGGTGTGTTGTTTCGAGTGAGGAGCTAGGTCCTTAGTAAAGACCCTTGCCAATTTTGCTCTAAATTTTCAGTTTGAGTGGTTTTGGAATTTTGTCAAACACTTGTCTTGCAACCCTCTTTCACCATGTAGAAGATATTTCTTTCAATGTTTTTCTTTATGATGACAAAGTATGCATGAATAAACTATAACCAGCTACTAGAAGATCCAATTGACTGAAATATAATGGAGAATTGTCTCTACAAGACTTGCAGCAAGATAACTATTATGCAAATGCTTAACTTGACATGAAATGCAAAACTTCTTTACTCCAATTCTGATTTCCAAATTTAAGATGCAAAGCTGAAATGAGATGCAATCATAAATCACCTAGAGTGTACTAAGACTGTAAATGGACATTTTGTCGAACAATTGTTATACAACTCAAGATGGATTGTAAGTCTGAAATCAGATTGTTACGATAGATTGACAATGGCTATACAAGTGCTTATTACTTCCCCATACGCCTTGAAATGATTACAGCCCAGAAATACAAAAATTATGATTTTATTCAAATATTCGATCAGCAATTCAAGTCGACTATGATAGCAAACATGCATTCTAAATTGCAATCCTACAAATATGATGACACCTAAATAAACTCACAATTACAATCAAATGATAATGGTCCAACCTAGAAGGACGTCAATGATCTCTATACATGCGACTAGACATATCTTGAGCTCGACCTTGCACAGGAAAAATCGTCCTTAACAAGCTTGACAACTTCCCCTAGTCTTCAATCACTTCCTTCAAAATTCCAAAGCCTATTTGATTGAACTGCTGCTAGCTGATAATTGCAAAGTGTCAGTGAAGAATCACTGTAGTTGTAGCTAAGAGTGATCCTCTAATATCCTCAATGCCTTCTTCAAGTAAGATCAAATCCTTGTGTCCAAATTTGGTCAAAGACCATTAAATTTGTCAATATCACTCCTGTAGGAAATCTAAATTGATCTCCTCCACAATCTCCATCTAGGGTTGATTTTTCACAACCGAAACCAATATCCTAAAGTCTTCAAACCCTCGGACAAGCAAAGCCTTCAAGCTCTCTCCAAACTGAAATGAGAAGTGTTATCCCAAACATGCCCAAATGGCTTGCTCACAACTTCTTATAAAGAACTTTTTGATTTTCTAGAAAGATCCTCCAAGAAGCTTTTAAAATATTATTTTATTCCCAAAGTGACTTTATAATTTATTATTTTATTTTAGTCACTTTAATTAAATTAATTTAAAAAAAAGTCACATTTTTTATTTTAATTTATTGAGATAACTTTATAAATAATTAATTTAATTATTATTCCCTTATTTCCCATTTAGCCTCTAGGAATAATAAAAGCTAAATGATCCTCCGGAGTGGCTACTAAGAAGGGGACATTATAGTCCTCCCTTCCCAAAATTGATTACCTCCAAGCAATTGCAAACTGGGATGCTGTAGAATCTGTTCTCCTTCCCAACTGGCATCCTCTGCTAGCAAATCTCTCCATCTCACCAAGTACTCCTTGACCACTATGTTCCTCAATCTCTTCTCCCAGGTATCAATTGTCTCCTCATGATTTAGGACCAAATGCCCCTCCTCATCCAACGGTGGCAAATCTGATGATGAAGTAATTTGCTGTCCAAGTGCCTTCTTGAGGCACGAAACATGAAATACATTATGAATCTTACTGCTCTCTGGCAATTCCAGCTCATAGGCTACCTCCCCAGCACGCCTGCTGATCCTGTAGGGTCCATAAAACCGAGGGTTGAGCTTCTTTGCACCATTTTTCTTCAAAGAAGACTGTTTGTAGGGCTGCAAACATAGGTAGACCAAGTCCCCAACCTTGAAGCTATGCTCAACCCTATGCCTGTCTGCACATGTCTTCTGCTGATTCTGAGCCATCTACAAATTATCCTTGAGAACCCTTAAAATGTTGTAGCTCTCCTGAATCCAATCCTTAGCCTTAGGAGCTCTACTCTCCCCAAAAGCCAAGTCCATAAACGATGGTGCATCATACCCATACAATGCTCGAAAAGGTGACATCCCAATCGACATATGATAAGTGGTGTTAAAGCAATACTCTCCCAAGTGCAACCACTTAATCGATGCTCTTTGTTGTCCTGAGATGTAACTATGCAGGTAACCCTCAATCCATTTGTTCACAATCTCAGTCTGATCATCTGTCTAAGGGTGATAGCTCGTACTCGAGGTCAACTTGATACCTGCCAATCTGAATAACTCCTGCCAAAAGGTACTCAAGAACCTACTGTCCAAGTCATTGACTATGAACCTCGGTAGCCCATGCAACCTGAAGATCTTTTTGAAAAACAACTCTGCCACCTATGGTGCCTTGTACTCTGCAGGTATAGCAAAGAAGTGAGCATACTTCGTCAAAGGATCCACAATCACATATATACAGTCCCTCCCATGGACCTTGGGTAGACCTATGATGAAATCCATGGAAATGTTCTCCCACTTCTGCTCTAGAATGGGTAAAGGCTGCAATAGACCCGCAGGATGTGTGTGCTCGGACTTGTTCTCGTGGAAAGTCACACACTCCCTGACATGTCTCAAAACATCCTCCTTGAGGCCCTTCCAAAGAACCTCTCTCTGACCTGTCTATATGTCTTGAAGTAGCCTTGATGGCCTGCTAAAGGAGTGTCATGTGAAGCCTGCAATATTTTCTCCTTCAATTTTGATTTTGGTACCAAATAGATCCTGTCCTTGTAGAAGATAACATCGTCCACAACCTTGTTCCTGTCATCCTGCACTTGGCCATCCATCACCTCACATGCAAACTTATTCTTGGAGTACTCAACTAGTAAGAGAAACTTCCAATCAGCTGAAATCTCTGAAAGTGAACAAGCTGCAGGTTACCTGGAGAGGGCATCGGCAACAACATTCTTTTTCCCTTTCACATACTCTATGTTGAAATCATAGATCTGTATTTTACTGACCCATTTATGCTGCCTCTCATTCAAGTCCTTCTACTCCAAGAAATACCTGAGAATGTTGTGGTCAGTCCTCACCACAAACTTACCTCCAACCAAATACTGCCAGAATTTTGCCAATGTGTGCATTATGGCAAGCATCTCCTTATCATAGATGGAGTAAAGTCTCTCAGGTCCTCTCAACTTGTGGCTTTCGAAAGCGATAGGGTGCCTCGTTCTACATTAAGACCGCTACTATGCCTTCACCTAAAGCATCACACTCAAGAACAAATCGTTGGGTGAAGTCTGGAAGTGCTAAAACAAGGCAACTACTCATCACCTCCTTGAGCTTGTCAAAAGCTCGTTGCGCCTCCTCTGACCAACTGAATGCTCCCTTTTTTGTAAGGTCTGTCAAAGGTGCTCCCAACTAAGAAAACCCTCTGACAAAGCGCCTATAATAGTTGCACAACCCAAAGAACCCACGCAGCTCTATGAGTGTCTTGGGTGTTGGCCAATCGACTATTTCCTTAATCTTCTCATGATGAACTTGGACCCCTTGTGCACTGATCACATGTCCCAAGTATAGTATCTCCTTAAGGCCAAATTCACACTTCAAGGCCTTAGCATATAATGATTGCTCCTCCATGATAGTCAAGACCTCATCTAATTGCTTCAAGTGATCATCCGAAGCCTTGCTATAAATGAGCAAATCATCAAAGAATACCAAAAGGTACTTACACAACTGTGTGTTGAAAATGTGATTCATGCAGGACTGAAATGTCGCAAGTGCGTTAGTCAACCCGAAAGGCATGACCAAGTACTCGTAATGACCGTCGTGACATCTGAAGTCCATCTTATGAACATGGTACTCTCGGACCCTAATCTGATGGAACCCTGAATGAAGATCTATCTTAGAAAAGTATACTGCACCATGTAGCTCATCCAACAACTCATCAATCCTGGGTATCGGGTATCTATTCTTGATAGTCTTTTTGTTGAGAGCCCTGTAATGTATGCACATCCTCATAGTTCCATCTTTCTTCTTCACCGAGACCATGGAAGAAGCAAATGGACTAGAAATCGACCGTATGTGTCCCATGTCAAACAATTCCTTGATTGCTTTTTCTATTTCATCCTTGAACTTTTTAGGATTACAGTAGGGGGTAGTGATGACGAGCTTGGCCCCCTCCTCCAACTCAATGGTGTGCTCGAATCCTCTATCTGGTGGCCTCCCTGAAGGGATTTCCCCAAATACCTTGTCATGCTTCCATAACAAAGCCTGAATGTCAATGTGATAGGGTTGATCCACATCTGGAGTCTTCTTAGTAGTGATCAAACATTCTACTGCCCATGCCACATCATCGTGACAGAAGATGCTCTCCATCCTTTTAGCTAACACTACCTTGGGTGCCCCATTTGCCATTCCTCTAAGCACCACTCTTTTGCCATCTATTGCCCTGAACTTGAGCTACATGGTTTGGAAAATCTATGAATATTTGCCTAGCGAATGTAACCACCGGATACCTAGGATGGCATTCGTATCCCCCAATCTACCACATAGAAATCATCTGTAACTGTGTAATTTCCCAATGTGATAGGCAACTAAGGAACCTTTTGTGTACATGACATATTGTATCCATTTGCCACCATGACATTATAACCCTCAAAGTCCTGCAGTGATATCCCCTACTTTCCCACTAAGCCTGCATCAATGAAGTTGTGGGTGGCCCCACTATCGATCAACACTGTGGTACGTTGACCCTACAAAACTCCCCTAACCCTGAAGGAGTTAAACCTCGAGATACCTGATAGAGTAGCGATGGTGCCACTCTTGCAATCATCCTGTGGCTGCTCCTCATCTAAACTGCTATCCTCACTATCCTGTGCCTGTCCATTACCATCATCATCCTCGCTTTCAGATATAACTTCAATGAAGTGAACCTTACCCTTACCCAAGCAACGATGTCCAGGTTCCCAATGCTCCCTGCAATGGTAACATATTTGTTTCCTTTTGCACTCCTTGTGGTCCTCCTTTTCTTGCTTGCTCCTCTTAGTTCCCTCCTTCTGGATAGGCTTCTTGCCCTTGTTCTTTTGTGGAATGAAGGGTTTGGAAGGAGGCTTATTCTTAAGTGCAGAATGCTCCATGTCTCTAGCCCGGATGATCGCGTCTTGCAATGAGTCAGATTTGAAAGCCTTAATCCAACCATGAAGTGGTTCGAAAAGACCTTCGATGAAGAGCATGACTAATCTATGTTCCAAAATGTCAATCACCATAACCGCCAATCGCTTGAACTCGGAAATGTAGGCGTCCACTGAGCTATTCTATCTAAGTTGTGCTAACTCTCAAAAGTGTAGCTCTGGATCCTTCTGATCAAATCTATCCATCAACCTCTATGTGAAATCCATGTACGAAGTGATGCTGGCATGTCCCAATGTGACAAGCCCGTGATACCACCACTCATGTGCTTCACCCTCCAAGTGCAGCGTAGCATACTTGATTACCTTTGTCTCCAACATGGGATTAAGCTCGAAGGTGTCCAACTTCTGCACCCAAGCTCTAGTTGTACACTTACTGGACCAATCGAAGGACATAATACAGAGTTTCCCAACCTTGTGCTGCAAATCTTGATTTTGTTGACCCCTATTATTGTTTCTAGGTCTATTCTTGTACTTGATAGTATATAAGTCCTGTAATGTCATAGCAACGTGAAATTCATCACCCAATGACTGGTATTCTCTCAAATAATCTGTAAAACCTTCACCTTGTGCCTATCGCTCCTAATTCCCAGCTAGTTGTCCACCCAAGAATTGAGGCATGAGAGGCCTCAAAGTTACCCTGCTAGTTGTCCTAGCATGACTATGGGCTGGAATGTGAGTGTTACTTGCCTCTGCATTATTATCATTATTCTCATTACCTCTGTTGTGCCCATTTGTACCATTGTTGCCATTCTTAGCCCCATTGTTCCAATCATTCACAAGCCGGTTTAGACGCTATACCACTTGTTGCTAACTTCTAGCCAAGTCATTAAGTATTTGATAAGTGCTACCTTCAGGTATGTCAGCCATATCTCCCATGATTTCTTCTTCGGATGAAGAATCGGTAGCAAATGGATCAAAGCCTCTTCTTGTCCTTTCTCTTCTATATGTTATATAGGCTTGATCATCTGGATTCATAACATATCACTCAGCTGTAAATCACTATCTTCTTCTAACTCCACAAGCTGGCAGGAAGCTAGCTCCGATACCACTGTAAAGACCCTTGCCAATTTTGCTCTAAATTTTCAGTTTGAGCGGTTTTGGAATTTTGTCAAACACTTGTCTTGCAACCCTCTTTCACCATGTAGAAGATATTTCTTTCAATGTTTTTCTTTATGATGACAAAGTATGCATGAATAAACTGTAACCAGCTACTAGGAGATGCAATTGACTGAAATATAATGGAGAATTGTCTCTACAAGACTTGCAACAAGATAACTATTATGCAAATGCTTAACTTGACATTAAATGCAAAACTTCTTTACTTCAATTCTGATTTCCAAATTTAAGATGCAAAGCTGAAATGAGATGCAATCATAAATCACCTAGAATGTACTAAGACTATAAATAGACATTTTGTCGAACAATTGTCATACAACTCAAGATGGACTACAAGTCTGAAATCAGATTGTTACGATATTCAATTTCGAAATTCTTCTTGTTTGTTTGCTTGTAGTTTTATGTTTTTTTTTTAATATATTTCCAATGTATAATATAGCAATATAATGCAGCAAAATAGGAGATGTTGCAATAATAATTTTTTAACTCAAAACTGAAATTGCATTGGGAAAACACAGCTGAAAATTCCAGATTTTTATACCAGCTTAAATACTCAATATTTTCACAATATAATGACAACTCAACTCATAAAATAAGTCCTAATATCTAAAACAACAATACCTAGAAAATCTAGGAGTTACAATTCATGAACTCACAGATAAACATGCCTAGAAACCCTCTGAAAGTGGTTGCCAGGAAGAAGTGTAAAGTTTGCAGAAGTCATACAGCAGAATAAACACCTCTTTGAAATACAAATGATCATACTCGGACCCAAATCAATAAATGCAGGTCTGAAAACTTTATATCAACAAATTGGAATCTTCCACATGGTTGTGTAAATGATTAGCAGCCGCAAAAAAATCATTCACAGCAGATATCTCTGAATTTAGATGATTAATCTCCAAACCCTTGAACAATCTTTGGAGATAATCACTTTCAGATTTGCATAAACTCCATTGAAGCTCAGATGTGACCTCCGTATGAAGCCACTAGCACAATCGAAGAGAGGCTACGTTCTCCAAGATTGAATTTACAGCGAAACCCTAGGTTTCTTCCTCAAAGCCAAAGCTTCTTCAAAATAGACAAAATGTTGAATGATTCAAGAATGAATGAAAATGAAATCCAAATGCCCTTTTATAATGTTTAATTTGCATTTGACTTCATTCATCTCATTCAATTTACTTTAATTCCATTTCCTTTTTCCCTCCTTTTTGGTGCACAACATTAAAATATAAAGTATACTTTATTAATCACTTATAACTCCCTTTTAAAATAACACTTTATCACTTATTATAAAGTATAATTTTTAAAGCATTTAGATCTCCCTTTTAAATAAAGTCCACTTAATTCATTAATGATATGCACTTAATAATTAATTATTATTAAAGTATAACTTAAATAATAATTATAACATTATAACTCCATCATTAATCATTATTTCTCAATTCCGTCTGAACCTGGGAATTAACCATTGTATCCATTGTGCATCCAAATGCCATACTAAAAATAGTAAAGGTCCCTCTCTAACATCCACTGACTTACTATAAATAGTAAGTCCCTCAAAACGGAACCAGAACCCTCTGAATATCAATGCCTTAGAACATATGAAGGATCTGGAGAGATAAACACTTACAACTGCGCCTTGAAGAGCTCCATAACGCCCAACTAGACCCTCAAATCCACCACACTAGCCTACAAGGGTCAAATGATAGGCTAATGCTTCGAACTCTGATGCTCACAAAAATGGGGACATTATAGGGTACCCAGGGTGTTAAAGGTGACGACTAGGGAGGAATCTTCCACCACCAAAGCCACCACAGGAGAATCTAGGGTCTTACGCAAGCCTTCCAAACACGTGGCTGTCGAGATGCACCCAGCCGCGCACAGGGACATTAAATCCTTGGACACCTTCCTCTATGCAATATGCCTCCTAGCACATGGGTGAGAAAGGGGAGTTGTTGGGCACTTCTAAATTGTGGGTTGGAGCTATTAAACATATGCAAAGCCCCTCTAAGGCTCCTCCTTTGTTGTCGATTGGGAATGGTGAGAGCCCTTCTTTGTAGATCCCAAAATTGCTTGTTGAGAAGGGTTCTTCAAGGTTTGAGTCTTCTTTTTTTGGAAACTGTTATGCAGCCAAGCCAAACATTGACAATTTTAGAGAATGGGCCTTAAGAAAAAGGAAGGTTTGTGGACAAGATGATATTTTCAATATAGGGAATGGTTTCTTCTTAATTTCTTTTTCATCCATGGAAGATTGTGTTAGGATTCTCAACAATGGCCTCTAATTTTTGGGTAAGTCTAGCCTCTTCTTAAAAAAATGGGAACTAGGTTTCAATCCAAATAAGGAATGCTCCAACAAAGTGCCTATTTAGGTGAGACACCTTGCCTTGCCTTTCGAATACTAGATAGAGGAGGTTTTAGAGGGCACTGTTGGCTCTATTGGTCAGCTAATAGTCGTTAACGATGTGATCAGATTTAGGAAACATATGGTGTATGCAAGATTTTGTGTGAGTGTCCTTGAAGATTCTATGCCCCCTTCTTCTACTATGCTCTCATCCAAACTTGGTAAATGGGTGCAAAGGATTATTTATCAAGACTTCAATTTAGTGTCAAGCTTGTCACAAGATTGGTAACTCAGTTGTTGCGTATTCAACCATATGAAGAAGACTTATGCTTACATGAAAAAAGAAGCTATAAATCCTAGCGTTTCTCAACCTTCAACGAATTTCGGCAAAGAGGTCACAGGAAGCCCTTCTTTGAATGTCATGGATAGGAAGAGCCCGAAGCCAGCTAGCAAGGAATGTGTCAATGAGGACCCAATGGATACCACTTAATCTCCTATTTAGTTATCTAAATGCAGCAACAAAAGGAAGAATCCTTTGGAGTAGAGATTACTGATATGCTGCTCGAATTCTTGTGATTAGGGGCTAGCAAACAAAAAATGGAATGTTGATAATAAGGAATTTAGTGTTAGTGATTAAACGAATCAGTCTAGTGGTTGTATTCAAAGCTCTTTAGAGCGCTTTGGATTCAAGCCACCCTGATCTAACGTCTCTTTTGATCTAACCTTGTTCTTTTTTCCTTTTTTTGCCCCTGTTAGGCAATCCTTTGGGTGTAGTCTACCATTGTTTGTCCTTCATCTTCTTGTTTCATGTTGTGTTTCGTTGTTGTGCTTCAAACTTCAATGCTATTCTTGTTTCATGTTATTTTTGTTAGGATCCTTTCAAAACCCTCCTTTAACCTTATCAAAAACAGGCTAGGGCATGGCCAAGTAGCAACAATTGTCGTATCATGAGACAAACCTAAATATGTAAGCATAGGCACCTAACCTACACGACAAACAAAAAAATATTGGCATAGGTGATTAGATCGTGCAAAAAATCATTAATACTCAACTATGACTTCAAAATCACACAACATAGTGAAAGGAAGTGTTGATTGACCATAAATTGCATGAAAATCAGATGCATAGTTAGAAATGAGCCCTAATCATGCACTTTGTATCATTTGCCCAACCGAAACAATGGAAAAGTAGTGCCTATTCATAGTGAGTCAACCCTCTTTTTAAAGAAAAATCAAAAAGCATTTTGAACGCAAACTCTTTTTCTATTTATGCATGCAGCTCGCCATCTTTTCAAATTTACACATCATTGTCATATTCCAAAGGAAGTTGGCTTTAGTTTCTATTGTTTTTGCAAGGTTTCAAGCATACTTTGGTGATATTGCAAGTCACTATTGGAGTCTTAGCAAGTTTAGATGCCACCACTGATTATGTTTACCCTTGTGCAAAGTTTTCTAGTTGAATTAAAAATCAAAATCACTGTATTTTGAGCTTCACTTTCTGCTGGTCTGAACTTTCATGATTGTTTTTCAAGCATCTAGGGTTATTTTCTTCATCTTCCTAAAATTTGATTCACCATTTTCATCATCCTAAGGTCCTTAAGGCTGCAGAGAGAGAGCTAAGTTTTAAAGATGGAACTTCGTGATCATGTCATTGAAGCAAAGAAAGTACTCGAGAATGAATTTTAGCTAATTCGGGATACCTTGTTGGGTCTATTGTACACAAAATAAAAATTTTGCTTCAATAAGGCATTTTGATTAAAATGGTCTAAATCTTGTAAAATTGTCGTAAAAAGTCAGTTTTAGGTCAAACAAAGCATGGGCTTTTTGTGGGTTTACTGTCCAGAGGATACTGGCAAATTTTGAAAATTAGGGTTTCGGGCCCCTGTTTTTAGGAAAAACCCTAAAAATAGGATCTTTCCAAAAATAACTGAAAATAATTTTGATTGGCTTATTTCACTTCGCAATCACACTGGTCAAGTCAAAATCAAGAAAAAGTCAGTTTTGCTCTGGTGGGTCTACTTCACTTTTTCAGGGGAAAAGTTAGGACCTCCAAGGTCAACAATGGCAGATGGCCAGATACCAAGTGTCAAAATCTAAGCCTCAAACACTTCAGCGAAGATTCTATGGCGAAAGATGCTCGAAAAGATGCTTCGCGACGGAGGGGATTTTCAAAAGGTAAAAAATATTCTAAGTCTAGAAACAGTACGCCTTGCTACAAGGGAGATGCCTTTGTAGTCAACGCCCAATTCAACTTTGCAGTGTCCGTGCAAGTAAAATGGTGAATGCAATCACAACAATGAATGTACTCGCTTTAGCAACAACAATGCTCCAACGCAGTCAACTCGTTCAAGCAACACGATGATCACGAAGCACGAAAGAGGTGAAAATTATTAGAAAATGATCAAGTCTAGAGCCAAATGTACCCCTGCTAGCCAAGGGCGCCCTTGAATTTGAGCCTCATAAATCAACTTTCAGACATTGCAATACCAGTCATTCTTTTCAAAATTGAACTGGTTTTTCGTTCCATGTCTTAGCATGTTTGCGAGAGTCGTTAATCACCTACAACTGCAGATTAAAGCACAAAGGGTCAAATTGACAAGATTGAAAAAATTCAAAAAAATGGCTAAGTCTAGTGAAAAATGCACCCTTTTGGCAAAAGGCGCCCAAAATTTCAAGCTATCAAAACTAGTTTCTGAGGGTTGCAGCTCCCAGCAACATCTCTTCAGTCTTGACCCAGCTTCATGATGAATCTATCAGCTTAGCTTCAAGATCAATCGGGCAATTGGAATTCAAGGTCAAACAGAGGCAGTTCGTCACAGTAGAAGTTAAAAATCTTTAAAAATTTCTAACTCCCTAAAGCTTGGGCGCCAAAAGTCAAAGTGGGCCCAGTTCACTCTCAGTTACAATTTTTGCATGCTTCCTCTTACATATGGTGTCCTAAAATTAGAGAAGAATTTTTAGTTAGCGAGGCATGCATAGAAATTGACTCCTCAATTAGGGTTGGCACACCTAACTAACACTCCTGTTGAAGTTATTACAGCTTCGGGTTCATTCTTCTAGCCTAGTCAAGACATAAAATTGCATATAGCCTATCGGCTATTTATTTTATTGAGATAACTAAAGTGAAGAGGCGCTTCACTTGGCACTATATTATAATATTTAATTATTGTGAATAATTAAATAGGGCCGACCTCATTAAAGAAATTATATTTATTTAATTATTGCTATTGTCTTATGAGGCCGACCTACATGAAGAGACACAATGATTTGTATAAATATAAGGTGATGATCTCTCATTTGTCAATCAAGTTCATTCATCATATTCTCACTCCTTGAAGAAGTTCGCACTTGAGCAGCACGTCATGATCTTGAGCAGCAGAGTTCGCACTTGAGCAGCAGGTCATGATCTTGAACAGCAGATTGTTATCTTGAGCAGCAGATCATTATCTTGAGCAACAGATCATTATCTTGAGCAGCAGATCATCATGTTGTTGCAGCGAATATATTTCAAGGAGAAATATATTCATTCTGTATCTTCGCATCTAGGAGAGTGTAGAAACCCTAGTTTCCCCCTATTCTCCGATCTGACTGTTCTTGTTTGACTTTCTGAAGGATTTTTGGTTTTTACTTGTTTTTGACGTTTTTGCATGTAATAAATGAACAGTACGGCTTTTGTAGAAATTAATATTAAATTCAATAAAATTGCTAGATCATCAATATGTATAGGAAATACAATGTAGAGTGAAGGCGTCTCCTTTATTATTCAAATGACCTCAATACAATAATGATCTGCTAGCATGCAACAAGAGAAAGAGTGATTTTTATATGTAAAAACCTGGTTATAACAGCTTGCTGGTAATCTGATTGAGAAGGTACGGCTGATGCAAAACAATACTCCCTCCTCCCTGCAACAGTCTCGAGTGTCTCCCAGCATCCAAGCGCCCACACAGGTGAAGATTGGCAACCAGAGTGCTAGGCGTTTTCTTCAAGGAAATAACACGCCTTAAATGAAAAGTACGGCCCAGGTACAGTGTGGTACGGCCTGCTGCTGCACTAAATAAAGGTTGTATGTCTCACTTGTAATCAGTGTCTAAACTCTGTAGAAAGGTGCGCCATCATTAAGATATATCTCCTGATCAAACCTCTGGCAAAACTCTTTTGAAAACTACGCCTCAAGATGGATAGTACGGCCCTGGTACAGAAGTACGGCCTACAGCAATCAGCAATAAATAACTTTGTACGCCCTTTCTCAGAAGCTCTCCAGATCCAATAAGGATATGCGCCTTTATGAACAGAAGGTATTCTGAATGATTGATTATGCTGAAGCTCTGCAAAAACAATAATCTCTGATGTTTGTATCAACTGTGATGCTCTGTAATTCCTCCTGTATGAAGAAATTTCTCAACTGGCAATAAATCAGATGTTATTTCACATCCTCTGAACTGCTTCGATGGAGATGGCTCGTTCTCCGACGAATTTCGAACTCAAACCCTAAGGTCTTCGTCCTCTGGCAAAGACTGGCAAATTTTCTGATTCTCAAATGTCATAATGGCACATTTCCAATGCAAAACCCTTTATCCTCACAAAAGTGCGATTTCCACCATAATAGGGTTTTAATTAAAATATTCACATTTTAATCTTTTAATAATTCAATAGTCTCCAGCCAAAATATTTTATAATAATTTAATTCTCAAACTGGCCCCTTTCTGATGATGGGCGCACCCCTCAAGGCAGATAACTTAAGTTATAATTTAATATTATAACTTTACATTATAATCGTTAAATAATTAATATTTAATTAATATAATTAAATATTAATATCTTCTCGTTACACATCCGATAACTGTTCCGTCTGATGTTGACGAACACTGAAGTGATCCCGAACACTGCCAATCTCATACTGCTAAAAATAGCAGGGGTCCCCGCCGCCTAAAAATAGCAGTGCAAAGGTCTCGTCCGAGCCCAAGCAAGCCAATTGATCAAAGCTGCGACCGAGCCAAGCTCCCAAGCGACCCTCTAACCACTCTGGACCTCACGAGGGTCTCGATAGGCCAATCTCCGATCTCGATGCGCCAAAAATGGGGACATGACAGAGGTGCTATTATTCATTGAATCAAATTCGGCCTTGTGTTGGGCCTGAGTTGTAAGCAGATTTCTGCTCTTATTCCAGAATATATAAGCGATATATTTGTTGGGATTTTCCCCTCGAGTTGGAGGGTTTTCCCATGGTATCTTGTGGTGTTCATTGTCTTATGTGTTGCATTCTTGATTGCTTTCATGTTTGATCCTAAAACTAACAACTCCCACCTCCAAAATGGTTATTTATTCATGCATGGGCGTCATCTCTCCATTATTTCTTGGAGGTTGAAGCTAAAATCAGCTATTTTCTCTCCAAAAGCCATTTGAAGGATCTAACAAAGGCCATTTTCAATGTTCTTTGCAGTTCCAGGTTCAGGTTGCATAGAGGAATATTTTTCCATACTCCATCTTTTCAGTACGTTCTTGCTAGGAATTCATCATATTGGGTTTATACAGAGGTGCTTTTCTTGAGCATTGAAGGAGGCAGTTTATAACTTCTATCTTCTAACCCTCACATTTCTTCTATCCTTGTCTTAGGTTTTCTCTTACATGTCCAAGTAAACGACACTTTTTCACAAATCTGGCTTTCTAGGTATGTTCAACACAGTATTGGCAACAAAACCCACGTGCCAAAGTTTTTCGAGAAAATTGCCCTGCTAGCCCCTATTTTTGGGGTTTCCAAAAATAGTCTTCATTTCAAAAAATGAAGAAACTGGGCTTGTTTAGCCCTCAAGCATCAACAAAACCCATGTGCCAGAATTTTTCAGGAAAAAAAAAAAGCTTTTGAAGCCCCCGCTGCCCCTTGCAGCTTCTGCTCTGAGAAGTCATTCCATGTCAAGAGAAAAATCACTTTTTTGAATTTTTGACGTTGTGGGTTTGTTAAACAAGGTATTCTTTACAAAACCCACGTCTCATAATTTTTCGTAAAAGTTGCCCCTCGACAGGCTATTTTTAGCCTCACCAGAAGCTATTTTTAGCTTCACCGGAAAAAGTTGCCCGAACATATCCACGTTTACAATCAACAGTCTACTTTTTCAATATGCAATTCACTCAAACTGAATTCAAGACCAAATCGGTCTTGATTCACGATTTCATAAGAACAGCTAACACCAATTTGCATCAAGTGCATCCAGAGGTTGACTTGAACACTTTGGAAGGCATAGACTAAACCACACTTCAGAACATCGAGCACAATTAGTGGTTGTTTTGGACAATTTGACAGGCGTAAACACTCGGATTCCATATGAATTTGTTACACCCCGATTGTATAGCTACTATTGCATAGGGCGATTGATTGTAATGACTGAATCAATGTGATGAATAAAACATGTTGTTCTTGTTATCAATATGAGTGTGTTCCATTTAATGATTGTTATTTCTATTGATGTAATCCTAGATGAATGTTGCATGCAAGTTGTTGAATAATGTTTATTCTAACTTTTGAGAAGTTTCATGTATACTGCTTTGTTGTGAACATATGACTTTCGTTGTCGTGTCATTGAATGCAAGTATGCGAAACATTCCTCCAAGCAGAGGAGAAATATCACTCGGAAGAGGAGTTGGTCGAGTAAACAATAACAAGAACCAATTGAGCATATACACACACGTCATTATAGGTTTGGAGGAACCAAGTCAGTTAAGTTGGTCTTGATAAGTCATCCATAGGCTTTAGGAGTCTTGTTTACTTCTTTGTGCTTTGTGACTAATGTTTATATGTTTGTCTAACTTACTGTACTATGATCATTGTGAGGATAACGTGAATGGACATAAGTGAATAGGTTGAGTGGGTATATATATATATACACTAGCTATCTATTATATGTGGATATTAATAATATAATATTATTATTGCTTGATGACTTTACATAAAAATGTATATATATTAATTTATATATGGGGTTGCTGACTAGCTCACGATATATTATATATATATATATATATGTAATTATATATTATGGATAATATATAATATTATTATAGTTATATTAAAATATATATATATATATATATTAATAAATACTCGGGTATTTAAATATATATATATATGTTTAATATATTTAAGACTATAATAATATTTATATAAAAAAATATATATAATGAAATTATATTTTATTTGATTTCTCAATTTATGGAAATCAAATTATTTTCTAAAATTAGTCTCCACTTTGGAAATTAACTTATTTCTGAAGTTTAATAATATTATAAATCTCTTAAAATGGAAAATAGATTATATTTCACTTGGAGTAAATATTAAAGTTAAACTATGGAAAATTAATATATGTCTTTTAGCCAAATATATGAGAATCGGGCTATTCTCATTTGGAAGAATTTAAATCATTTTCACAAAGGGAAATCGATATATTTGAAAGTTAAATGTTTGAACTTTTGTAAAAACAAAATATTTGCTACAAACTATTGAAGAGTTTTACCCATGAAAAATATGGCGCTGGAAGAAGAACACGCAAGAGTGCTTCGCCTAGGAGAGGAATTCAACCCAGCTAAGGAATAGGGGCGACGCAGCTTGTTAGGAGATGAGGTGTTTTGAGTTTAGCCATGACCATTTCCTTAAAAGGTGAATCATTTCACAGTTGGCGCCATTTCTGGTGAGTTCTTGTAGGTGTTGATTTCTTCTTTTAACCATGTGCAAAGTTGAAATTTTCTTGTTTTGCTGGCAAGAATAGAGGTTGAATCACCTCTTGAAATGCTAAGTAAGGGAATAGAAAACCACCACTTATCTCATTTGAACTATTCAAAACATAGTTCTATCATTCCACATGCCTGCAAGAGTGGAAGTCGTTGGTTTTTGGGCTCTATATATAGACGCCTCAACATTCTTCATACTACACTTTTCTGAATCCGATTTTTCTTAATACTCTAAGTTTGTTCCACCATTCCATATTTCTAAAATCATACTCTGTTTTCTGAGTGATAAAGACAATGGATTTACCAGTAAATTACCATAGTCTGAATATATATCCATTACAGCTGAGTATTCAACATTTGAGAGTCCATTTTTGAGTGAATAACCATCATTTGAGAAGTTTGTTTTTGAGTGAGAAGTCATTCAATAATGAGGGCTTTATTGAAAGAAGGTCTGGAAGTGCGTATTGGAGAGAGCTTATAATCAAGCATGAAAACCTTCATCAATTTACAATTTTGAATCTGATTATTATGTTTCTGTTTTCTTTGTGATTGTTGTGTGTGTAAAGGCTAGAAGTTATTTCCTGAATGCAATTTAGTTGTAGGGAATTTATGTAAAGGGAATTTATGTAAAAGAATTTAAGGGAAATGTTTATTGGTTATGCATAAGAGGGAATTTATGTGAAGGAATTTAAGATAAGATTTAAAATGCATTTAGTATGAAAATTGCATGTTTTGTATAATCTCCATATAAGGAGAATACGATGGAAATAGTTAATATCTAATAAGATCGAAATGAAGGCGGAGTCAAGTATATTCAGTCAGCTTAAAGTTAATAGGTTAACTGAGGTAAGCTTGAGAGACTCCTAGGATAAAGATTTCTAGTATAGGAGGGATTAAGTGATTTACTTGTTATGCTGATTCATTTCTAGTAGATTAGATTGTCGTAGGATAGTCTGGGACGATAGATAATCCAGTGAAGGACTAAGCCTATGCATAGTGTAAGATAGCCTTAAGTCAAATCGGCCCTGAGTAGTGTTTATGATAGATGACCATTCGAAATACTAAATGAGAAATACTTTGGCCAAAGTAGTGAAATGTATGACTTCCACATAGATGTGAGTTAGTTGAGACTACACTATCAGTTCATTGTGATCCTTATACTAGTTTGAGATTGTGAAATAGCAAGGTTCTAGTTGTGTAGGACACAGCACTATGCTCAGTTGGTTATTGTTAATGGATACCCTACCAATCTCTTCTTTTGAAGGGAGGGCCATCTATCGAACGATAGGTGTGCGGGGGACCGCATTATAAGTCCATGGTTGGCGGAAAAGCACCCAAGTGATGTTTCTCCTCCACAGCAAGCGGTCGATGCACCAAGATTTAAGGAAAGGAACCTGGACCGTCTTACTACTATTTGTTCAAAAGCTCTCGAGCTATGTATGTAATTGTTTTACTTTTGTACTCTAATTTATATTTGAAATGAAAATGGAATTCATATGGAAATATATTGTAACTTGTATGCATTTATCAATGAAGAAAGGAAAAAAATTATTGTAATGCCTTTGTTACTTGTTACCTTTATATGTTTGGAGTAAAATTTAGAAAAATTTTAATTTACGCAAGGGATAGGCCGTTACAGTATTCGTAACTTGTGTATCTAATAGCCTTTCAAGGCCAATTTAGAGGGTTGAATACCGTTGGAACTCTAGGTGTGCAACGAGTTCGTGTGCATTTCTCATAGCTAAAGTGTTCGTAGTCAAACTTTGTGGTTTGATCATGCAAAACTCTATCATTGGAACTCAAATCAAGAAAAGCATCAAAAGCGTGAAGCTACAGAAGAAACAAAGATCATCACTCTAGTTACAGAGCTGCCAAAGTTACCAATCAATGAACTACCAATTGAAGTGTGCAAATATTTCCAAGATTACTGAAGTTGCTAACAGGCAGTAAAATGACAGTTGAGACATGTGACGACCTCCAGATGATGAGGCAGTTAACAACTTCTTGGAGAAGTTGATTGCTCGTAATCACAACCAATGAACTACTAAGTCAGGACATCCCACCTTTTCCAAATAGACATTAGACACAGCAATTAAACTTGATGCTTCTTTCCAAGTTAACTCGTTGTCCCACCAATCATGCATGTCTATTTTGGAGGCACCTATGTACATATGGAGTTCTAGTTTAGTTTAGAATCAATTTACCGGGGTAGCTTTTCCAGTTAACTGTTAAGTTGCATACATTTAGACATAGGAATAAATCTTGCGTGTTGGCAACAACTAATGTTAACTCAAGGAGATTTTAGGGTTCCCTACTCCTTTGAACTTCTATAAATAAGAGCAGCCTTGCACATAATTGTTTAACTTTTGCTGGTGATAACAAATTGTTGCACTACTTTCGCCTAAAATATTGCTATTCAGTGTTGGTTCACATTGTGTAAGAACAAGATTGTATGCTTACTTATGGCTGCAAATCATTGTTTAGTTTATTGTTTAATGTCATGTTATAAAGCTTGTTTGAATGTCTATTGTGTGTTTGTTTCATCATACAATTTGCTGTCCTAGATGTACTATTGTTGTTCAAGAAAGCTTTGAGGAAATAAATCTCACGCCTTTGTGCTCTGATCCAATGTCTCATTTCTTTCAGTAATTCGCTTCCGTAATCTTTATTTCAGCTTACAAACGAAAGTACAGTGAGTCTTCGGGTGAATGTTGGATGCAAGTTTATTTGAGCTTTTGTGTCAAAAAATCATACTTGTTTACTTTTAATTTCCCTTGCTCTGAATTTACTTGAGAAATTAGAAGCGTTTTCGCATAGGCTTAGTTGTAGTTGGATTTACGAAACTAGAGAAAATCTCAACTACGACACAAAGAGTTTTATAAACCTTGTGCTCTTAAGCTGAGAACAAAAAGATCGGCCATTAGTTTAGTTGTTTCTTTTAAAAAAGCATAATCAGCAAAGAGGGAGCTTCCCCTTCGAATTTGAAGAGCACTTTATCTGTGCATAGTTGTCCATTTCCAATACGCACTCCAGAGGTGCGAATTGAAACGCCAACAGGGTCATATAAATATTCTTGATCTGAAAATTGGCGATAAGGTCAAAGCGGGCAACAAGTTTTCCAAAAGGCTAAGAGATGGTGGCTTGGTTTAAGCAGAAATGTTCCCAGTTACAATCTAGTTTCTAGAATAAATGATTGCACATCGACACCATTACAATCTAAACACTGAGGAGAAAAGGACTTTCAAGAATCAAATTGTTTGCAAATTGACTTCAAATGCATTTGACATAGCCCTAATGTGATGAGCCCTGCTGGCTCTCAGCTCAAACCCCTTAATTCCTTAAGTCTTTAGATGTTTTCTTAGTTTTTTAGAGAATTCTTAATAGACAGAAGAGAAGGGGCGCAGCATATTTTTGCTTGTAATTTGAAATTTAAAGCAAAAACTCACAAAATGGAAATGCAGTAGTGCTAATTATACTGAAACAATAAGATCATGCATAACAAACATACCCGAAAATCTCCAGTTATTTTAAATAAAGAAATTGCCAGATCTACAGCTGGAAATGATGAAATCAAGCATGAAGGCACGCCAAGACTCCAGAAGTGGTTTCTCCTGCTCAGAAACTGGTCACAATGCTCTGAAATAACTAGGCGCCAATGATAGAAGCCAAAACCCACACAAAAGGAAGGCGTTTCAATTTATTTCTTCACACGCCTTTTTCAAGGCACAATTCCCAATGAAGGTTGTACGGCCAAGAAAGGAAGAAGTAGAATCTCTGATAGAAGTCTCTGTAGCTGTGGAATGATGCGCCACCAGTAGAAACCCTCAATTATTGTAAGCAAATAACAATCTCAAAATAAATAAACTCTGTAGAATCTGTAGAACCTCTGGCTGAAGCTCTCAACATGCACTGATTCGACTGATATTCCACAATCTCAAGAGTGCTCACACTGAAGAGGTAACGTTCTTCAATGGCAGTGTGTTCAAACCCTGATCACAGGAGAATGCACAGGCAAAATGCTCAAGGCAAAGAGAAATAGTCAAAAGATATGAGTTTCAATTGCCAGGGGATGCTTTATACCTAATTGGCACGCATTTCAAGAAGGTACGGCCTTTTGCATCATTTAAATCTTTTTAATTTTTAATTAAGTCTTCTCCATAGTTTAAGACTTAATTCTTTGAGCGCACTTTTTAATATTTTAAGACATTAAAATATTAAAATCCCTTTTTGAACATTTTTAAGTGATATAAAATATTATTAAAGTCAATGTGACTTTAATAAAAGGCATTTAAGTTAAATAATTAACTTAATCACTTAATAATTCATAACTTGCTCAAAACTTTGAATAATCCCGTGCCATCAGAAGCTGCGAACTCTTGGAATGCCAACGCTCGCTGTGATCCAAACACTGTCCACTGAAAACAAAAACAATCAAACTCTCCAGAATGCATCACTGACCCTCTATCCAAACTGGCTAGCCCACGAGGGTCCGATAAAGGGCTAACACACTGTTCCCGAGAACTGTCTAGCGAGGGGACATCACACCTAAGCTTGCAACATTCGAGAAAACTCAAGTAATCAATTCAAATGGGACAATGTAGAGGGAAGTCAAATGAGTTGGGGAACAAATGGTTGATAGACCTAAGGAGAGACCAAAACAAATTCAAAGAATAGCTCAAAACAACGATTACTTTCTTGAACAAAGTAACAAGGCAACTTTAGGCGCAAATATGTAAGTATTGGATGCATAGTTCTAGGACTCTAAAAGACTCTTTGGACTCACGAGTCCTAGGGCTTGCCGAGTTGACTTGCCAAGGGCTCCCGAGCCGAGTCCTAGAGAGTCGAGGCTAAGACTCCCGAGTCCTGGCGAGTGACTCGTGCAAGTCCTAGAGTTGAACTCTGGAGTCCCAACTTAGGACTCTTGGCATCACCAAGAAACAATGAGTATGAATGTTTAAAACTTTTTGTTTGTTTGTTTTTTTCATTTGAAAGTTTGAAACTACGAGTATGAAAGATGAAATTTCAAATATTGAGTGTTTGAAGGTCATATAACATGTGTAATATTTGAATTATGAGAAATTGATAATCAAATTAGTCTTATGTTCTCTAACTGCATTAATTTATTTTTGTTTTTTTGTAAAACTACGGTTTTCTTCTTTGCCGAGTCCTAGCCAAGTTTTGTGTCGAGTCCCAAGTCCGAGTCCTATTTTGGGCTGCCGAGTCCACACCAAGTCCAAGTTTTCAAACTTTGATTGGATGTTCTATATCATCAACATCCTTTGCAAAGGAACGAGTTACATCATCTAGGTTCATCTCATTATTGACAATATTCATAAATAGTTGGCTAATATCTCCCAAGCAAAGTCCTTTCACAAGGCTAGACAAGATGTGGGAAGAACACTTACAAAGGGCCAATGATGTTTCCTTGATGCTAACACTGAGAAACTTGGAGAATGAGAACCATGTCCACATCTTAGAGCATGCTAGGGTGGCCATATTAGTGGGCTGATTTGTTTATTCAATTACCCACTTTCACTTATATCAAGGTCTACGGTTTTGATTCATACCCATTCAAATTACCTCAATATCCAAAGCTAAAAGGCAATATTGATGAAGCATTGCAAGCAACTAGTAGTGACTCGTTTTATTTGCAAAAAGAACCACAACACAAGGGTGAGTTTTCCCATACAAATTGGCCCATACAAGTGTGTTGGCACCAAAGGTGCTAAAAATATGGGAGTAAAACTTTCCATTTTTACCTAAGTTTCACCATAAAAGCAAAGGTTTTGATTCATATGGAATGTGGAAGAGAGACTTGGATCATAGGAGGAAAGGATGTAGAACCACAAGTAAGAGCATCCTAAGTCCAAAGGAACTCTACATGCAGAAAGTATCAGCTTCTTGCACCTTTGTAAACATCAGAGGCCTTTGGTTCCATTTTCACTCTTTTTGCCTTTAATGCTTTTGCAAACCCAATGCAATATTAAACCTAGTTTCAAATGAAACACGTTCGGGTTGGCCACACATCTAGTTTATGATATTTTGGCATCCACTTGCTCCAATATCCTCAACATATCCAACATTTTATATTCTCTAGTTTATGTATCAAGTGCATTGACATGGCAGAATGTGTGTGGCAGTGATGTTATCCAGTTGGCATATTCATATCTATCCATAGGATCTTTTGTGGATGGCTTAGCAATTTGTGGTCAGATTTGCTTGCACTATTTTAGTGTCAATTTTAAGCCCTTTTTGCTCAGATATGAGGATGGGTTGTAATGCCCCCTCCTTAAAATAAAATAAATACTATTTGGTGATGCTGGGTGGCAGCAATCCTACTAAAATAATTAGAATTTACTTAGCATGCAACACTGAAGTTTAAGGATGCTTGCAATTTCTTTAAGGTTTAATAATAAGAAAACTGAAATTAATAGTAAATTTTAGATGGGTGCACAGATATCGATTGATGACGGCCTGAGAGAATGAATGATTTTTCTCTGGCAGATTAACAGAGTTGATTAGCAAAATAGGGCTTTGCAAATTCCAATTCCCTCACCATAGAAATGAGAAACATTAAACTTGAATCTGTAATGGCAGATTGGGAAGAGGAATGTAGGGTAGCGAACTGAGACTTCCTTCCATGGCTAGGGTTTTGTAGCCGCTGTGTGGACAGAGAGAGGATAATAAGCCAGCCCACACTAACCCAGATTCAGAGGTTAATAAGCCAACAAGACCTTGTCAATAGATAGCACTTTTATAGCATTTTTGAACCACATAAAAAAAAACCAAATGTTAAATTGACAAGTACTGACCAATAACTAACAAATCATCACCAGGATTTAATTGATTCAGATTCAGCTTCTACACATGCTTTAGAGAATTACAGACTAACAAAACAAAACATAATTTAATATATTTCTTTAGAGGAATGTGAATATAGCATTGAGTTTGTTAGAAAACTTTGTAACATGTCTCTCATTTGCAGCATACTATCTCTCGATGTTTTATGTATGTGTTATAGTAGCTCATCTCTGGCCTGCATTTGTCACATCATTTATCAACAGAGTGCAGAACCTTCTAAATTCAAAAAGAATTCCACCAGTGGAAAGGTTCGTATATAATAATATATGCACCTAGACTAAAATATAAGTATATCTAAAACAAAGGCTGCAAAAAATAACAAATTCAGAGAGAAAATAAGCTTTGCCAGAATGTAAAAGAAGGAAAGGAGAACAAACCAAACTTCAGAGAATGCTTCAAATAATCTCATCGGCTTTGTCTGCCCACAAATTTGAAGTAACTTTTCCAAGGCTGGCAACTCATAAGGTTCATCTTCTTCTGAAGTCAATAGTGAAAATGGATCTTCAATAGTTGACACTCCAGTTTCATCATCCTCCTCCACATATTTACCTTCTATATTTTTGCACTCCTCAACGTTCTGAGATTTCTGCGCACCAATTATCTGCATTTTTCCAAAAGCCTCTGAAATGGAACTTGCATCAGAAAATGAAGACTTGTTTCTATTCTCTTGAACAGTCAATTGGGTATTCACAGGTTCTTGAATGACGTTCCCCCGATCAGGGCATTCAGTAGTTACATCTTGATTTTCACTTAACTCTTTCAAAGACACATGCCTTGAAGATTTAATCTTATGGATTGAAAATTCATCTGAGGATGTTAATGACTGAGATACTTCAGGTGGAGATTGCTTTGAAGGTTTAACGTTATGGAATGAAATTCCATCTGATGATATTAAAATATCTGAAGATGCCGAGGACTGAGATAAAGCTGAAGGAGTTTTGAGTATAAGGGATAGCAAATCTGAACAACTGCTGAGTTCACCATCTGAATTATGTGAAAAAGATTCATCTCCAGAAGCTTCCCATACAACATCAAGATCCCTAACCAAATTCTGCAATGGAACCAAATTGCTTGGAGCTCCCAATCTTGGGTGAATTCCTTGCACAGGTGATGGGCCCTCCTCCTCGTCCAACTCAAAAGAATCAATCTCTTCAAAGTAAGATTTTTTTTCCTCAACAAAATGAATTGGAGGGATTTCCACCCTTTTCTGCAAATGCCAGCAGTGGATAAAATGAGTAGTTCCATATATCATACGATTTTGAGTCGTGACATACCATACAAAGTATAAGCAATCAAAAACATGACAATATTTTAAAACTTTTCTGACTTTCTCATTGGTGGATCACGGAGTGTAATTCAAAAAAGTTGATACAAGACTCTACAGTTCTACCCAAACATCTTTGCAAACATAAATATTCATCTTAAATAGTTGAAACCGCCTCACAAAGTGCAAGCCTTACATTTGGGACTCTAGATTGGCCTTTCTTCTTAGATTTTCTCCCTTTGTATGTACGTCCATCCTGTGCAACAGGAAATGCAATGCTCTTTCTTCCTCTGCCACACAATACGCAATCTTTACACTAGATTGTTGTTCAGTTTAAGAATGGCTACTTGTTTTTTCTATATAAATTGGGAAAAGGTAAAACAGCCAGTACACTGTTTGTTATTTGAAGTGTCTAAAGTTCTAAATAACAAACAAGGTGCCCACTGTTTACTTTCAGCTTATAAATTGAGGGTAAGGTAATGCTAACCTAGAAGACAGCGCTCGGCAAATCCAACTTTGCCTGCGAGTATTCCGCGCAAGAGCAGGAGGCCGAGTATCGCCATCACCATCTCCATCGATTCTGTGATAGAAAATAACCCCGAACACATGCTGTCGTAAATTTCAACAGCGGAATGAAAAAAATGAAACCACTGCATTGCATGACTTACTGGGGATGCTTCTGCTTCTTCTTGTTGTTTTGAGCTCCTCCCTTACGCGTGTATACCGCAGGGGGGTGATCATCCTCACCTACAATGTCGCTCCACCTCACGCCAGGTATCCCTGCTAATTTCACAAACCATCGATAACAAACTCTAATACTACGCATGCAATTATTGGCAGCCAAACAACCATGGGGAAGCTTACCTCGCTTGCTGCCCATAAATACCGTCCACGTAAATGAAATTAAACCAGACGCAAACGCAAAAGAATTGCCTATTGGGGTTCAAATTACTCTTGCAATTGCTGCTACTCAACTTCCCCCCAGTCCCCCTGTCATCTGCTATTTGAAAATGTCCTCACCGGGAAAATGGAGCTCATTCTAATTTGAATGCTGAGTTTTCCCACCACATAAATGTTCACAACTACAAAACTTCAAATTCAAAACAAATTGAACAAGTTTTTCATTAGTTTAGAAGATAATAATATATTACAAAAAGTTCATACAAAGTCATACTGACTTTTAGAGTTTAGGTGGGATCAAGTCTAAACCAAAAAACAAAATATATTCAAAACAATGTTAAGTTAAATATAAATGAAAAAGTGAAGGTGTTAAGTGAGTGCAATATGGTTATCAAGTTTGCTTCATACGTCAATGAAAATGGAATTGTTATCAATAGGCTTCCAATCAATAAAAGCACCTTCCTTTTGGTCTTTGTCAATAGGTTATCAAGCACAAACAAGGGAAATAGTCACTTCTAGGTGAGGGAACTTGCCAAAATCCAACCAACCAAAAGCACCACACCCATGAGAAAAGGAAAATTATGGCTAAGATGGTTGAAACCACTCATGGGAAGCACAATCCCTAGAGCCTTGAGATTGGGATCCTCAATCTCATTGAGAAAATTGACCACAATCACACTTATACCCATGAAGTGGGAAAGAGGTAGGAGCTAAAACTTTGGCAATCATGTAGGAGCATCATCCTAGTGATCAAAGAGCTCTTGCATTTGTGTAACATTTAATGCAACCTTGCAACCTTGCACCTAAATTTGCATATGCACATTAAAGCAATTCATAGCTTCGTGTATAAGGAAAAATGAACATTAGCCAAACAACCAAAAAAGAGATGAATTTTTATATTTCTAAATATTGAAAAGGATTTCCACCATAAAAGCATATCAAATTTGGAAAAATTTAAATGGGATACAAGGTTAATCACCCAACAAAACCATATGTCATGAGAAGGGGTTAGATTGAACAGGCTTGAAGAAGTCATGTATCCAACTCCAAGCTTTTTGACTTTGGTGCAAACCCAAAAAATATGATTGAGATTTCTAATTATTGACAAAAAGGACAGTGGAGGTCGAGAACTCCCAAATGAGACAAATGAGAGCCAAGTGAAAGACCTTGATAAGGAATGCACCACACGAAATAAGTCAATTTAGGCTTAAGAATGGTGGCCTAGATAGTTTAGAATCCTCGAGGACAAGTGCCAAGAGAAAAATAAAAGTGAATGGTGATTTAGTTGGTCCACCATTAGGAAATGAGGTGTAAGATACATGTATACCTTGAAAGGTCTCTAATTGCAAAATGGCGTTTTAGGATACCATTTCCAATATTTTCACCGTCTTGAAGAACCTCACTCTAATTTTGTTAACCATATGGGGAGGGATGGCATTAATAACTATCCAAAAGGTCTCTTGATCATGATTGAATAATCAAAATCTTAACTTTGCCTCAAGCCAAGATAGAAAAAAATTAATGGCTCTGTCAAAGAGGTTTGGAAGAGTTTTCATTCCTTTGTTAAATATTTTTAAAGCATGAACCCAAGGGGATTTGGCAAGAGGATGATCTTGATTGAATAGAATCAAAAACTATCAAATAAAGTGTTGGTTAATTGAGAGACTGTTGACGCCAAAATTTGACGACATAACAGTGTCTTATGGGAAACTCAGTTCAAGGGGGACCCTTTGCGCCAAACTGAGTGACCTCCGGGTTTTAAAGAAGCCGGCTTCTTCTATAATGGGCTTTTGGAAAGGGAAAAGGAAGCGGATATAATGAAACAAATATTAATCTAAGGCGATGCGCCAAAGCTTACTGATAGGCACGATAAATCATAGACTTAAGGGCCTGAATGTTATTGTTATGTTCCAAAACATCAGAAACTTAAAGCTATAGCATAAACAATTCATTTAATTGACATAAAATAGTATCGCATACATTCTTACTGCTAAGAAGAGTCATTAAGACATGATTTAGATAAGCAAGTTTGTATTCAATGTATAGAAGTCTCCTCAAATGAAGTGCTTAAGACAATAAGAAGCACATTTTACAGTTTAATCAAAACATGAAAAACAGAAAGGCCGAACAATAGGCACAGTCTGAAAGTTTCTTGCGAATAAACATGCAAAAGAGGCCTGGTGTCTCTTGCTAAAACCAGTATTCTTTCAAAAATCTTGGACCCCTCTTTCTTCGACAGAGAGAGTATATATAGCCGGAGAGCAAAATCCCACCGCTTTGGAGAGCCGTAACAGAAAGATCCCACAATCTCCCGTAATGATGCCCGAATAAGAATATTCCCAATGCCGTTACAAGAGCAACCAGTCAGAACACAGCATCCAGTCGATCGGTTGCAGGCGTGCCCTTTGTAATGATGGCAGCGGTCCCAACCAAGCTTCGAAGCGACAAGTGTCGCCCATCGCTTCAAAGAACCATGACAAGCGGCATCCGATAACACTATCTCGCTTAGCCAGCCCATAGCCTGCTTTGATAATCAGTGTAAGGCACGTGGCAACAAATCGCGGCCCGAATGAGAACTCCTCCTACTACTGTCGAGAGATTGCGAAGAAGCGACACGTGTTCAAGGGATTGAGGTCGCTTTGAAAATGGAGGGAAGGCCATATGAACCAGTTGGCAAAAGACGCATGGCCGCGTTTCGCAACCCGCAGTGTTCACATCCCTGTTGCTGTTAAAAGGCTGCGAACCGTTGACACGTGGCTGAAGGTAGGGCCCGCCAGAAAATAAAGAAGGCCTACAGAAATATTTCGCAGCCCGCAGCTGCATATTCTATCCCTGTAAGGAAAGTTTGCGATATGCCGCCACGTACCAAGATGTGGGCCCCTCTCAGAATCTTAGGAGTGCTGGCCCTTTATGGAAGGCTTAGCAACCCGAAGAGAACACAAAGCAACAGAAAATAAAAAACCCCGTAGGCAAGACACGTAGACGCCCATCGCAGCATTTCAGGACCCGAAAGGGGAGCCGCTAGCCGAAGTTGCAAAGTGAGAAATGCGCAAAGGGAAAGATCAAAACCTGCCGGGAAGCCGAATAAACTCGGAGACGCACAGGCCAGTGCACGAATGTGTACAAAAAAAACCCGAAGGGAGCTGCTTGAATCATTATTTCAACAGCTTTTGGCGACTATCAGGGGCGTTTCGGATAAGGAACGGAGAACCCAAAAAATCTCTGGTTCTACAAACCGGAGCCTTCATCTATAGGGCGAATGGAGTTAGAGCTTGGAAAGTGCAGCCTGCAAAGGCACCCATTCACTTTCGGACGGCTTTGCCATGCTGCGCAAATTCTCTTGTGCCCCGCGGAGATCAATAGCTTCCTTGTGAGGCAGCACCTCTGGTAGGTCAGCGCCTGCTTGGATATGGAAAAGCAGCTGAGAGAGTGGATGAATGATCGCCTCGATATCTGCTGCTGTTGGGGGGCTGCCGAATTCTTTGAATGCCTCCGGATCGGTTTAATCCTCCGTAATCTGTGCAGCTGTGGCAATAGTGCCATCCTCAAGGAACGGAGACGGCAATCCCAACTTGCCCAACTTAGAGAACTTCCCCGAATGCCATCCAGCGCCTTGTTTAGAAAAGCTGCCGCTGCCTTAGTACGCTGGAAAGCAGAGTGGCAATGAATGAATTTATTTGCCGTTTGAGCAGCGGTGTCCCGATCTTCGATACCCGCCCCGGCAAGGACCTCGTCTAAGACCGAGTATAGCTTATTTAGCAAGTCCCTTGCCTCAGGAACCTTTTCCAGGATGAAACGCGGGAACTATTCCATTGTGTCTTGGGCTTCCTGATTGAGTTTTAATGCTTTGTCGATGAACCGGAGGATAGGCTGCAGATTTAGGCAGAAGGTTTTGATTTTTTCCCAGTGAGAAATGTACAATTGCCTGACCAGTGGGATGATATCAGGTTGGGTAGGGGCTAGTAGCAGAGAGGCCCTAAGCGAATAAATCTTCGCGTCTCTTGAAATGAGGGCCTCGGCCAATTCTGCCTTCTTCTTTCTCTCGGACGCCAACTGCTCTGCATAGCTGTTCATTTTTTTATTCCAAGTTTGTTCAGCTCTAGAGTGGTTAGCCGATTGCTCTTCTAATGAAGCTTTTGTCTCTCGGAGCTCCTCTTCCAGTTTAGTCTTCAGACCTTTGAATTCGGCCTCTTTCTCTTGTACCTTTTGCTGATACTGCTCTTGTAGGCGCTCCATCTCCTCACCTTTCTCTACCATCCTCTGACTGTACTCAAGGCGGAAGCGTTCAAGCTCCTCCTCTATCGACCGTAGGCTCTGTCGCGCTACTTGGTTTTGATTCTGCAATTCTTTTAATAAGACTGGGTCGCTACTTGGGTCTTCGCAATTTCGCCCTGAAGCCTGTTTCTCTCATTTTCTGATGTTAGCGCCCTTTCTGTCATTCAAGCGATATCCGCCTCTAAGGATTTTTCCTTTGCCTCTAGAAAGCTCACCCTGTCCTTGGCTGCCTTGAGCTGTTCATCCTTCTTCTTTAACTGGCGACCAGTTTTTAGGAAGTCGGAAGTGACCACCCGTTGTGTCTCCTCCATGATTTCGACTTTATCTTGTGGCCGGGCCACCTTCATGTCCAGTCCGACAGCATAAATTTCATAGTCCTCGGTTGCATTTCTCCCTGGGGCTTGTTTATCCTTGGGTACATAGTTGCAAATTTTAATTCTTGGCGGGCCTCGTCATACGAAGCCTGTACTCTTGGCTCGGCGGGGGCATTGTCATCCTTTGTCCTTCGTCGCCTCATTCTATTTGCGCGTGCTTCCTTTCCACATCCTCTGCTATAACTCAAATGGTGATGAAACCAACCCACCTCGAAAGGAACATGAATGTAGGGATAGGTAACTTTCATAGGCGCATTTGTTTCTTCGGAGGGCGGCGGTTTGCGGAGAAAAAGTGTGGCACGTTCCATAGCTTAGCCTGGGGGTTATCAGCAGGGTTAGACATTTGCAACGGCTGAACCGGAGATTTAGTCGTAAGGCCCATTAGCCGAGGAAAAATAGTCGTTGCCTGGGTATCGGCTTGTTGCGATGGGAAGGGATCCGTAAGTATCAGAGGAAAAAGTGGGGGCCAATAGGAGGAATATTTTTGGAAAGCGAGGTGAGGAAAGTCTGAGCGAGCAGTAGGCGTTAGCATGCTCGGAGTAATTATAAACAGTTGGGCTTGCGAATATTGGGCAAATTCAACGGAATAAGCTGGACCAGAAGCAGAGGGTGGAGGGCTCGGATTAATGGCAGAGTTCTTGACGACAAGGGCGGATGCGAAAGATGAGATGAAGAGAGGAAGGTAATTGTACCTGCTGGGTCGGCGGTGGCTCCGGGATCGTTCGGGACTCGCCCGCAAACTCTGGCATTTGACTAGCAGCGGGTGTTTCTCCTTCGATGGGTTCATGTGAAACTGTCCCGATAACACTTTCCGTGCGCTGCCTTTTTGGGCGGACACTCACTAACCTCGGCAGTCGGATCCTTCTGCTGGGGCATTAGCCTGACCGGTTTAGCGGCCCATGTGCGTGTAAGCGAGCCCCTTGATATGTTAAAGCGCACATTAGTGCCCACATAGGCGGCATGCTCGGAACATTGCCTCCCTGCACTGAAGAGGATGATACCGCCGTTTCTTCCTCCTGCTCCTCGGAGCCCTCTGCTTCGCTTCACTGTTAGCACTAGAGATCGGGCTGGGATGGCCTTCATCCCACCATCTTTCAAATTCCTGGTCGTCCTTCAATTGATTATAAGGAGCGTTCAACTGTGTGTTTCCTGGCGGTATCTCCAGAAAGCTTTTATTTTTTCATCGCTCCATTCTTCGCCCACTTTCAACTTGTTATACATGTTGCGCTCTATCGGAAGGTTGTCCTTGGCCACGGCCACTGGAAAGTAGAACTTGTGCCATGGGCCCCTGGTATCCGGCGTAGGGATTTGTGCTAATTCAACAAAATCTTCATCTCTATCAGTCCGGCTATTACGCCGCTTCTCCCAGTATGGTCGGGGAACATGTGTAACTTTCATATGCGGCTCAGGTAGATCATTGAAAGGGTTGTAATCCCACTTATCATTTACTAGTACTAACCCCAGATGTGCCAGCTTGTCCCTTAGCAGCTCATGCGATTATTTTTTAACAAGCGTTATTGACTTGAAACTCTTCGGGCAAGTGAAGAATCCCTTCCTCTTGACACTTTCACAGCTACAGAACATGAAATCAATGATGCACACCTGCCGAAAAACCTCCAGTGCGAGCACTCTATCGGTGACGCAAGCCGGTAGCAAGGAAAGGCTTACCAATAAAGCCCCTCATTCGAAGGATCGTGAAATCCTTGCCCAAGAACCAGTCACAAGCGGGGGTGTAGCCTTGCAGAAATCCAGTCTGCTCAGTGTTAAGCCGGACGATATCACCCTCTCCGATCAAATCATTCAGGACCGGGGCTATGAAATAGTCCGCGAAGGCATAGTAGTCATATGTTTCGGAAAGGTAGGGTGTCCATGTAGACACCGGCTTTCTTTTGTTCTGCTCGTCAAAAATTGATAGTGGGACAAATCGGGCGAAGAAATCTGGATTCTGATGCAGGAACATGTGGACCAGGTAGGAAAGAAATCTAAATTTCTTCTCCGCCTGATAATTCTCTAGTTGCTGTATCATTTCTTCGACCATGAACTGAGCAAAATCATACCAGAAAAGTTCATGCTGCTTGCGAAACTGTATTGCAGGGCCCAGCTAAAAAGCCTCGATCTTCTCATTGGAATCTCGACCACAAACAAATGCCAGCATGGATATGGGGTCTTGGAGGTCATCGCGGAATGAACCACGTGATAATGGGATACTCGATGCCTTAGCAGACGCAACACCTTTCTTATTAGTCTCTTCTAACAGGAAATTGGAGCCGGTTTTCATCCTTTTCCATATCTTTTCCCCTTTGCTTGGGCGGAAATGCTCGATATTCTCCTTTCTTCTGTCGGGATCAGGAATACATAACATATGCCAGATGGCTTCTGGGCCGATATGAACCCTTAAATTGCGACCTTCAATGCAGTGGGTATCTGGATTATAGCGTTGAATAGCCGCGTCGACCACCTCCGGGCAATAGTGCACCAATGGGACCATGTATTGTGGAAGACTGCTAAGCTAGACTCTACTTGTCGTGGCATGGTCTACCCTTGGCGCTGATAACCTTGCACAAGCTGCCTCTCTAAGAGATTTAGGGTTCCTGGCAAGCTTTGGGTCATAGATATTAGCCCACTTTTCTTTAACCTTTTTCGGTTATTCCACTCTTTGGGCCTCTCCAGCTCCTCTGTGTTGGCTCTTTTCACCTTCGTGGGTATACCAGGAGTGGCATATGCTACATCCTCGTATACGTATACCTCGGCGAAGAACGAATAGCCAAATACAGTTCCTGGCTAATCTCCTCTTGCATCGGCTGAAGCTGAAGATTCCGACATTTTTCCTTCGCGGCAGAACTTGTAAGCTCCCTGGCTTTTGAATACGCTTGCACTGGATATACAGACAAAAAACACTTCGCCCCTTCTTTAGCTTTTGTAAAAAGACTTAGAAATATTAAGCGTTTTCATGCAATAATAGCAACTTTCCTCAAGGTGGTAGGCGAGCGCAAGCCCCTTGCATTTAATTCGGCATGTACCGTTAACTCCACAACTCGTGCAAGATGAGCTGATTGCTTTTTCGAGGCGGCCGAATTTCATCATTGCTTTCAAGAGATCGTGTGATACGCCCTGATCTCCTTGGAAATTGAGCTTGCAACTGGCTTTCTCACCTTGTGCTAGCATGTACCGGCAATTAATATCCCGGCCGGAATGATTACGCCAAGCAAACGATCACCGTCTGAAAAAGATACGAATATCGCCTCGGGTTCTGGGATGTGCTTGAGATTTAACACCATAGCATACGGCCATACGTCCCTTCACCAACAAGTGCCACCTTTTTAAAGCTTAATTAATTAACTTGATTTAATTAAGCATGCCTTGAGCCGTGCTACCATGCATGTACCAGCCCAAAACGTGAACAAACGCAGACTCGGCCTTCAAGATTGCGGCCAATATATATCACGTTGCTTACAGGCGGATTGGCATACGTCTTGTCAATTTTCTATAAATAGGCCAGTAGATAGCGAACAAACACACTTAGCGTTTAAGAAGTGATAGGCCAGTAGAAGACTGCTAAGCAAGTCTTTTCATAGGTTAGGTGGTGAGCAGATTTCGGCATTACTTAGCAGACTTAGGAATAGTGTTAGGAGAGATGGATACCCCAATTCGTCTCACCTCGTTCAAATCACAGACGGCGTTTGTAGGTGAGATCTTCACTAGAAGGCTCAAAAGAATGACGAAAAACAAACACTCGCTGGTTATAGTAGCCATTAAGTGGGTTCTAGGCAAGGACTGCGTTGAATATGAAGATAAGTATCGGGTGAACACCGATGTGTGTTCGCACTTTGTAGCGTCCATGCTGGACATTTGTGTCCCCCGGCCGCTTATCTTGAAGCTGGTCAAAGAAATATTCTCGAAGAAGTACCTGAATGGGCTCGACGAGGTTGTTACACATGCTGCGTACGGGATAGGCCTGCCAACAGCCAGCGACCTTCGTCGCTTTATCAAAGAAGAAGCTGTTGTCGTTTGGCTGTCATTCCTGAGCGGATTCCGCCTGCAGACCCGTGGCCAACACCAGCAAAGGGTTACCCAAGCCCTACATTTCATGTTCAGGAGCTACAACGTGATACCCTTCTACGATGTAGAATGGTACAATGACTTCAGGGACCTAGTGTATCCACCACCGACGACGGCCGCGTTGAATGATGCTGCCAGTGCCGCTGAGGAGTCTGTGGACGAGGAAGAAGCGGACGCTGCGGTAAATGTGTCGGTTGCTGCCAGCCATTCCTGTGGATAGATGACCCCCTTGCCTTGCTGCCTGATGATGTAACTCACCTGCTCCATATAAGCCTGATAAAAGGCCATCATATATATATATACTCTAATACTTGTACATTTTGAAAATCGGCATTCATGCCATTTTGTAACCCAGGAACATATATATAAATATATACGTCTCTTTTTAAGTGAAATCTATGCTCCTGTTTGCTTCTGTGTGCAATTTTCTGGGTTTGCAAATTTTTGTATGTTTTTTCTCCGTTTATGAGCATACTTTTGTGTTTAAGAAACTCCGGTGTTTTACCCACTAATGATGATGAGCGAATGCGTAGCAAGTCTAACTGATTTAGCAAAAGGATAGGCCAAAAACAGGAAAGGAAAATAAAAGCGTTATTTACAACTGTACAGGGTAGGGCTTGATGCTTAATGGAACAATTTAAGGTGAATCCCATTAACCGGGATTCCTAGAGGCTCTTGTTCCATATTTTCCAGCTCGAAAGCATTGTGTTGCATGCACCGAATGATTTTGAAGGGTCCCTCCTATAGGCTGTCAAACTTACCGTGCTGACCTGACTTTGCAGCCCTGCTGTCATATTTTAGCACTAAGTCTCCACTTTTTAGGCCTTGGTCGGAAGCTTTTTGTCAAACCACCGTTTGACCACCTGTTGACGGCCTGTCATTGCTTTTAGGGAATTTTTCCTTTTTTCTTGTACTTCCAATAGTTCGGCAAGCCGAACCTCCATGGCATCATTTTGTTCTATCTCAAGAGATTTCAACAACTGTATCGCCGGGATCTCCATAGAGATAGGTAACAGCGCCTCTTTCCCATATACTAGCTCATAGGGCGAAGTCTTGAGGACTTGTTTAGGAGTTATGCGGTTGGCCCAGAGTGTTTTTCGGAGATTTTTATGCCATTCCCTCTAGTGTTCTGAGCCAACATTTTTGAGGAGTCAGACTAAACTTTTGTTTGTCGACTCGGCTAGGCCATTTCCCTATGGATAATAGTTTGATGATGTTTTAAGGAATATGCCATTTTTTAATGCAAAGTGACATATCTTTGTGCCTACAAATGCTCTAGTATTGTCCGAAATGATTGTCTTCAGAGGGCCGAACCTTGTCACCAGAGCCTCGAGGAAGTCTACAATCTCTGCTTTCGTCGCCTCCTTAAGGGGAACAGCCTCCGCCCACCTTGTGAAGTAGTCTGTAGCTATTAAAATCCATTTATGTCCGGAGCTAGAAACCGGGTTGATCATCCCGATAAAGTCCAGGCCCCATTGCGCAAATGGTTCATCCACCACGATAGGTTTGAGGGGAATTGCTGAATTCTTCCTTCTGTCAGAGAAGAACTGACATTTTTTACAAGTCTTTGCCAGAGAGTAGGAATCATTGAAAAGTGTAGGCCAGTAATATCCAGCCCACGGGACCTTGATGGCGGTAGTTTTAGCGGAGAAATGTCCACCTTCGTCGCTATTGTGAAATGCGTCGAGGATCCTCTGCGCCTCCCCTGAAGTAACGCATCGTAGGAGCACACCATTAAAATTTCTTTTGAAAAGAACTCCTTCTATTAGCGTGTATCCGCAATTCTGAAGCCGATAATACCTTTTTTTTGGGATGAGAGGCCTGGCGGATACCTTCCGGTTCGCATGAAGTTCATTCTATCTTTCAGCCAATCATCTTCCGATCCCGATCCATTTATCAGGACGAGCTCTGGCTGTTCCTCTTTGGTAGGCAACTCCTCGTCCTGTGCCATAGACTCACACAGTCCTCTGCCTTTAATAGTCTTGGTAAGTCTGACCTCGATGTCATACTCCAGGATCTTGGTGATCCAATTAGCCATTTTTTCTGTAATTTCTCCCTCCATGATGTATTCCCGCACACTAGAATGTGCGACATATACTAGAACTTTGTTACAGGAAATTAGATGGCGGAACTTTTTAAGTCCCTTTACTATTGCGAAAGCCTGTCTTTCAACGAAGTTATAATTCGCCTCATATTCCTTTAAGGTTCGGGAATAGAACGCAACTGGATGCTCTCCTTTTCCTTCTCTATCCTTTTGAGTCAGAATAGTAGCGATACTGGACTTGCTACTGAAGGCATACATTATAAAATCTTTGTATTGATCTGGATTAATTAACACCGGGGCTGCGGAGATCGCTTCCTTGACCTTTTCAAATGCCTCCCGAGCCTCTGTTGTCCACTTGAAAATTTGATCATTTTTCAGCATTAGGGTGATCGGCCTAATTATTCCCACAAAATCAGAAATAAATTTAATGACAAAATTTACTTTGCCCAGAAAAGACTGGACACCTTTCTTATTTACCGGAAGGGGAAGTTCCTTGATAGCCCTCACTCTTTCGGGGTCAATTGAAATACCTTCTTTAGACACAACATGCCCTAATAGCTTACCCTGGGGTACTCTGAACACACATTTCTTTGGATTTAAGGAAATCTCGAACTCCTAGCACTTTTGAAAAACTAACTCCAAATGATCGAAATGATTATCTTTAGATTTAGAGAACACAATAAGGTCATCCAAATATATTAGGATAAACTTATTGAACAGTTCGCTAAATGCGACGTCCATAGCTCGTTGGAAAGTTGCCCCTGCATTGGATAAACCAAAAGGCATTTTAGCATATGCAAATGTTCCCCACTTCGTAGTGAACGTAGTCTTGTGCTGATCTTCTTCTTTAACTCGAATCTGGTTATAGCCAGAGAAACCATCCAGCAGAGAGAACATTTCTGATCCTGCTATAGTCTGGAGGATCGATTCCATAGAAGGCAATGGATAGTGGTCCTTCAGAGATGCTCTGTTCAGGTCTCGGAAGTCCACGCATAAGCGGATATCACCATTCTTCTTTCGACTGGTACCAGATTTGATACCCAAGTACTATGTTTGATTGGGAAGACAATACGTGACTCAATGAGCTTGGTTAGCTCTTGTGCCATCAAGGCTTCAATTTTATGGTTGACTGGCCGTGTTTCTGTCGGACTGGTTTCACACCTTCTGTTAGCTCAATAGTATGTTGAATGATGCCAGGATCATAACCTTCCAGATCATCGTAGGACCAGGCCACTACTCTATATTTCCCACAGAAACTGATAAGCCTTTCTCTATCTTGCTATGTGAGACATTTTTCCGACCCGAAGGTTCCTGTCATCGGAAACCCGAAGGTTTTCATAATCACTTTTTTCCGCCACGAATTTTCGCTTATCATTTCGAGCGTCACTACAATCGAAATTTTTTTTCGAGAGTAACCAATCCTTTCGGAAGCTTATTTGACTTTAGCTGCATAATTTGTCCTTCGTAGGCCTCGGCGATCTTTGGTTGAAGTTGATCAGCAAATTCCCCTGAGTGTTGAATAAACGAGGCGATGTGTTCATCGCTCTCAAAAACCTGCCAACTCTGATCATTGTCGGGGATTGCTGGTCGAACAAGCACTCGCACTGAATATTTGTTCTGAAACAAGTCGGAAACAGGATCAAACTGGGCACCGATCACCGCCATGCGATCTGCATCGCCATTCTGCATTCGGGGGACAGTTAGGATGTTGAAAGCTTCAAAACTTTCTACAAGGTCCCAGATTCGATGCCGATAGGATCTCATGCGGATATTCTTTGCTGCTGAGATTCCTCGGACCTGATTAACTACCAGTTCTGAATCTCCGAACACAATCAATTGCTTGATACCCATTCGTTCCGCTAGGCTTAAGCCTTGGACTAACCCTTCATATTCAGCCTCGTTATTTGAACAGGCGAATTGGAAACGGAAAGACCTCAACAACTTTTCATTCTGTGGGGATATTAGACATATCCCTGCTCCAGCTCCAACTTTGCTCCTTGCTCTGTCAAAATATAATGTCCACAGCTCATTTGCTTGGTCATCGTAGGATTGTTTGGCGACCTTCGGAAGAATTTGGTCTTCATCATAAATTACATATGTGCCTAATCCAGTAGCATGATAATTCCCGAAAGGATCATTATTCATGTGTGCACTCAACAGAGCATCTTCCTCATCATTTCTATCTCCGCTCACCCTCTCCTCTTCTAGCAGTTCTACATTGAACATGTCCTGCTTGGTGATGGAGGTATGTGCTTGGTGCCACGTGGTCATGTGCGGCCTCAAAATTAATCAAGGCCTCATCCGCCACGTGTTCGGAATGTAGAGCCTCTGATTCTATCTTCATTTTTGCACCATGCTTGGTCCTAAGTATTAGATGTGACCAATCTAAAGACAAATATCCACCCACCTTTGAAGTAAATTCTCGGGATAGACAGAGACCGAACATAGGAGGAACATCTATGATCACTGTATCTTGCGGGACCGTGATACTTGGGCAGGAAAATAGTGTTAACGGAAGCGCTTTGATGACACCCACAGTATCAACTTTATTTCCATCCAGCTGCATCACCCCCTTCTTCATAGGCTGGTAGCTGAGTCCCAGGGCTTCGGCTATGAGTTTCGGCATAACCGTCGTACTAGCGCCAGAATCAATCATAGCGTTGTGTAATAGCTTCTCCCCTACAATGAGGGTCAAGAAGAAGGGTTGAGGTTTTGGCCTACCTCCGCCATGCGTATGGGATTCCTTCGCTTTGTCTGTGAGAACCTTAGCTGGTGGCATTTGATAAACTACCTCCGTATTGGCAGACGACTCTGTTGGTGCTGAGTTGATCTCTTGTTGAAGCGCCTTTTGTAGCATAGTTTTCTGTTCCGGGATAGCTAGAATGTCCCATAAAGACACATTAGCGGATGATTTCTTCAACTGCTCCACCACATTAAAAGGTGAGGAGCTCAGAGATTTCTGCTCCTTTGCTCTTTTTATAATAATTTCCTTCCACGGTTGAGAAGAGAAAGAGACGGTCGAAGCGCCAGGAATTTGATCGGAAACGTCTTTGCATTGCGGGCTGTCCGAAAGTGAAACAACGGGCTCACCGGTGAATCTCCTCTTTGAGCGTGTGTTATAGTCGGACTGTACCCGCGGCGTTTCGGCTGTGGTCGTGTCATTTGCAAACACCATTTCCTCATCCTCCATCCATGAGAAGAGCGCATGATCAGGAACAATATCGGACTCTTGCTCTAGGGACATTCCCTACATTTGCGCGGTAAGGACCGCATTCTCCATTGCCGAGGCATATATGTACTCTCCATTCTCTGTCGCAATACCTTGACTATGTTGCTCTGCTACCCTTTGTTGTAAGTTGCCACGCGGACAATTTCGGGGCATATGCGCATCGTTGCAAGGGAAGCACCATGGATTGATGTCATCAATAAGATTGTTTTGTCCCGCGGTTAATTCTCTATTATAGCTCAGCGACGCACCTGCCAGCGGCGTAGGCACCGAAACCATTTGGTTTGTAGCCGCCGCAGGTGAATTAGTGCGAGGCGCATTCTGATATTGATTTTGCTGATAGGTAGGCCGCCCACCTTGATAGTTTTGATATGCAGGCCGTGGAGGCATTGCTTGGTTCCGCTTGAGAGTTGTTATATCGTTTGCCATAGTCCGCAACATCTCCTTGAGGTCGCCCATTTCATTCTTGGGAGGACCCGATGTGGAAGCCAAGTTTTCGGGAGTGGCTGCGTATGAGTACGCTGACTGGGGAGTCGCTGGCGCACTGGTCGACACAACCTCTTGTGCTGCGTTTGATATCTCAGGAAATATCGGCACAACAAGTCGAGGAGGCAATTTCCCGTAGTCTATCAAGTGATTCTCTGCTTTGATAGCGGTGGCATATGCATCTGGTAAAGTGGCTCCTCCCAAAGACTTGATCATCATAGAAATGTCGGGATTGATGGACTTTAGATAAAACATGATCGCCAATTCTGGAGTCGGGCGGATAGTTACAGGAATCCTCCGCCAACTTGAGTGAAATCGGGCATTGAAGTCCGTCAGAGCCTCCTGGGGTGCTCGTTTGATGACGGATAACTGATAATATAGCGAAGAACGATCTCCGTCATTTGAGAACCTTTCATAGAATGGATCTCCGAGATCATCCCAAGTGCGAATGGTATTAGGAGTCAGTGTTTGGTACCAATCCAGAGCTTTGCCTTTGAAGGACGCAGCAAGGAGCCTCAGGGCTACATTCTGCGCTGTGATACCGTGTACCAGACATACATCCGCTACATCCTGCAAATGCTCTGCTGGCGTTTTTGTGTTATCTTCGACGAATTTGGGAAGAGCTTTTAGGGCCGAAACCGGAATAGCGCCCCAAACACCAGGCGCTACCAGAGCTACCAGGGGGCTTCCAGCATCCCATGCTACATAGTTTCTATTCGCGGCCGGCAACATAGTGAGAGGAAAGGGTGGTGGGAATGGAACGGTTACTAACTGATTTGCGGCCTGGACTGTCCCTAATGGAGGCACTAGTAAACTTGGGTTATTTGCAGTCTGGGATCTAGTTACAGGTCGATGGCTCATACACCCCTCTATAAGGCAATTTCATTAGTTTGGGTCCCACCGGGTGTGCCAGAAAAAAGGACAAACTGTTGACGCCAAAATTTGACGAGATAACAGTGCCTTATGGGAAACTCAGTTCAAGGGGGACCCTTTGCGCCAAACTGAGTGACCTCCGGGTTTTAAAGAAGTCGGCTTCTTCTATAATGGGCTTTTGGAAAGGGAAAAGGAAGCAGATATAATGAAACAAATATTAATCTAAGGCAATGCGCCAAAGCTTACTGATAGGCACGATAAATCATAGACTTAAGGGCCTGAATGTTATTGTTATGTTCCAAAACATCGAAAACTTAAAGCTATAGCATAAACAATTCATTTAATTGACATAAAATAGTATCGCATACATTCTTACTGCTAAGAAGAGTCATTAAGACATGATTTAGATAAACAAGTTTGTATTCAATGTATAGAAGTCTCCTCAAATGAAGTGCTTAAGACAATAAGAAGCACAGTTTAAAGTTTAATCAAAACATGAAAAACAGAAAGGCCGAACAATAGGCACAGTCTGAAAGTTTCCTGCGAATAAACATGCAAAAGAGGTCTGGTGTCTCTTGCTAAAACCAGTATTCTTTCAAAAATCTTGGACCCCTCTTTCTTCGACAGAGAGAGTATATATAGTCGGAGAGCAAAATCCCATCGCTTTGGAGAGCCGTAACAGAAAGATCCCACAATCTCCTGTAATGATGCCCGAATAAGAATATTCCCAATGTCATTACAAGAGCAACCAATCAGAACACAGCATCCAGTTGATCGGTTGCAGGCGTGCCCTTTGTAATGATGGCAGCGGTCCCAACCAAGCTTCGAAGCGACAAGTGCCGCCCACCGCTTCAGAGAACCATGACGAGCGGCATCTGATAACACTATCCCGCTTAGCCAGCCCATAGCCTGCTTTGATAATCAGTGTAAGGCACGTGGCAACAAATCGCGGCCCGAATGAGAACTCCTCCTACTGCTGCCGAGAGATTGCGAAGAAGCGACACGTGTTCAAGGGACTAAGGTCACTTTGAAAATGGAGGAAGGCCATATGAACCGGGTGGCGAAAGACGCGTGGCCGCGTTTCGCAACCCGCGGTGTTCACATCCCTGCTGCTGTTAAAAGGCTGTGAACCGTTGACACGTGGCTGAAGGTAGGGCCCGCCAGAAAATAAAGAAGGCCTACAGAAATATTTCGCAGCCCGCAGCTGCATATTCTATCCCTGTAAGGAAAGTTTGCGATACGCCGCCACGTACCAAGATGTGGGCCCCTCTCAGAATCTTAGGAGTGCTGGCCCTTTATGGAAGGCTTAGCAACCCGAAGAGAACACAAAGCAACAGAAAATAAAAAACCCCGTAGGCAAGACACGTAGACGCCCATCGTAGCATTTCAGGACCCGAAAGGGGAGCCGCTAGCCGAAGTTGCAAAGTGAGAAATGCGCAAAGGGAAAGATCAAAACCTGCCGGGAAGCCGAATAAACTCGGAGACGCACAGGCCAGCGCACGAATGTGTACAAAAAGAACCCGAAGGGAGCTGCTTGAATCATTATTTCAACAGAGACCATTGTGAAAGTCATGACTAACCCAAAGAAGTTGAGGCTTGATAGACTCACAGGCCTTCCAAATGCTCTTAGTAACAAATGTACCTTGTATCTAGACAAATTACCTCAAGGTGAGGAAAGTATAGAGTCCAAGTCATTTACATGTCAGCCACCTAGTAAGAATTCCCTAATGAAATGCAATGCCTAATGAGAAACTTTCAAGTATCATTCCCTTTCAAAGCTTTGATGATCCATTTAGCACAAGAAATAATGCCTTGACAACATATTGAAAGTAGTTCTAAACCACCAGCAATACAAGGGAGACAACAAAATTCTCAAACAACACGATAAAATCCTTTAATTCTCATTTGCAAAGGCCCAAAGAAAGTTTCTAAGTGGCTTCTCAATTTTTTGACAAAAGGCCTTAGAAAGGACCCAACAAGAGAAATAATAAACTTGGATGGCAGCTAAAATTTTAGAACACACCTATAATTTGTCAATCAAAGAGAGAGGTTTAGTGATCAAATCGTTTAATTTTTTTTTAATTATAACAATGACAACAAGTGATAACTTTAATAAACCCTTCCTCCTTATATATATAAGAGAGGAAGGGTTTAGCGAATTTATCACTAGTCTCATTGTTATATATATATATAGGTGAATTATATAAAGTTTGAATTTATATAATATTTATGACAATTTACGTCTGTTTTGAAAGAAAATTTTGTGATTTTTTTTTTTTTTAAATTATATTATTTTTGCTAGCAAATTTAGATGTATTAGAAAAATAAAATATTTGAGTTGGCAAATTATCTATTTATTAAAAAATAAAATATTTGAATTGATGAACAATCTATGTATTAAAAAAAAATGAGTTGAAGAATTATCTTTATTAGAAAAAAAAATAAGTTGACAAATTATCTAACATTTAAAATATATATAATGTGGTTGGTGGAAATATTTTGATGCTAAATTACAAAGATTAAATTATTTCATAATTTTTTTAACTTGATAAAAAATAAATTCTTTAATTAAAATTATATTGATCAACGAATTAAGTTGTCTTTTGTGAGAAAATTTTGGCATGCCAACATTAAAGAATTAAAACTTTCTAAAATAGTCATTGCCATTATTATAATATGGATATACATCCATGCAAAAAAATATTGGTGAACAATCAATAATAATTTTGAATAGAAAGATAGGTCCTTTTTAAGAAATATTTTGCATCGTCCAACATAAGATGATAAATGAAGTTTAAGTTGTATATCATGTGGAAATTCTAACACACTCGCATTAAGAGATAAAAGTTTTCAAATAAGCATTACCACTATTATTGTAATACAAATATCATATTTCATTAGTAAAAAAAATGTTCATGAGAATTCAATAATAATTTTAAATAGAAATATAGGTTCCTTTAAATAAAGATTAGACATCATTTGATATAAGACTATCAATGGCTTAAGTTGTTTTCTATGAAAAATTTAGACACAACCTTATTTGAGAATAAAGGCTTTGAAATAAGCATTACCATTATTATTATAAACTGGTATAAGTAAGCCCCAAATATTTATGGTTGTAATTGGTAAGGACATTGAACATTATGGAATAACAATTTAATGTGTCTTGCATAATATGATGATCCAAATACAAACATTACCAGCATATCTTCTTTAATTATTTATTTATGTAGTTAAGGAGAGGTCAAAATTATAAAAAGCTTTCTAATTTATGCATTTTCCATAGACTAAAGAAATATTGTATCTTTAATTAATAATATTTTGATTAAAATTTAAAAAAAATACTAGATGTCTTATCATGAACCTTGCAGCAAATACATAGTTACCATTAATAGTATAATCAACCGCTAGATTAACCTCCATTATCAAGTAAGATAATTTAAACATCTCTACAAGAAACCATTGCCCCAAGTAAAAAGAAAATAGCATCAACCAAAACTTTAGTTCTATATAAAAGGAACCACTCACTTGATCTTTATAGAAAAGAAAAAAATGATGGAAAATTCAAGGAAACCCATTGTTAAACCCTCTTTCAAGCCACCTTGAGGATGAGATCTAGTAATAGAGGAATTGGCCAAATCTCATGAGAAAAAATGTCATAGATAGATAGTTCCTACAAGCCAAGATCTTCTTCAGGCCATCAATTGTTATTGATAACCTATGATCCACAATAAAGGCTTTGAATAATAGATATTTTGCCAACATTTTTGTCAACTCCACATCATGTGCATTGTTTCCATAATGTTAGAAAGAAAAATAGAGACAATGTCACTCTAAAGGTTATTTTGTGGAAAATAATCTAGAAACCCAAATAGTAGTTTCTACATATGTATTATTCAAAAATAAAATTTTGCTTAATTTGATAGTATCAAACCCACATCTTTGTATTTCTATTTATTTAGGCAAAGTTGAACTCACCTATTAAGCTATAATTTCACTACGACAATCTTTGGAAGAAAAGGAAAATAAAAATATGGAACATCATATTGTTAATGTAAATAGAGTCATTATCATACCTAGTTAGCTAATCACCTTTCTAGGATTGACCTATTCACACATAGCTTAAGTTTACTTAGGTTTATTTTGCTTTTGTCTCACTTCATATGGTTGAGACATGTGTCCTAATGTCTTGAGATACCTATTTACACTTGCTCACACACTTGTCAACTGAGCTCACAAGTGTCCCATCTTTAGATGGGTAGTCAATATTTCACTCCCAACTTCTCACCTCCTCATCCTTGCCTATATATGTAAAGTTTGATCATTGTATTTATACACTCATTGTATCATATATTGAAAGACATATCATTGTGCTCGTATTTTTACTTGTGGAAGGTTATCAATTTGAGCTTTTTGATCTTGGCATTCTCCAACATGGTATTAGAGCCATGAGAGCAAATTCCTTCCTGTATCAGTATGACTCCTGCACATAGCTCTATTAATGATGCATCATCAAGCCAAAGAGACAATGCCATTACATCCAAAATGCTTGAGAAACAAAAAATATATACCTTTCATTTCATCAATTTCAATAACTTTGATTTTTTTTCAATTTGTTGGACCTTTGTGTCAGTTGTTCAAAAATTGTTAAATTGTCCATTCTACCATTTAGGTTGTTATTTATTGGTCACTAAAATTTCTTGACCCAAATCAACCTATTTCCAAACAATTTGTAGTCATTTTGACTTGTTTGGAGGCTTAATATTCTATTTGTTTTGTCTCATTTGTTGTTGATCTACCTCAATGCAAGATCGTACAAAAAAAATTATGAGGCATTAACATTTTTTGCAGGTTTATCTTTTAAACCAGAGGTGACACCAAGTCTTATGTTCACATAGCTTGGTTGGAAAGCTAACAAACAAGCTCGACCTACCCACACGACTTCATATATTTCCTCACCTGCGACCCTCCATGCTAAAATTTTACACAGGGGTAGATATAAAATGGAAGGCTAAAATGTTGATAGCTCAATTGAGAACCAGCTCACATCATTTGAGATGTGAAACGGGAAGATGGAAAATACCCAAAAAAGGGTGGTCAGATGGAATTTGTTGTTTCTGCTCTTTGAGTTTAGTTGAGACAGAGTGGCACTACGTTATGGAGTGCAAAGCTTCTGAGGACATCCGATATTGTTACTCAAATTTCTTAAAAGTCAAATTGTTAGTGGCTCTATTTGAAGAGGAAAAGATTGATAAAACAACAAGTTACCTGACCAAAATTCACAGCAGAAGAAACAAAATCAGCAAAGAGATTGAAAACAACAGTAGGTAGTTTGGTGCAGCGGTTTTGTTGTGTTGGCAAAGGCGGTTTTCCGGTTTTATCTCTTGGGTCCCATAGACTGGCTGGTCTCATAGACGTAATTAAAATCATTCATCCATTCATGCCTTAGACCTACACACCTCTTACTCCCTTGTGCATTTACACCTGGACTGTTCGAGAGAATAGAAAGCTACTTACAAGTGGTACAAGGGACTGTATATGCGCACTCCTAGATCATACCACTTGTTGGTTACAAGATCGTACCTGTAGATCACAAGCCCTTTAATCTCTCGGCACAAGACAATGAGCTGAGTGCTTGCACAAAGTGATTCCTTATTGCTTGAAGCAAAACTAGAATCAGAGGGTAGATCAGGCAATCTCCTCCATCTCCTTGAAAACGGATCAAACGCACGACACTCAAATTACTAGCAAGCATGTAAACCCACTGCTCAACTATCTCCTCTTTTTTGTCCCTCGACCTGCATTGTGCGTATATTTATGTTCATTGTTGGGGTTCAGTAGGGTGCCATACATGTATGAATCTCCTTCTCACCTTGAGCTCGGATTCTTTGGGATCATTTACCCTTGTCTACTGCACTGTTTGTTGTACGACTTCTAGAAGTGGCCTTCACACCCACTACCATACAGCTCGGTGGATTTATCACATACCCACGTTTTACTTGCAAGCACGACTTTACTCTCCTTACAGTGCAAGTTTTTTTCATCCCAAGTGAGGTTCTATCTTTGTTGCATCTATGACTAGGTAGTTTGCATTGTAGAGGCTCGCGACCCATTTGAGACTCCCACACCCGCAACATGGGTGTCTGTTGCTGATCGATCTCCATACCCTACACGGCTTCTAAATTGGTGGGATATCTGCAACTATATGTGCTATTGATTTTTTGTGAAGCTTTCTATAACAATCTACAACATTTGGCACAAAGGAGATTAAAGTTCCACAACTTGCCGAACTCCCCACTTGGCGTGAAGACCCGACACTTATTTTGAGGACCAAGTCAACATCCAACAATTATTCCAACAAAGAAGCGTGTACCTTTCCCTTAATTTGGGCTTATCTCACACCTGGGATTTTTTTGGTTTTTTTTGTGTAGCTTGCAAATGGAGAGTCAAAATTTCTACCGTGAATAAAAGGGAAGTCGGTTCTATTGTCAACATTTTGACATTATTGAGATGTTTTGAATTTGGTGTTATTTAATTGTATATTTTGACCTCTAAAATCAATATTGTAAGCAAATTTCAATGGGACATAACTTTCACCTTGATTATCAAAATTATGTAAGTTTTTTTATTTCTAGCAAAATTTTGTAAGGAATTCAATTTTGTATGTAAAATTAAGATTTCGATAGTCCATTTTGTAGAAACCATTATGCATTATTAATTGTCGATTTGACATCTTATTTTCACAACTTACATAAATTCTCTTGCACATTATTTTGGGGGGCTGCAATCAACACTAATCATTTTTGGGGGGTTAATCTTGCATTTCACATTGACTTTTTGCTTATAATTAGACCATGTCTAGAAAATGTAAATATTATAGGAGCAATCAATATGTGGATGAATTTTGTCCTCATGTCTCCAATCAAATAGTCGACTTATTATTGGAGCTTGCAAAAAATAATCTCACTAAGACATCTTGTGAGAAACCATCATTTGGGGATGAACAATCAAGTCGGATGGCTTATATTAAGATCTCATCGCCCACATCACCTGTTGCTACATTTGAATCTGGTGTTGACTCATTCATGAGTTCTATAGATTCTTTGCATCAAGACATTGTTATCATCGTTCCAGATCTGCCACATTGGAATGCATATCTACCAAATATCACATCTTTGTTTGTAGAATCCCACATTGCAAATTTGGATGACGCCATTGAGGACTTTCATCTCATATTTGATGATAGCTTCGATGAAGTTACATCACCATTGTCATCTTTGGATATTGCTCTTGTCTCACCTACATCAACTTTTATCGTGACAAATTGTGCAAACATCCATGAGTTGGCCTATCCAACTCAGTTATCATCATTTGCAATAGCATTAGATTCACATCTGTAACATGCCCATTGTTCTACCCAGTAATTTTTCTATGTTTTACCCACAAGTGAATGGATTATGCTACTAACATTATGAGCAATAAAAAAATTTATTTTCAATTGAATAACTATTACACATTTGAAACAAAGCATTCCAAACTTTCCCATTGCATAATCAAATAATCATTTCATTAATACAAGTAATGATTTCACATTACATAAATTCAAGATAACATTTCACATTTACATTTTTCATAGAGATGGATACATGATTACATACATAGCTTCTACGAGCTTACTTGAAATAGAAATACAAATGGGCTAGAATATCTTTCTACAAATCTTGGTCAACAACTGCATGAGGAGAAGCATCACTCAAGCACTTTTCCACCGCCATGGACTTACTATGGTCCCCCACACATCTAACAAACTTAGTGAGATGACCCTTCCTTTCGACGAAGAGATTGGTTTGGTAACCTCATAATCCTAGCCTTTTCTGAGCATGGTGTTGTGTCCTGTATATCTAGAGCTACCATATTGTGGCTACAACTACATGTATGAAATTCCCAACCTAGTATGTAAATTCATCACAGTGAATTGACAATGTAAATAGTGGCTACTTACACTACTTTGGCCAAGGAATTCATCACCCAATACTTCAAGTGAGAGTCATTTGTCCACCATCTTCCTAGCTCGATTTGGTTTGACCATTAATACCCTATACATAGGCTACCCCCTTTCCCCTTGATTATTCTAACCCCAAGAATAACCAACTAATAACTCATATTTAAATGGCATTGCTACTAATTATCTCAAAGCAACTCTATCTTATGCTACGTAAAGTATAAATTAAATACATTCATATAAATTCCAATATAGTACAGATACACACACACACATACATACATACATATATATATCAAATAGAAAGGTTTCACAAATGCAAAAAATAATCAAGAAACATGCAAGCATATCCAAGCATCATGACACACATTTAAAACATTCCTATGCAAACATGACAAACATGAATAAATAACCTTTCCAACATAAATAACAAAGGAATAGAAATCAGCATGCCTGTGTAAAAGCTCCAACTAATAATTCTTCCTTCCTAGCTTAATTCCTCAAGCTTGCTTGCAACTTCCTCTAAATACAACCCAATTCCCACTTCTAACCTCTTTTGCAACTTCCTCTAAGGACAACCCAATTCCCACTTTTAACCTCTACCAAAACTCTTAACAAATACTAATGCAAAATAACAAAACAACTCACTAACTCTCAAGCTCTCAACTCACTTTGCACGAAAATACAACAAAATAACAATGAAGTAATCAGAATGAAAAGTGTAACATATGGTAGAAAGAGCACCTCTATATATACTAAAATTTGAGCAACCAAAGGCTACAAACAAACTAACAATCCCACCACCTTTCTACTTCCATGTAACAACTCAGCTAATTAACTCACAAATTTGCAACACATGACAATCCTCACATTTCAAATGGCTGAGTCTACTTGTTTCAAGAGACAAGACTCTTTTAGTAATTCAATGAACAACAAAGCCTTTTATCAGGTTTCCTACTTGGTTTGCAAGTCGACTACCCTTCTATATTGTTGCCAATTTAACATTGACTAGGTTTATGCATATCCAAAGGTTTACAACTTCATATTTTCTTCCATAAGCTACAGGTTTTAGCACCACATTTCATGTTTTAACGCCCCAAATGGTAGCGCAACCAAGACTTCTTCCATATGTTTAAAACTACATTCATTTTTTATGTCAATGTATATACTTTATTCCATATTTCATGTGCGACTTTTGACTTGTTCTTTACTTTGTTTCATGCGTAGAATATACACTTAGCAATGCATTAACATATGAGGTTGCATTATATGTGCATAAGCTTATTTAAATTGCTTTATTAATATCAACTCCAACACTATACAATGCGCTTTAAATATATTTCAAATACATTTTTTTTAAAGGTAAGTTATTACCATTAAGGGGTAGTTCCCATTTTATAAAATCATTTGAAAACTTGTATAATGGCAAGATATTTCATTTTCCAGATTTTCTTGCTTACTGATCATTTCACCAAATATGTCTCTTATCATATTCTAACTCTTGGTGCCGCTTAATTTGTCGATCCTGTAGAAGAATACATCAAAACAAATAATGATCTGACAGGTACTAAGGTAGTATGTTCCAACCTATGGGAATGTGGACACGTGATTCCAATGCACACCACCATTTCAAAGGTTAAAGGTACCATGGAATCTAATGAACATTATGTTTTCATGAAACAGGAAGTCGATTGATATGATCTTTTGCTTGTGTGAGGCAGAGGAATTGAAGGCGAATTAATGGCGACAACCCAACACACGAAATCTTGCATCATTAGAAATGTTATGGCAAGCACATTGTTCAGTTTTAAACTAGAGGAGATCCATAATATGGGGAGGTTCGAACAATTTGAAGACATGGAAACACTGATAAGACTCACAAATGAGAAAGGGCAGCCAACATTTCTTGGTATAATCACAGATCATCGACTGAAAAAGGTTGTTCGGGAGGGTTCCCATTTGACCATTAAGGTAGTTAAACTAATATTGGACCAGAAATATTCGACCCACATCTTCTAGGTAATTTGGAAGAGACATTAGCAGCAACCCGTTTGGGTGTTGGGATGCCATTTCTAAGAGATTTAGATCGACTCTATGACCTTGTAGTGCGTTATCATCCTTTCCTACTGGATTTAGTAGGATAAGATCTTTTAGATCATCATGTTTGAGTTGTCTATGGGTTCATATTTTTGAGGAATCTTTATAATCATGAACCAGCGCAAGACTTCCAGTGGATACTTGATTTTATGGAAGATGATGAGGAGTAGGATTTGCAAAATATTTTTGTCTTTTTTGTAGCCAATCAATCAATATCCTGGTAAGAGGAGTCCCAACCAAATTAATGTTCCAATTTAAGTGTAAATCTAGGTGTTTGTAAAAACCTCTACGAAGAATTATATCCTTGTAAAGTTATCACAAAAGAACCTTTAAATACTTATTATATTCAAGTTTGGGTTTATAAATCAATTATAGTTTCTATGGGTATCTGCCTTAATATGTTGTGAACAATTTGGAACCATGAATTTTGGGTTTTGTCAATAGTTAGCTTTTAAACGAGATGAACTTGGTTCTTGGCTAGACCCTAGGGCTCAAGTATATCCTTGTAAGCAAATGCTTTCTTTTGGTACTACAGAATATAATGCATTGATTTACAATGTGCCAGTATGATGCATAAACAATAGTTGCATTTAAGTTTTAATAAGAGGAATTGTTTGCATGCTTTCCGTTCAAAGTTTAATTTAGTGATGAATCTAGAATAATTCCTATTTGAATTTCTTATTTTATGGGAAAATTTGATGCATATCCAATAATTGTAATAAAACTTTGAAATGATTCAAGGATTTTCATGATTTTTGTTCAAAGTTTTTCAAATTTAGTGGCAACTATAATCAGGAAATAATGATCAAGGCCACAAAATTCAAAAAGTTTTATAAATGAACAAGGTTTTTGGCCAAACCCTAGGACACAAGAAATGCTTGCATTTGGTACCATATAAATTAGGGTTTATGCACCATTCACTTTCAATAGTTGCATTTAAGATTTAATTCAAGAAGTTGTTTGCATGGTTTCGATTCAAAGTTTAATTCAGTGGCGAATCTGGAAGTAATGGTCAAGATATTACTTTTACGTTTTTAATTGAACAGACCAATAAATTCAAGGGTTTTGGGATAAACACAAAACCACTATATATTCCTATGAATGAGTACCTCTTGATACCAAAGCATAATTCCTTTTTAAATTTCTTGATATGTGGGCAAGTTTGATGTTTATTCAATATTTATATTTAAACTTCAAAGGTTTTCATGATTTCAATTCAAAGTTTTTCATATTCAACGGCGAATGTGATCAGGAGGTAGCAGTCAAGGCCACAAACTTCAAAAGATTTAGAAATCAACTTAATAGTATTCATTAATGCATCAGATCTATGAGGGTCATAGTAGGATTAGAAAGAACCCCTAGATTGTGTCTTTTAGAATAAGTACAGTGGCACCAGGGAAAACTTTAGTGGTGAATCTTCGCCAATTGGCGAATTCTAGGAATCGGCCAAGTCAAAATTGGTGAATTTATTACACCCAACAGGTGTCCAAATCACCCAAATTTTACAAACTATAGGTCCAGTGCATGTCCATTTTCCAATGAGTTTTTTTATGAGGCATATTTAAGCAACAAATTCGCCATTGTCAAACTACGCGTTTCAATTGGACCGACTAATATTTTCGCCTCGAATCCTGAAAGCATTTAACAAAACACCTATATATTCGCCAATACTATTAAAACAACATTGTATTAGGACCCATTTCGCCAATTAAAATTTACAAATAGTTGCTTGTGAAGACCCATTTCGCCAATTAAAATTTATAAATAGTTGCTCATGAGGACCTATTTCGCCAATAACATTAAAAAATAATTACATTTGAGGACACATTTCACCTTAAAATTACAACGTATTATTGTATAAGCACGTGGGATTCGCCAACTTTTTAATATACCATTTAAAAATCCCACGGAATTTTCCAAATATGGAATTATGGATTGATATAAATACAATCGAAAGTGTCATTTATTCTTACACATTTTGTTCAGTTTTGAGGTTCTACTTCTCGATTCAGAAGTCAGCAAAAGCTGAAAATGTAGACTTAAAAGGTGAGTGATCATTTCTTCATAGTGCTATTACTTATAATAATAAGTTTTCTTTATCTCTTTTCCATTCTTGCTTCAACAAAGTGAACCTTAGAACAAACTCTGAAGTTTTGAAGTTTTTGAAACCTCTGACCCACTAAGTAGAAAGATGACCAGGAAAGACTTGCAACTCAACAAAGTGAACCATCAACCAAGTCGGAGAATTTGGAAGTTATGAAAATTTAGAACTCCGTGACAAGGTTATAAAACTCTAAGGACTAGCGACTAAGGTTAGGAAAAGCCAAAAATTTTATATTGTATTCCATGGTATTGAATTTGATATGTGATTATGCATCATTTTTAAAGAACAACACTTATCACACTACTTATAAATTCCTATTGCATTTCCATTCACACAATCTTTGATAAATAACTGAAAGGAATATTACTAATCCATTCCTTGAACAGAAGCTAATAGTTCAACATCCATAACTTATAAGTTATAAGCTAACAGAAGCTAACAGTTCAACATAAATAACTTATAAAGGCATCCACCCAACTTAAACAATAAAAGCTTAAACTACCAAATCACCTAAATTATACTGAGAAATCCTTACGCATCCATCGCCATAAAATATTTATTCATAGATAAACATTCCACAATAATGAAACTATCCAAAAATCTATCATTCCAATAATAGACAATCCACTGGAAAATATAGAGTTTTTGTTTACTTGATAACAGTTTCTTGAAGACAACCATTTTAGAAATTAAAATAAAAATTCTTTGAAGTATCAAGAGAGCCAAATTAAAGAAAATAGCATAAAAGCTAAAAACTAAACAGCGGTCCCACTCCCAACACCGATTCCTTCGCTTTCAATTATTTATGCCTCCTTCTCCTTCAATAACGCCTCCTATGCCTTTACTCTTTGCCTGTATTCCTAGTACTTGGTGACAATTGCGGTGATGTTTTTGCTTCCTGGAGTTGTAGTAATCTGTAACCTGGTTCTCCATGTGACCAAAGCCTTTTAGACTCAACCAACATCTGAGATCTTTTCTCTTCTCCACATTTATAAGTCCTTAGGTGGATCTCCATTCCATTGAGTTTCAAGAAGGACTCCCATGTCACTGTAGCAGGATCAACTATTTCTTTCTTGAATATATCTCTAAACTTCAGAGAGATCTCTCTTATATCTAGAATGTTTTCATCAAACTCATCAGTAATTTCCACTCCTAGAATACAACAATCTTCTTTAACTTCCACCAACATTTCATAATATTGATCAAGTGTATTATTAATTTCCTTCACCAAATTATCATACATATTGAATTTCCATTCCAATGAAACGGACTAGGAAGGGTCTAGCTTATTCACAATTTGCTCACCAATTAATATCTTTGGATCCATAGAGTTCAATTCTTTCATTTCCTAAGAGAGCACATAGAGACTAGTTTGATCTTTTATGAGTTGTTGAAATTTTGTTACTAACTCCTCCCTCTTCTTAACAACTCAAGTGTAAAAGAGCACAGATTTATTCAGAAAGAAGATAGCTTCTTGAGATATTTTATCGATCCCCTCACAAGCAACTCTGGAATAGCTCAAATTATTTTTAATTTTCTCTATGGTGAGCACATCGATGCCCTCTACCTCAGAACTTGAGGCTTCATCAGATGTAGGAGGAGTGGCGATGGAAGAAATAAAGTTACTCAATGCAAGGACTTGAGATTCTAGTTTTATATTTTATTTCCTCTATTCTTTCACTCTTTTAATCAAGGTATTAACTGAATAATTAGCATGGTACACATCACCTTCCAGTGTTGGAGGCCCCATATCAACATGTATGACTTTGTAGTCAGCCTCTATTATTTCATCTTCATTTAAATCCTTCACAGGCACAACAATTTCTAACATTTGATTTCCAGAAGTAGCATCAGTCACCATCCTTGACATCCTCCTGGCTTTCTTAGGTTTTGAAGAGCTTTGAAGTAGCTTTGAAACTATATCCACTCCAACTGTCATTGTAGGAATATGCTTTCTCTTCTTCTCCACTGCTTTTTTCAGCCATCATGGGGAGGCTACTACCAAACCAAAATCTTCATTTCCACTAATAGTTTCTTTAGGAGTGTTAGGAGTGATAGGTGGATTATCAACTAGAGGCAGAGAAGAGGGAAATTCAGACAAAGGAGGAAAGATATTATCTTCAGCAATCTGTTTAAAGATAGGTTCAGAATCTGCTGCCACAATTTTTCTTGATTGGTCTTCTTCTTTGGTGTAGGAGAAAGCACGCTACCTTGTTCACAGATCCTCTTCAACTTGATTGTTTCTTTTGGCCTATCACCATCACCTCCTAACTAAGAATTTGCACTAGAGGACCCCACAAAGGGTTTCCCCAATGATACACTTGCACCAGATGCTTGCGTAGACCCCTATTCATTCTTTTGTGATGACTTAGGCTCCTGAACAAGACTAGCAACTTGCCGCCATTTCCCATCCAACCAGTCCTGAGTTCTTTTAAGCACTAGGGTAGCATGCACCCTCATATCTAAAATTTCACTTTGGCTCCAATCAACCCCACATTTTCAGGAATGTGAAATGACAGACCGAAAACCTATATCTGTTTTAGCGTTAGCCTCATTTAATCTCTTCTCAAAACTTCCTTCTCATCGAAATAATCTTCCCATAAATCTTCGATAGATGGGTGATGTCAATATAAGCTCCCTCCATAGAGATTATGCTTCACAAAACCCTTACTGTCAAAATTAGCTCTCATAGATAGATTTTGGAGGCTATATTCCTTGAGAATTCCTTCAGCTCCCTTAGCCATCTGGTTTGTTTTACACACAAAAGAAGGGGTCTCCAATGGGAAGACATACCCTTGTTTCCCCATGTTCGTATACTTAATATTAACCATGGCCATTTGTCGACAAACTTCCAGAAATATCAGTAAATCTTTAGGATACTGAGGTAATTTAAATGGGGCTTTCTCAAAACACCCTATTCTCAGATAGGAAAACTTATCAAATTGGATATAAAAACTCCCAAATTTTGATACAAGAGAAATCGATTCAAGGGAAAGGCGCATTTCTGGATTTCCATCTAGCTTCCTCAGGACCTCCATTAAAAATGCATCATTAACACGACAAAAATCACCCATTCTAAATTGTTTAGTGAACTAAGGAAAGTGTTTATACATAGGCATATCAGAAACTGGGTTTCCTTGCGGCTCCAACCCAGGCCAAAAGGACCTCTGACTACCTACAATGCACCTACAATGTACGTTAGGCAAGAACACATACAGAAAGTAGCAGTCTTATGGAAATTAATTAATTGCTCATTCAAATGGAAGTAAATAACTTCAGCCTAGTCGATGAAAATGTTCTCATCACAGACTATCAAGATAAACTGACACATCCAATCCTCAAATAACTCAACTTGTGCATTCCCAACAACGCGGTGCAATAAAGCAATAGCATCTACAATTTCTCCCTTAAAATGCAATCTTTTGAGTTTACTCAACAATTGCGACTTACCTTTCTTGTCAGACTTCAACTAGGTTTTGGCCATGGAGTTCTTACACCAGTCCTTATTCGCTTTAAAAAATCCACCTGCCACTACAACATACATGTCTTCTATAGGTTCGATTTCTGGAATCCCCAACGCGTGGGAAACAACTTCAGAAGAAATTTCTGCAATTATAGTTTCATCTGCAGATTTACTTTCCTATGTCTAGGGAATGTACCTTCTCTCACATGCACTTATCAGGTCCACACTCAACATAGCTTCTGGAAACCCTCCAGCCTAAGCTAGCCCACTTTCTAAGAGTTTTATATCCAGCTCATACTTGTCATCCCTCTCCAGGTGCGCCCAAAATTTTTCTAACTTAAAAGGTCTGAGCGTTGTATCCCTTATGTCAACCCAACATTCACTCTACATGAGCACAAATTCACAAAGAACGAATGTTTGCACATGAGATTATGAGAAGTACTGGCCTTGGCAAAGAATGAGAATGCAACCTAAAAGTATAAGTAAAAAGAATGTTTGCACTTGAAAAGTACTGGCCTTGGCAAAGAACGAGAATGTAGGCTAAATGTCTGAGTAAAAATTCACCACCCACTTATGCTGTTATTTCTGATAGGACGTGCTTTAAATGCAGCATTCAATTTCATTCCTCGAAAAGATAGCCTTTAAACCTGCATGCTTTTGGAAATTCCTGAAAAGACAACTCAAGTTTATTCCGTACATAACATTCAATGAGATGTTAGAAAACGACGCCTTTGAAACGCAAGATAAGTCCATCATGTCACGTGGTCGCTAAAACTTGGAACCTCAAAACCAAAGTCTAAAGTTTCAAAGTTTTCGAAACCTCTAACCCACCAACTAAATCCACACATTGTAACTCAAAGGTTATGTATGCATGAACTTAATTTTCTCAACAAAGTGAACCAAGTCGGGGAATCGAGTAGCTATGAAAATTTAGAACTTCGCGACAATGCGACATGTCACATGGTTATAAAACTCAGAGGCCTAGCAACTAAGCTTGCTTTGCTCCCTTATTTTGAGTCTACAACCATACATCAAATGTTCATCGAACAGTTGAGTAATTTATGATATAAATCATAAACATGTGTTTTAATGTTTTTTTACTTTTAACCATTAATGCGCTCGGATTGACATAAAGGCCTTTATAAAATGAATTACAATCTCACATTAATAGCACAACGATTAATAGCATAGTAACACTTAACGTTGCAAAGGACTTAATAAAAGGAATTACAATGTCACATTATTACATAGTACAAATACAAATGTAAGCGCAAGCGCCAAGCTTCTGCTAGATCGTCAGTTTAAATGTAAATGTAATACATGTGTGTCTAAAAATGAACGGGACTTGTCAGGTCAACCATGCGCTGTGAAAATAAATGCTTGGGACTTCTGGGATCAGCCATGGAATCTGAAAATAAATGCATGGGGAAAGGCGGACTAATCAAATCGAGGAAATGGGAGCTATGAAAATACAAAATGTACTTCTCCCCTTTGAAAATCAGAGTCATGCAGAAGATGAGGGGTTGTAAAACTGCTCCCATCTTCTACATGCAGCTTCCATGCACTGGGAGAGCACTTATCTCCATCAGAGCTCCTCATCCTGGCTCAAAACCTATCTGAGAAATCAGGTGAACCAAATCAACTTCTTTCCAATTCCACCCATTTTGAACTTGAAGGAAATTGGTCTTTTACTCTATAACTACATAGCTGCAGGCAAGAGAATTTAGAGTATCCCCAATAATGCCACATCATCTTCTTCCTGAATCATTTTCCTTATTAACCCTACAAAATGAAAACCCTTATGACAATTCAAACATTGCACTCAAATTCTTAATAGTAAAGCCTTTAGCCTTCAACGAATGATTTCAATTTTCAGTTGTGCTCACTATCCTTATTTATGGGCAACAGTTCCACCAATAGTGCCACTACCAGTCTGGTCCCTGTGTACACATCACACATGTCACATGTGAGGTTAGGTATAATCATGATTCATGAATCATAATCATGATTTGCGCAAACCCAAAAATATACTTAAATTTTAATCATTCGTGTAACTTAAGCCTTACATTTATTTAAATGTTTAATTTGATTGACGTCAGGACTCTAACAGGCTGACAATTGTCAAAATCACCAATGCCACTCAAAGTTCAAACAATATAAAATCATTACAAATCTTGTTTCACTAGCCATTTAGTCCTGCATTGGCAACAAATTCTAATCCGTTAATCATTGTAAATCTAACGGTTAAAGGGTGATTCTGGAGGTTTAAGTTCGCAAGACTAGTGCTCCTTGCTTTTCATTCCAGATTCTAGAATACAACTACAACCATACATCAAATGTTCATCGAACGATTGAATAATTTATGAATTATGATATAAATAGTAATTTAATAAACATGTGTTTTAAACTTTAATGCACTAGGATTGACATCACAGCCAAGGGGCCAGTAACTTAACGTTGAAAAGGACTTAATAAAATGAATAATGATACTGGGAACCAGGGGAGAAGGTCAAAGACAAATTAGAAATCAATAACATTTTGGTAAACCCTAACAAGAGTGACAACTTTTAGTGTTTATAATGTTTTTTTGTCAATTTGATGGCAACTTTTTTTTTCATTTGTTTTGCTCTATGTTTTACTTTTAAATTTGCATGCAATTATTTCATAAATAGATAATACTTAATTTCTTAAAGGAAAAAAAAACTGATTTGAATAGATTCATAGACACTGAACTTAGAAAAATAACTCTTTGATGGCAACTTTCTTTTCATTTGTATTGCTTTATGTTTTACTTTTAAATCTGCGTGCAATTATTTCATAAATAGATAATACTTAATTTCTGGAAAAAAAAAAAACTGATTTGAATAGATTCATAAACACTAAACTCAGAAAATAACTCTTTACTGTAAATTTATAACCATTTATTTTATTACAACTAAATCACAATGTCACATTATTACTATCACTATTACTAACCCTATTTAATTATTTATGGGCCACTAGTGCCGCTACCAGCCTGATTCGCGCAAACCAAAAAACCAACATAGGCGATTCTTGTATCTTAAGCCTTACATGTACAATTAAAAATTAAAATCTTTAATTTGATTTACGCCTGGCTACATGCAAATTGTACCTCAATCTAACAAGCTGTCAAAATCACCAAACTCCGGTTAGCACTACCAGTGCCACTCAAATGATATTAAATCATTACAAATCTTGTTTCATTAAAGCTATGAGTTGTCCAATCAATCACTTCGGATGTTCAAAAGATTAAGAATTTCAATTAAATGAAATGTAATATGTCAAGGCATTGAAAAGAGAGAAATGAGCCTTGATCTTGCCACATGTCCGCATCTAACGGTTCTAGTGTTATTCCAGAGGTTTCAATTCGCAAGTCTACTGCTTCAGAGATTTACTTCTGGAATGCAACTACAGTCATCCATCAAAAATTCATCGAATGGTCGTGGTTATATTGATTTTCCTTTACATCCTTTGTGTAAAACGTTCTTAATTTTTTAAGCCTTGGTCCTATGTTCTTTGTAGGCAATCCCTCTTTTAAAACAAACTTTTTGCATGCGCATATTTCTGCCACTTAAGTTCTTTTGTCGCTCATCGCCAAAATCTAACCCATCGGGTTCATTACCACGATGTTGAGTCTTGATCTCCCCACATGTCCGCATCTAACGGTTCTAGTGTAATTCCAGAGGTTTCAATTTGCAAATCTACTGCTTGAGAGATATACTTCCAAAATGCAACTATAGCCGTCAATCGAAAATTCATCAAACGGTAGTGGTCCATAATGTCGCGTGGTTGCTGAAACTTGGAACCTTAGAACCAAAGTATAAAGTTTCAAAGTTTTCAAAACCTCTGACCCACCGACTACATAGATGACCAAGAAAGACTTGCAACTAAGGTTAGGAAAAGCACCAAAACCTCAACTTTGGTGAATTAAGATAGGAAAGGTGGCAAGGATGGTGCATTTATGAAGTGAAGATCGCGAGCAGATTTTAGCAAGTGGACATGACTAGAGGATCGATGGGTAATTAAGATCGGTACGTGTGGAGTTTGGAAAATTATTACCTCTCGGCCCTCGATTAGCGAAGTTAGATTAACAATTCATCAAACGGTCATGGTTAGATTGATTTGCACTGACACTTCGCTACTGAATTTATTTTTTATGGGTGATAATAGTTTATTTTATTAAATATAAAGCAAAAGTTACATATACTTCAGATTTATCTTCATCCATCAATGACCAAAAAGTTGATTAACCAACACAGTTTCCATTTCCAACATATCAAATTATCCCTAAAAATATACTTCAGATTTATCTTCATCTATCAACTACCAAAAAAGTTGATTAACCAACACAATTTCCATTTCCAACATATCAAATTATCCCTAATCATACCCGCCTGAAATCTACCCTTCCAACCATTGTCCGTGCCCCAAGGTGTTTTACAATTACAATGCAAATCCAGGCATAACCCCCAAAAAAAAAATCACAAACAAGATTTAGTACATTAATCTTTTTTTTTTTAAACTTGTACTAATTAGATGCCTTCGATGAATTACCCATCTCCAATGACACTATCTCCATTAATGGCTTCATCTTCTTCCTCGGACGTAGACCCTTCTTTTCACGCATCTTTGCCCTGGCGATGTCTTTGAGATTCTCTATGACCTCCTTGACCTCCATTAGCTCGACGCATATTTTGAGTGCTTGCCACCCGCACTTTGCACCTTCTCGCCACAGAGCTTTGGTGCATCCTTCTGGCCACCTGATAAAGAGATGATTTAAACCCGCGAGCTTCGGGCCTCCACCATCCATGCCTTCAACCTTAACAAGCCCCACTCCTGGTATCGCCTGTTCCAAAATGCCTTCCATATCCTCTAAAAAATCTTTGTGAACCAAATTTTTCATGCCTTTCCTCACTACATCCACCGACTCTCCTAAGTCTAGACCCCAAGCCATGACCAACGAATAAATATCCATATTGGTCCTATATTTGTGCTTTAATTTTTCAAATCCATTACCCAAAATAAATTGAATTGCTTGCGCAACCTGCACATCCTTGAAGAGAAATAAACTCCACAATCGCTTCACAAACAATTTGCCAACGAAAGGGTCCAACTTCCTCCACGATTTCAACGTAAAACTGGCCTCCATTGTTTCTCTAGTTCATTGGCTTCCAGACAATCACCCACCGCTGACCAGCTACATGAGATGTGTGTCTTTAATACATCTCAATTTTCCAGCCATCTCCATTAATGTCGATTCTTGAACGTACGTCCAGCGTCGGCAAAAAAGCTTCATCAATGCTTCACTTCTTACGGAAACTTCCACGCCTCCTTCGCTTACTAAACAATGTTTAATTCACCAAAAAAAAATTCTTAATCATTTGAAAATAGGTTTAATTCGCCAATGAATTTTATTTTTTAGTTTGAAAAAAAGTTTTAATCGACAACAAAATTATTTTTTCTGGTTTGAAAACAGGTTTAATTTGCCAATCGAAATATTTTATTGGTTTGAAAATAGATTTTAATCGCCAATGGAAAAAATTTAGTGGTTTTAAAAAATTTGCATTTCGCTAAGATTTTCCACATACTTCTAGTGATTAGAAAAGATTCGCCAATGGACATTATTTTTTTCACGAAAAACAAAAAAAATTGCCACTAAAATTAATATTTTTATTGGGAAGTATACAATATTAGCCAAGATTTTACACCTTCACCGAGGGGGGGGTTTCTTAAAGTTTTCCCTGAGTGGCACAATTAGAAATAGGGAAAGGGTATGTTCCAAAGTTGGTGGGAATGTTCATGAAATGAACATATTGTCCTTAGCAAAGTCAACTTTTCTTGCACTTGCACATTTAGAGCGAGTTGATTTTTTATCTTAGTGGTATGGCAATGCACTGAAAAAGGACCCATTAATCATCCGGGCCACAAGATTGTGTTTCTGTGATGATTTATTTAAGAGGCCCAAATTTTGACCTTTAGTTATTTTCCTATTGGTCAAGACTGGAGTTAGTCAACTTAGGGAATGTAGAAAATAAGAACACCTACACCTTAGACTTTATGATGTATTCCCCCACTAATATATATGTCTATAGTTTTGTTTGTGTTCTTTCTTTCTTCTTTATTTTTCTTCTAAACCATTCCTCTTGATTTATGGATTTTCATGAACTTTCTGCTTGTCTTTCAACAATAGTTCATTCAGACCCTTCTATTTGTTGGCATCTGATTCAATAATTATTTCCTTGTCTTGGTTCACCCGAAAGTTAGCCAGGAAGTCAATGGCCCCATTGGCTTCCCTATAGGTACGAGAGATTATGAAATCTTCTAACTCTTCTAGATATTTCTAGATCCTCTAGATCCAACCCTTTAGTTTCCAATTGGGTGTATCTTTATTGTTTACCGCATGTATGCATAATAATGAATCTCCTTCCACTTCTATCCTTCTAATATTTTTCTTTACATATCCACAAACCTAGAGCAAAGGCTTCTATTTCTACTTCATTATTTGTGGAAAAACTGACTTTTTTGGACATGGCCCAAATACACTACCCGTTTTTGTCTCTGATAATACATCCTGCACCAGTAAGGCCAAGATTACCTTTGGTTGATCTATCAAAATTAAGCTTAAACCTTCCCTGCTCTGGGCCATTCCAGGCTATTTCTTTCCTTATCCTTTCTTTTTCTATCAGCTGTCCCTTTGGTCTCTTTAAATTATCCCATTTTTTCTGCAAATCCTCATCCCATTCGGTGAACTTAGTGTTTGATCTTACCTTGGTTTTTGCATTTAATGGTTCACATAAACTTTCTTGGATTTTTGGTATTAATTTCTCTTCTTCCATACTTTTATCCTGAAAGATCCTTCTATTTATTTCCTTCCATATGTGCCACACAATCATTGATGGAGCAATAATCCACAGGTTTTCCCACATTTCTTCTCTTCTCCCTTTTGGCCAGTTGTTAATCCATTCTTTTAAGGCATTCTATCTAACCCCATACCATCCTAACACTTTTTGTATCCAGTTCCAACATCTTCTTGGATATGGACATTCTAATAGGAGATGATTAATTGTTTCATTGTCTTTATAGCATAGAATACATCTATTCGGTCCTTGAATACCAATTGTATTTAGTCTCTCACCTGTAAGTATTCCTTTTTGTAGTGTTTTCCATAGGAAGGTACCTGCTTTTGGTAGCACACTCGAATTCCATCATAATTGAGTTGGCTAGGCTTGGTCTTCTTGTATTGCATCTTGAATTTGATAGCCCATCCTGACTGTATATTCCCCTAATCAAGCCCCACACCAAATAACTTCATCTTCCTCTTCTATTAGATTGATTCTCCTTCTTTCAAGTTCATGTTTTAGTATTTTCTTAGCATCCCTCGGTATTGGAAATGTCTCAATATCTAACCATTTGTATTGATTTTCAAATTTGGGGGGATCTTTGCAAATGTAATCCCTCACCTTTTGTCCAATTATATTTGATAATGGGCCAACACATTCCTTAAATTCTTCTACTCCTGCTAGCACTTTATAACCATTCCAAGAATCTTGCCAAAAATTAGCTTGTTTACCATTGTTGACTTTCCAAGATAGATGATCTATGATTATTATCTTGTTGTTCCATAAGAACCTCCATAGGGTCAAGCCTCCTTCTCAGTTACCCATGGTTAATATCCTCTTAGGGTTTGGACTATCTAAATTATTTTCCCGAAATATTTTACACCATAATCTATCTGGTTGTTTGTACATTTTCCAGGAGAGTTTGGCCTCTAATGCCAAATTTTGGGCTTTCATTTTTCTCAGACCTGCCCCCCAACATCTTTTGATAAAAATTATTTCTCCCAATGCACTAAGGGGATTCTTCTTTCCTCCTTGGAGTCTTCCCATAATTTTTTTTCATTAAGCTCTCCAAGTTCAACTCAATTTTATGTGTTATTTGAAAACATGACATAACATAGTTTGGAACAACAAGTACTAATTTTATCATCAAAATTTGTGTTGCCAAGGTCAACGACTTGTTTTTCCATGTATCTGCTTTGTTTCTACATTTATCCAGTATGTCTTCCCAATGTTGAGATCGACATGTTCCTAAAATAAGTGGTGCTCCCAAATGTTTGGTGGAGATCTCCTTAATTGTAAATAGTAATCTTGTTATCTTTTTTGTGTAACCTTCAATGTATTAAAGAATATTATTGAGGATTTTTCGTTATTGATTGATTGTACTGAAACCTTTGTATAATCCTCTAATGCTTCCTTGATTACTTTTGCTTCCATCATATTAACTTCACCAAAAAGCACTGTGTTGTTAGCAAACTAAGTATGAGTTATCAAATTTAAATCTTATGTCATTTTGATGCCCTTCCATACTCTATTTTTGCTCTTAGTTTTGAAGTATCTTCCCATTGCTTCTACCAATATTATAAATAAGAATGGGGAAATGGGATCCCCTTGTCTCAACCCATTGGTGGCTAAGAAGAAACCACAAATTGAGCCATTTACATTGATTGAGTATCTAATAGTTGAAATGCATTGACCTATCATTTCCACCCAATCTTTGTTGAACCCAAATCTTTTCATTACTTATGTTGGGAAATTCCATTTCACCCTATCACATTCTTTACTGATATCAAGCTTAATCATCATTCCTTGCAATTTTTATGTTGTCATTATATGTACCACTTCATTGGCCACTATAATGTTGTCAACAATTTCCCTTCCTGGGAAAAATCCACTTTTCTCCTCTGATATAATGGATTCCAATACCTTCTTTAATCGATTTGATAGGACTTTAGTGATAATTTTGTAGGTTATATTGCATAGAGATATCAATCAATATTCATTGAAGGAATTGTAGAATTTTCTCTCTAGTATGAGAGAGATTATTGTATTGTTCATATCTCTCACAAACTTTTTCTTCTTTTTGATTTCCTTGGCTACTTTCCGAAAATCCTCCCCTATTATAGTCCAACACTTTTAATAAAGCATTATAAGGTATCCATCTGGACTGGGAACTTTCCCTGGGTGAAGTTGAAAAGTGGCGCAATACGAACTTCTTCCAGTGATATTGGCTTGTTTAACATATGATTGTCTTCTTCTATAATACTTTTTGGAATGCAATCAAGAATGAGTTCATTATTAAACATTTCATAATTTTGTGTTGACCCCAATATTTTTTTAAAATACTCAATTGTTGCCTTCTCTATTTCAATTATGTCATTAATAATACTTTCATCCTCATTCATTATTTCATTAATTTGGTTGAAGGTTGTCTTGGCTTTTGCTATAGCATGAAAATATTTGGAGTTCGTATCCCCCACCCTCAGCTAGGTTTCTTTGGCTTTGTCTTTCCAAAATATTTATTCTCTCTCTAAAAGCTCCTTATGATAATGTTTCAATTGCTTTTCCTTATGGAAGTCATCTTCATACATGCCATGCTTAATTATCTTGTTATTAAGCTCTTCTAGTTCTTTTTCAACTTCCATTTTTTCTTGGAAAATGTTTTTGAAGACAGTCTTATTCCAATATTTGAGCTTTGTTTTTATAAACTAGAGCTTCTTCATGAAAACATAGCTAGGGGTACATCTTTATCGGTTTCGTTCCTGTTTTAAGTTCTATTATAATTGGAAAATGGCCTGAAAGTGAGAATGGTAGGATCCTTGGCTCCATTTTTATTGCCCCTATCATGTCCCCTTTTTTTCTAAAAAAGAGTAGTCACTAAAAATAGTAAGTTTCAATTATCCAAAAATAGTAAGTCGAAGGTAGCAAGACAACATTGGAATATAATATCATTTAATACTTATATTGTCCTGGTGTAATTTATATCTAAAGGACAAGTAAATATTAAATATTTAGTGGTGCCGACATAGGTGGGTCGTGATTTTTGGAAAAAAACACTCTAACCTCATGTAGGTGCCTCAAAAAATACATTTTAAGTTGTCAAAAGATGCCTTCTAAGTGGTATAATATGAAAGGCTAAGTTTAGAGGTGTTATAATGCATTTTATGACTTTTATAAGTGCCCAAAATTGGGGAGGAATATTTGGACGTGAATCCAATGCTTGGTAGAAGTTTCCAAATGATCAAGAGTCTATAAATATTGGTCATTTTGCATGTAGAAGGATCTGTATGCATTTTACAAGTTTATGTTTTCTTCTTCAGAGGCTAAGAAACCGTTGAAGGAGTAACTTCTAGGCTAACAAACTAGGGAGATAGAGACTTGCAGGCAGTGTGTTTACAGGTCTCTAGTGGCAATTTCATCCTGAAGTTGCAGCAGTATTGAATGTTCAAGTTTTGGGTGTGCATTTCATCAAATGATTGGCAGGAGAAGTGTAGTTTGGTTTGTTTAGTGACTTTTATTATATCAAATTGGTTTGTTGTTGTTAGCAGCAAATATATATGCATCTACAACATTATTGTCATGTACTTTTTTTTCTAGAACAATAACTTTTATTTTGGAGTTGTTTGTTGTGATTTGGGTTTCAATAGTAGCTTCCAGTTTGTAGTTTCTTTTGGGTTTGGTGCAACAACTGTGTATTGCTATTGGCTATTCTTACCAAAAAAATTTGATGCAAATTCCATGTTCAAATATGTATTGGAACATTCAATATCAGTTTTTATTGATTTAATATCAATTTGGGGTGATTTAATATTTTTTTCTCTCATACTCGATTTGCTCATTTCTAAGTTTTTTGGTAGAAATAAATTTTTTGATTTAAAGCTGATTTTTTATGAGGGACATTATAGCCCCCTCTAGCCATTTTTCTACCATAAGAAATTTGTTGATCCTTTCTGCTATATTAGTGAAGCCAAATCTATGGTTGGTCCATGTGTATGTGCCATTGGAAGTTTGACAATCTATGGCTTTGATTTCATCCACAAAACTTCTCAAATCCTATATATTTCTATTGACCTTGTTAAGCCCACCACTTTTCTCAAATAAGTCCATAATTGCATTGAAATCTCCTCCCATTATATAGAGAGTATCGTCCATCTGCCTTATTATGTTGCTAATTGATGTCCAACTTTCTTTCTTTGCCTCTATTCTGATTGGGGCATATACATTAAAAGTGCGAAGTCTAGATTGGAGGAGGAGTCTAGAACCCTGCATTCCATCCAACAGTCATGTGATTGAGTTAAATCAATTGTAATATTATGTTTCTCCATAGAATTGCAATGCCTCCAACCATGCCATTTGCTTCCTGAAAATAACCTAACCAATTTTTGCAGTATTGGGGAAACCTCTTACCCTTTCTCTACATTAGTTTTATTTCTTGGAGTAATAAAATATTAGTCGCTACCTTTTCCAATTGATGCTTGAGTAATCATTGTTTTTTAGGGGCATTTAAGCCCTTGACATTCCACAAGAGGATCTTCATTGTTGTCCAAGGGAGGCGCTAGCTCCCTTGGATATCAAAAAACTTGAAATTATTTTAAAAACTTTTTCAATATTAAAAAATTAATTGGTAGTAGGAGAGAGACATTGGGTGCAATATGTCGAAGATAGTTTTAGATTTCCTACAAAATTTTAAAATGTTTGGAAAGAAAAGATCATGAACACAAGCGGAGTTGAAGAGGTGAAGGATGAATGCATGATGAAATAAAACATTGAAGCCATACAAGCATTTTTTTTACCCAAAATCCCAATGTATGGGGTTGGGTACATCCAATTAAGTATCAAATTCATTGGAGAGAAAGAATAATGGACATGGAACCTGTCGACCGAGGATCATTGGTGTGGGCCGATTACGCTTAATCCATGATGAATCGAAGCACAACGAAGCCACTAATACTCAATCTTTAAACAAGATCATTCAAATGAAGATTAAACTAAGCATTTATTGAAACTAAACATTATGAACTGTGAAAGCATATAAATTTCTACTCTAACCCATTTGAAACTTATCCCATTTTGGAATTGGTGTCATGTTGATGTGAAACAACGACCCTTTCCCAATCCCATGATCAGTGAGCTTGTTTCAATCGATTATATTGAAGAGAATCGATGAAAATGTTGTGATATGTGGAAGAAAACATGATTTATGCTAAATTAAACATGATGCAAGCTAAGTTAACATGATTTTATGCTAAAAATTATCTAAATATGCAAAAGCTAAACTAATCTAAGTGGATTTTAAGCTAAAAGATTAAAACCCTAATTTATAAACAAGCTAAGATGGGTGCATGGAAGCCATTAATGGAAGCTTAGAACTAATATGCAACTAGAAATGAACTAAAATATGTTAAATGTGAGTAAAGTATGAGTATGAGTGTGAGTGATCTCAATAGCATAAGTTTGCTCTGAAAAAGATGGATCCATTTGTCTCCAAATAGTGTTCTATTTATAGGAAAGCAAATGAGAAATGATGGGTTGAGATCGAAAAGATCAATCAACGGTCAAGGATGAAAGAAAGAAGAGGCATGGATCATGGATTCTCATCAACGGGCGAGAATGCAAGATAAGATTTAATCAAGGGTTCTCATTCCTTCCAAACAAGCACAGTTTTGACCTGTACAAGAGGTCAAAAGTTAACTTGCACAAGAAGTCACCAGCTAACTTGCACATGAAGCTTTGTGAGAATATCCCTTTTTCAAATGATTGGAGGAGAAAAAATATTCTTGGGAATATTCTCATGGGTGAGGAAAATGATTATTTAGTTAATTAAAACTAAATTAAATTATGCAAAGGAGGAATATTCTTTTGGAATACTCCTTTGCAAGTGAGAGGAATTGGATTAGTTAGATAATTGCTAATTAAACAAGGGTTTAATCATGCAATTAGGGGAATTAGAGGAATAAAGTGTTTTTCATTAAATTAAATGATTTAATGAAAGGGGAAAAGGTGAAATGAAATTTAATTAAATAACTTAGGGTTATTTAATTAAATAAGATGACTTAGGGAATTAAATTAAATAGTTTGATTTATTTAATTCAATGAGATGAAACGTTAGCGTGAAAGGGGGTGAATTAACCCGATTAAATTAATTAGGTTAATAGATGCAAATGATGCAATTAATTAATTAGCTAGGCTAACTCAATTAATTAAGCGAAAAGAGGATGGGTTTAGGAGGAAATGATGTTAGTTACCTATTTTGAGTGTATGATATCATTCAGAACATTTTTCAGTGTCTACATTTTGCCCCTCTTTGAAGTGAGGTACCTACTGCTTTGGTTCAAAGACTGATGCCCCTCAGATTAAAAACTATTGCTTAGATCAATATATATATATATTAGATGCCCCAACAAAAGGATAAAGCTGATTCCCTGCCCACTCGAGAAATCAGGCGAAAATTTTGAATTTTGGGTTGATTTCTTGATAAAGGTGAAAAGCTACCCTAGGGGTCCAAAAAGGCTCCCAAATGCAAAAAATATGCCAAAAATACAAAAAAATGATGAAAAATTAGCTCCAGTTTGGAAAATTTGGTGAAAATGATGATAAACCCTAGCTTCAAGGTTAAATTAGGGCAAAAAACCCTAATTTTCTAGCATAAATAAGCCATGGAGGGTCACTTTCAATTCATTTGTGCATTCACACCTTAAGGAATTACTGCAATTTGAGCTTTGACCCTCTGACGAAATGGCACAACGAGAGCTCCCACGACACATTTTCGATCGAGTTCGAGAGTACTAGTGGATTCCAAGCTCAGGACCACCAGTATGTAACTCAAAACTTGATTTGAAATTTCAATTTTTGATGCATTTATTGCTCTTTGAATTTTAAACTTTGGCGGTGTCACTATATAGTGACGCCCATTTGAGAATTGATGACGTTTAAATGATTTTTAGTGACACATATTTGTATTGCAATGCAATTCGCAATTTGGAATTAGGGTTTCCAATTTTAAATTGCAACAATTGTTTATGTTGACACACTTCCCAATTTGAAAATTAGGGTTAGGGTTTCCAAAGTTTAAATCGCGATGCATATGTTTATGGCGACGCGATTTTCAATTTAAAATGCCTTTGGGCATCGCAATTTGGAATTTGAAATATAGCGATGTTACTGTAATTTTGGAGCTGAAAATTCCAAACCGAGTCAGTTTTTTATGAATTTTGATGTTGTGCGCTTTGTGAGTGTAGGAGGTCATTCCACCCTTGATGTCTCATGAGCACTGGCCTATATTTTTGGAGAGACTTGGTGATTTATCCAAGTTGCGCCGGGAGCACTTGGGAGAGATCGACTTATGGTACATTGCATACACACCCGTTGTTTAGACACATCTAGCTGTGATGACCACTCTGTGTGAGAGATGGCACAGTGATACCTCATTGTTTCACCTTCCCACTAGCAAGGTGAGAGTGGCATTAGAGGATGTATGGTGGATTATGCATTTGTCGATACATGGCGAGTGTGTGATTTACGACATCAACGCCAAATATGATGCATGTCACGAGGTGATGGAGATGGAGACCATCATTCTAGTCACTTTGTAGATTGACCTTAAGGCATATAGAGGTCATGTACCCACATTCAAATCGATCATTGTAGCCATCATTTTAGGTTTGGTCACTCCAGACCGACAGAGTAGAGGGTTCAACCTAGGATGGGGCTTAGCATGGCACAAGATGCTCTATAGGAGGACATTAATTGCATGGGGCCCAGTGATGCTGGCCTCATTGTATCATGATATGCACAACTTTGTCTACTATGAAAATAGAGCTATTGGCATAGGGGTGACCTTGCTTCACATAAATGGGCTTGGGAGCATATTATTGTGCTCTGAACAATCATGCAGATGGTCGATGTTGAGCCAGATGATCTTGTGGTTTGGTGGTACAGAGGTGCCATCACCCTACGACACATAAGGCAACTTGGGCTTTTGTACTGGCGGCGAGTGTTGGATGATATGACAATGTTCAGATGGCGATCCTAGCTATAGATGCCAACATGGTACAATGATGTACAACAGTTGTTCTTCTCCAGACAAACCTGGTACATGTAGGGTCGGGAGCACACAATCAAAGAGATATTTTCCAAACAAGGTGGCATGACAATTCGGTGAGTAGCATGATAGGCCAAATGATGCATATAGAGCCATATTTTCTAGATCAACTCGAGAGGTTCCCACATGGGGACCCACTATCCTAGCTATAGAGGTGGTCGAGGGTTTTTGATAGTTGGTGGCACAACCATGGGCATATGACTAGGGCCAGGTGGTCGCGCAGACAAATGCATGGTTTACACCCCCTCGAAGATTGGCAAATCCAGTAGGTGTTCCTCCATAAGGGAGACCCAGAGGGAGGGGAGAAGGCAAGGGTAGAGGTAGGGGTCAGGATGGCCAGGATGGTCATGATGCGTAGATTTCAGGGCTCCACCAGTTGGACAATAGCCTCCACAACAGCCTCTCATTTAGTCACAACCAATGCAATAGCAAGAGGACAACAACAAGTAGGTCAAGCACCATCACCGGGGCTAGATCCCCGAGATATACAGATCCAACAACAGGTGCAAACGATTATAGGTAAGCAGGATCAGGCCCTCCAATAGATTTTGGTGATCACTGTTGAGCGAGACCAAGCCAGACAACAAGTTGTGGCCATCACAACAGAGAGAGATCACACGAGGTAATAGGTACAAACTGTGAATACTGAGAGAGATCAGGAGATCGGTCACCAATAGTAGTTAGAGGCATTGATAGTGGCCACACAGGGTAAGACTGTATCCACCAAGTTGTACAGAGAGGCTGTGACTAAGGCAACCTATTATAGGATGCACTACCATAGAGATGTTCCAGGGCCACTCAGACAACCTGATTACTTGCAGTGGAGTGATGCACGGCCCCGAGCTAAGGATCAGCTAGACAAACAGGCCGGAGAGGGGAGCAGCCATCAGGGCTAGCTCGAGTGTACAAATAGTTTTTTTAATTTTGTCGCCCCATTCTTTGATACTGATATACAGTCATGGGCACCTTTTTGATAGCCTCGTGGATATTGTATTTATGATCGATATACATACACTGATCTAGATATTGTACCATGACATTCATTTTTTGATAGATATAATACGATACAGATACAGATTCAACATGATGCAATGTGTTCATCTTATTTATGTATGCTTATATGTATGGATTCATTTGATACGATGATGCTTATGCGATATGTGATGAGATGAGATGTAATGGATGCTTATTTATATTTTTTTTAGTATCTTTTCATGATATGCCATGTGATATGATATGATGTGTAGATGTTATGCTTATGTAATGCATTTGTTTTTGTGTATTTTCTATGTAGTTTTCTGATGTGATGTATGCATATGGATGTATGGATGGAAAATGCAGATGTTGATGTTGTTGATATGATAATGTGATGTATGCTTATGATATGCAATGCAATGATTTAAGATGCTTAGAATAACAAATCTATATTATCAATCACAACTTAAATGATAATGATGATGCAAGATGTATGATATAATATGCTATGATTATGTTGATGATTTGTGGATGCATTGATGATTTTTTTGGTGGCTTTCATGATATCGGGTTAGCATTGAGAGAAGATAAACGAAATAAGATTATCGAACATTGATTGTGATGATTGCTTCAAAATATCCAACAAGTCTATGATCCACTGAGACTTTATTAGAGATGGTGATGAGAAATGCATGATGATGATGTGCTCATTTTTCAAGATTGGAATTTTTCTTCGTTCCTTATTGTTTGATATAACACATAGACATGATGCATCAAGGTATTAATAACCAAGAAGGTGTTGTATCTAGTGTAATGGAATTTGACTTGGCAAACAGATAGTATAGTTCTTGTTCACACCTTGACATACAAAAACCTCATTGGAATGTAAGTTAGAAGCTTAGAATATTTTGGACCAAAGCATATAGAATAGTCAACAACATACTCCAAACAACTTCCCTACACACAACTAAGCAAGTATGCACCAAGATTATTTTACAAAGTATCCACAAGCACAAAAAATGAAAGATAATGATTGATGCCCCATTCCTTTCTCTCTAAATCATTTTGGTAGACATCATCGAGAGGTCCTCAGAATGGGTCATTAAGATAAATCATAAGAAAAGATTAAAGACAAACAGTCAGTGTTATCTATATCTCTTGTCAGTTTAACTTAGCTAAGGTGATGTCTGATACTGATGTCCATCGTAGGAAGGATACATCCTAGGACATGTTGATCAGATGGTTGTTTGATGTTAGGATGATGATGAGCTTTATGATGAGTTGTTGATATAAACTTCACTGACGCATTTACCTATGATCTAGACTTTAGATTTTGACACTTAGGTTCGCACTTTACGACTTGCTATACTTGCTTTCTATTTGTTTCAGCAAAGGTTGAAGGTGACGATCGATTTATTATGGATGGAGGTTTATTGTGGGTGAAAGCAAGATGGGATGGATGGTTTTGGATTTATTTCAATGTTTTTGGTATTTTGAAAATGTTTTGAGGCAGTTTTTTTTCTTTTTGAAAGTTTATGTGAATGTTTTGGTTTTTTCAATTTTCTGAGGTTGTTTAGGGTTTTTTGAATGTTTTTGAATGTTTTTGGATTTTCAATTTGCAATTTTTTTTGCATTTTGTAATATTTGAATGTTTATGGATTTTCTGAGTTATTTGAATGTTTGGGGTTTTCAAAATATTTGGATGTTTTTGGGATTTTGAAGATATGTGGATGTTTTAGGGTTTTTCGAGAGTTTTGACCAAGAACCTAACCTAAAGACCTATCCTAGGGGCCTCAGGGGATGATTAAAGATAAGCCTTGCCTACGTTATACATGCAGAGGCCACGTAGTTTGACTAACTCGACTTATTTAAAGATGAGATATGAATAGTTGATGGAATGTTGGTTTATTATCACGAACTCCTAAAGGACTGACCTAGGGTATCTCAAGGGCACACCAATGATGGCCTTGCCTACATTCAAGCTCAAAGACAACGTAGTTCGACATGGTTCTATTTTTGTATTTTTCGATGTTTGACCTTTTTAGGGTTTTCGGTGTTTTGGATGTTTTGGATTTTGCCTTTACAATTTTACAAATGTTTTTGGATTTCAATTGTATAGGATTTGGATGTTTTTGGATTTGTTTTACGAATGTTTTTGGTGTTTTCGATGAGATTTTATGAATTTTTTTGGGTTTTTGATAACCATTAAGATATACAAGAACATGATATGATCCATAACGAATTGCCCCCAGCGTGACATGTTAGACTACCTCGATATAGGCAGGGAAAAATGACCTTTGGAATATGCCAAGTAGTACTAAGGGGGTTGTGATAATTCACAACATCAAGCTATGATAAGGAAACAAATAGGCAATGGATGAATAAATAGGGTGAAGGATAAATGGATGGATGATGATGCAAAGAATGATAGGATAAAGAGCCAAAGAATAGATGGAGGTGCTTTATTTACGCAAGGCACCTGTTTTCCAGGTTTTCACCAACCGTACTTTCCCAAAGTACCACCAAGGTGGTTTTCACTAGAGGACGATTGTTTTTCTTTACTTTTTCAATCCTTTTTCTTTTTTTTTTGGGATTTTGATCATTTTTTGATTTTTTTGTATTTTCAGATTTACACCCTTCAAGACTAGGCATATAAATTTTTAAGATGCAAGTTGTTGGTTGGTTCCTACAAGGGTTCAACTTCAGGCATTGATAGTTGGTATGCTCCTGATCCATTGCTTGTTGTGATGACAGAGGGACCGAACCAGTTAGGCTCAATCTTGCTTTTGTTGTCTTGATCTGGAAGGTTCTTCTAATTTTGCTTTAGGACAAGATCCCCTACTTGGAAAGACCGACATTTGATCCTCTTCTTATAGCTCTGTTTCAATCGGTTTTGATATACTTGCAAGTGATTGAGGGTGTCAATACGATGCTCATCCAGGAAATCTAACTCGTTCAACCGAGATACTCTATATTCTTCATTTATGATCAAGTTCTGTAATGACACTCGCAATGATGGGAGCTCAACCTCAATTGGAAAAATAGCTTTGGATCCATAAACTAGGGAAAAATGGGTTTCACCTATTGGCATGCAGATACTAGTTTGATAAGCCTAGAGAGCGAGATTTAGTTGCAGATGCCAGTCACCACCAACTTCATTGATCATTTTCTTCAAGATTTTCAACATGGTTTTGTTTGTAGCCTTAGTTTGACTGTTGCCCTACGGGTAATATGGGGTAGAGAATCGGTTTTGGATGTTGAATCTTTGATATAGCTCTTTCACATCCTAATTCTTAAAGGGGGTTCCATTTTTTGAGAGGAGGGTTTGTGGAACACCATAACAACAGATTAGGTAGTTCAGGATAAATTTGGCAATTTGCTTCCGCATTATGTAGGTCATAGGAATGGCTTCAACCCACTTGGTAAAATACTTAGTGGATATAATGATAAACTTATGGCCATTGGATGAGGTTGGGGTGATTTTTCTTATGAGGTCAAGCCCCCACTGCGAGAAAGGCTAGGGTGTGATCATGGGTTGCAACTCTTGAGCTGGAGCATGAATCAGATCCCCATGTTGTTGACATAGGACACACTTTTGCACATACTGATGAGCTTCCATTTCCATGGTTGGCCAATAGTACCCCATCCTCAACAATTCCTTAGCTAAGGTCATATCACTAGGATGGGACCCACATATGCCATCGTGAACATCTGTTAAATTAGTCAAGGCTTCCTCTTGGTTAAGACATCGTAGCAATGTCCCTTCGATGCTTCGACAATAAAGGGTATCACCTAGGATCACAAATCGAGATGCCTTTTTAAACATAGGTTTTTTTAAGGTTCAAGGTGATATTGAATGGGAGGGTTCCTCTGCTTAGGTAGGTAAAGATGTCATGGTACCATGGGGATCTAGGACCAACAATGACACACGTGAATTCTAATTATGGGTTCTCAAAAGTTGGTACAAGAAGTTGTTCTACCAAGAATTCACATTGGAGGACATTGTTTAACATGTCTAGTAGTGATTCGATTGTTGCCATGGTATCTGCTACTCTGTTGTTCATGCGAGGAATTTGCTCAAAAGTTATGTCTATAAAAAGGTCTTTGAGACTTTATACCATCTTTTTGTAAGGAGTGAGCTTGTCATCCTTAGTTTGATAGTCGTCATTGACTTGGTTGATAAGGAACACTGATTCATCAAGGAACTCAGATATCAAAGGGTTCTCAGCATAGATAGGTGCTTCTACTAGTTGGTCTGCGATCACTTGTCCCTTGATTGTCTTGTGTTCTACATACTCTATGTCAAACTTTGTTAAGATCATTACCCATTTGGCCATTCGCCCCGTGAGAGTTGCTTTGGATAACAGGTATTTCAATGGGTCGATTTTGGAAATAAGTTTGATTTGATGTGACAACATATAGTGCCTAAACTTTTGTGAAGTAAAAACTACTGCTAGGAATGCTTTCTCAACAGGTGAATAGTTCATTTCATAGCCCACCAAAGTCTTACTAATGTAGTGGATAACTCTTTCCTTTCCATTTTCATCATGTTGTCCCAGTAGAGCTCCTAGTGCTATTAATGTTGCTGAGATATACAAGATCAGTGGTTTGTTCGATATTGGTGGCATGAGCACTGGAGGTCTTAGTAGATAATATTTGATCTATTGGAAATATTTATCACACTTCTTATCCCACTTGTAGGTTATCCCTTTATGGAGAATATGCGAAAAGGGGTGGATTTTATCTAATAGTTGTGCTATGAATCTCTTGATGGACTAAAATCTTCCTTGTAACCCTCTCATATGCTTTAGTGTTTGTGGTGGTTCCATGTTTAGGATGGATTTTACCTTTGCTAGATCAATTTCTATCCCTCTTTTCGAGATGATATAGCCAAGGAGTTTTCTTGATGTTACCCCAAAGACACACTTTTTTGGATTTAGCCTTACCTTGTATTCTTCCAGCTTATGAAAGATGGGTCCTAAGACTTGTGTGTGCTCACTTCTCTTCTTTGATTTTTCCAAAATATTTTCCACATAATCTTCAACTATTTTGTGGATCATGTTGTGGAATATGAGGGTCATTTCCCTTTGATAGGTTCCTCCTGCATTCTTTAGCCCAAATGGCATTACATTCCATCAATAGGTTCCCCATGGACAAGTGAATTCCTTTTTGTGTTGATCCTCATTGGTGATTATAATTTGATTGTAGCATAATAAACCATCCATGAGTGACAACATTTCATGCCCAGCTATTAAGTCTACAATGAGGTCAATATTGGGAAGAGGGAAATCATCCTTCGAACATGCCTTGTTTAAGTCTTTGAAATCGATGCATATTTTGATGCCCCCAGTGGGTTTTGAGACTGGTAACAAGTTTGAAACCCACTCAAGATAATCTATCGGTTGGATGAATCCAACATTAAGAAGCTTTTGCAACTTGAGTTTGACTAAGAGTACTATATGAGGGTGCATTTTCCTTAATTTTTGCTTGACTAGCTTGGCTTCAGGATAGACTGCTAAGTGATGCACAACCACCTCTAGGACAAGACTTGGCACATCAATGTATGACCATGCAAAGTTAGCTCTGCACTCTTTCAGGAATGCTGCAAGGTTCTTTTGTTCTTTTTCTAACAAGGATTCAACATAGAGAGTTATATTAGGTGTTTCTTAGTACCCACATTGACTAGTGTGGCCTTTTTTGCTAGTACTAATGACTTCTCTGGATGCATTTCACTAAGGGGGAGATTGAATCCCACATCCTTAGGTGCCTCAAAGAGGTTTTCACCTTTGGATGCATCCTTTGTTTTCACTTTTTAGGATTAGAAAGTGCTACAGTGTGGTTTTCACTTAAGGATCTACATGTTAGTTGCATTTCATCAATTTTGCAACTGAAGAATTCAATCATCTCCCCATAGTACACCTTTGTATCTAGCTCTATGTCAAAACTGGCTTTGTGATCTTCCCATGTTAAGTTGTCACAAAGTCCCATGAATTTTGAGATTGCTTCATCATTTTCGAATAAATCTAGAATTGGTGGTCCTTGTTGGTCCATGTCAATGAGTTGTGGGTAGACTAGGCATATTTTAGTTGGTTGATTGCTTGGAGCAAAGGATGTAATAAATATCATGAAGAGGGAGTTATTTTCAAATAAGCCAGCAACATCAAGAGGGAATTCATTTAAGTTTGTATCACGTGATGTAGGTAACCAAGAGGAAGCCTCAGCTCATTTAATGGAAGTACCTCTGCCAATGGGTGACCTTGCTAGTAGTACAACCTAGGCCAAGATTCTTTAGTCGTTTCTCAAGAATGATGGGTTCTAGTATCATTATCATTTTGTCCTAGCTTCTTATTCTTGTTATATCCCATTCCCTTCATGAGCTACAAGCCTTCATTATCATCTTCCATAGGAAGAGCAAGGACAAGTTGGTCATCTTGATAGAGGAGTTTAGAGATATCGTCCTCATTGACATCTTCTTGATTCAAATCCCCCCACTTGGTGAAGGTAGTAGCTGCCATCTTGATAGTTTCAATATCTTTGCTATTAGATGTAGGTTTCCCATGAGATTGAGGAGAAATAGGGAGCTCTCCTAAGACAAAGGTGTTCTTCATTAGCTTATATTTTCCACAACCATTATCTTGGATCACTGCTTTAATATCAGGTATGTTCTGCACTATGGGTGCCTTCATTTCAAAGGTAGATGCAAGGGATGATGGGTCAACAAATGAGGTAGAAGGTGTAGGCCCTTCATAATTCTTAGGTACTTGGGGGATTTTATAGAACTTGGATTCAAGATTTTCACAAAAAGGCTCAGGATCTCCATGGATAGTAATCTCTCTACCCTCGAAAGGAAACTTCACACATTGATAGTAAGTCGAGGCTACAACTTTTAGAGCACAGATCTAGGGTTGACCAAGCAGTATGTTGTAGGGAAGATCTAGGTCAAGTACTTGGCATGTAGTTTCTACGATGAGAGGGCCTACTTGGATGGGTAGTGCAATGATAGCTTGTGATACCCGTTCTTGGTCATCATATGCCTTGATGGTGGTACTCTTTGTCTTCTCAATAGTATCCTCTGAATAGCCCAATTTTTTGATCAGCTAAAGGGTGAAAATGTTCAATCTAGCATCTCCATCTACTAAGACTCTTTTGACCTTGTTCTTATGAATGATAACCTCAAGGTGTAGAGCACGGTTATGAGATGGTTGTGATGGTAGGTATTGCTTTGAGAAGGTGATTAGCAATATGACCTACCATAGCTTGAAACTGATCGGTATCAATATCCTTGGGAACATATGACTTTGATAAAGCTTTTTCCAAGATTTCCCTATGTGCGAGTGATAGCCTTAATAGTTCTAAGATTGATATCTATGCAGGGGTCTTCTTAAGTTGTTCTAAGATATTATACTTGTTGGTACTTGTTGTTGGCTGAGTAGGTTGTGCCCTAGATTTGGGTGAGACTCCTTAGATGGTGACTTTACCACATCGTGTGGTGACTCCACACTCTGTACTATTCCCTTTGATGGTGACGACAGTGATGACACTATCACAGGAAGCAATTACATTGGAACAAGTATGCTGTATGTTTTTGTAATCCTTAGCTTTCCCAGTGTTGTTTGCTTTGTTATGATCTGGCACAGGGTTCTTGTATATCTTAAGATCCTGATTCCTAGCTGGTACCTCAACAGATATGGATTTTCTCTCTATGAGGTCTTGGATAATATTTTTGAGCCTCATGTAGTTTGTTGTTTTGTGTCCTTTTATCTTGTGAAAGTCACAAAGGTCATTCGTATTGTACTAAGATGGTTTCTCTTATGGTTCTTAGTAGTTTTCAAAGTTAGGAAGTGTGATTAGATTTGACTCCACCAACTTTTTCATGATGGTTTCGATGGGTTCAAATAACTATGTGTACTTGTGTTTAGGATAGTTGTTTTTGTTAGGGGTTCACATTTGCATTTCGATGTTATTGATGTGATTGTTTTGCGGGGTTGTTGTTTGCTGCAAAGTTTGTTGGATGTTAGCAACTTGAGTGTTGTTTGGTCTAAGAGCACTTAGGACTAGTTAAGCATCTACCACACCATCGTTTGTTACATTCTTGTTCTTAGCCTAGACACAAGGCTTGTCGTTAGTTGATGGGCAGTTCTCTTTATAAGCTTGAGTGTTTCCCTAAAAGATTAGAGCTCTCTCGATATTAAGGGCTCTAGGGACAAGCTCGTCATAAGATGTGATGCACTATATTTTCAAGTGGAATGATAGATCTGGATCTAGATTTTCTATGATGATTCCCACTTGTTGTTCGTCAAGAAGAGGCCACTTGATTTTACTAGCTCTTTGTCTCCACCATTGTAAGAAATTAGTGGAGGATTCTCCTTTGTTTTGTCTGAGAGTGTACAATTCCTCTAGACTAATATCCTTGTAAAGATTGAAGGAGAAGTGAACGATGAATTTATCAGTAATTTCTTGAAATTTTTTGATACCTAGAGGCAAGTGAGAGAACCAATCCGTGGCAGGACCTATTAAGCTTTGAGGGAAGAGGTGCATTAAATATGAATCACTGTAAGCAACCTCCATACACATGACGTTAAATTATTTGACATGGTCCACAAACTTCCTCTCCCTTTGTATTTGTCAAATTTGGGGATTTCAAAACTAGGAGGGAATGGTACCATTGCAATGTTTCAATCAAACAGATATGGACACAATTTCTGTGTATAGGGCTTCTTGGTCTTTCCCATGCCAAGGTCCTGCATTTCTTGTGATAGCACCTTAAATTGTGATGCTAAATTGTCTTGTGGGTTTGGTGAAGGAACTCATGGTGGCATGATGGATGAGTTGTATGTGGTATTTTGATATGAGGATGTGTTGTATGGAGTGTATGGTGGTGTAGGATTCAGTGAAGGTGATTGGGGTATTGATGTATATGTTACTAATGTGTTTGTATTGACGATGTGCGGTTGAGGATTATAATAAGAACCTTGTTGTTGTTGTTGTTGGGAATACTGTTGAGGTAGTAAGGCTTGTTGTTGAGCTTGTTGTTGTTGTTGTGCCACTAGGGCTTGTTGTTGGTCCTACTGTTGTTTTTGTGCTAATAAGACTGCTTGATGAGCTTGATGTTGTTGTTTTGCTAAGGCTACTTGTTTTTGTTGTTGTTGCTATGCTAAGGCTGCTTATTGTGTTGCTAAGGTTGCTTGATGTTGTTGTGCTAAGGCTTCTTATTGTGTTGCTAAGGCTACTTGGTGTTGTTGCACTTCTAGGGTTGCTTCTTGTTGTTGTGTTGCTAGGGCTACTTCTTGTTGTTGTTATGCTACTAAGATTTGTTGATAGGCTTGTTGTGCTTGCTGTAATGCTAAGGCTTGTGCTTGCAATGTAGGATCAGGTGGTTGTTGGGAAATCAGTGGAGGATTGTGGGTATTGATGTTTTGAGTAGGTAAAGGATTGGTGATGAGAGGTTGGGGATTTTGTTGGTTTAACATTCCTTGTAAGATAGAGGATTGAGTTGGACGAATGTATGTTTGAGATCCTGTTTGATTTTGCATGGTAAAGGGGACTGTGGGAAAAGATAAGGATGGTGCCATTAGATTGTGTGATGGAAATGACACACTAGGACCTTGATTCCATTGATTAAAAATATTTCCTTGTCCCATGTCTTGAGGATTTTCTTGTGTTGAGGATGTAGAAAATGTATTACCTATGTTGACATGATTTTTTACCAAGGGATTACATTGAGATGGGTTGATAATGGATGGGATGGATGTATTTTGTGAAACCAAGGGTATAGATGAACCAATTGGAGGATTGGATGAAGATGTCCCCATCTGTATTAAGGGTTGAATATGTGGTATGGTACTGACATGCCCTTGCGTGCTGTTATGAGATACTTGATCCACACTACTTTGCATGATGGTTGGCACACTTGTGGAACTCATGGGTATGGATGAAGAGGGATGTCCTCGATATGTGGAGGTTGTTGTGGAATAATGAAGATCAAGAGGTTTGTATGGTTGTTTAGGATCTTCGGGAACGAGAGGATCACCAAAGGTAGTTGTCCAATTGGTTGTGTGAGATGGAGGATTAGTTTCAAGTGTACCCACAAGTGTGCTACTTTGAAATGAAAGAGCATAACCAAAGTCTTTAGCAAGGCTTGTTGAAATACTGGGAATGTAGGTTTGATGTAGCCCTAGTGATGGAGTTGTGAATCCCTATGTCAAATTTTGTGCAATAAATGATGGGGAGATAGGAGCTACATTTTTAAAGGCTTGACGTTCCATGATTTCTTCCCTAGTGAGTTCAAATGGATTGTTTTTGGTGTCTTTTATCTCATATGGCCATGATGGTGGTGAAGGTTGTTGTGATGGGGTAACTTGACTTCTTGGATCAAATTCTAGAGGATTTGGATCACTTGAGGTAAATGTGACTTTGGTTTCCTCCATGATTCTCTTGTGTTTTGATCTTGTCTTTACCATAAATTTTGTGTCACGTTTGGGAGAGTTGTGTTGTGATTTGTAATGTTTGAATTCTCTAGGTTACTCAAATCTAGGTAAAAGGGACACTCTAAGTCTTTTTGGAGCAATTGTGATAATGGGGGATGAAAAGATGGATGATGTGGAGAGTGATCTTTGTAAACATTTTGGGAGAACACTTTTGAATTAATTTTGATGTTTTGATGTTGGGATAAAGGATGTTTTGTAAATCTTTAGGGTAGACGGGTGACCTTCACGATAAACTACTTCAAGGATGATAACTAACTTACCTAAATGTATGGAAAAGGATTTCACATAGAAAATAGCCAAGTTAGGGGTTGGTTGATTGATGATTTAAGTCAAAAGTGTTGGTGTATTCAAATTTTTTGTGAAGTTTGGTGAGATGGAGGATGAATTTTGATGAAGGAGTGGATGAAAATGTTTGACCCAATGTTGACCTAAAGTGAACTTTTGTTTGAAAAGACCAAGGTAGTGAAAAACATGCTATACCTCTAAAGTTTTCAAATCCTAAAGACCCAATGATTTAGAAAAGCCGATGATCCTCAAAAAGATGAGGGTTTTGGCTCATCAAGAATATATACATGTCTGGATATTTCCTTTTTGTGTGTTCACAAAAGTATATCAACAACTTGTTTATGTTTTTGTAAGAAAGGAGGATATTTATTGCCATGCGGGTGGTGGTAATATGGGCCTTCTAGCCTCAATATCAGCTTGTTCCTCTTCTTCATCTAAGATTGTCGTGTTTCTCCACTGGGTAGGTGTTTCTTTTGTTTCAAAAGTGAAGCTTCTCAAACTACTAATGAGATTGGTTTGTTCTTCGTTAATGAGTTCAAAGTTTGGTTGAATGATAGCACCTAGAAATCAGGTTGTTCAATGGGAGCAATCGGTCTCCAAATAGTCATGTGGGGTTCAATTGTCAATTTATCTTGCTTAAGTGAATTTATTTTACCACAAACACTTGTCTTGATTAAGTTTTCAAACTAAATGTTTATGTCAAAAACATCATAACTTTCACAATGTCCATTTTGTGAGAATCATGAGGTTGAAGCCACAATTGCCTATGTTGTCTTTGGAAAATATGGATTGAGATATAATTCAAGATATTTAGAAATCTCTAAGGATAGAATCCTTAGGACAAGCAGTAATATGAAGGATTTTTCAAAAGGTATCCATATTTAAGCCAAAGTGTTTAAAATTTTGAGGAAGATAGTGATTTTTTGTTTATAACATTTTTGGAACCAAGCAATGTATCAAACTGACTCACAGTCATTTACCACCTAGGCTAAAATGGCCATACTTGTTGAGTCCCCACTTGGATTTCTCCAAACACTAAGACATTGCGAACAGTTAGAGATTTGGCGACACTAGCTCCCCTCCACAACACACACTTCTTGGGACCATCAAATCTCAAAATCTCGAAGATCCTAAGATCCTAAGGATTTTTTTGTTTCAACAATGAATAGTAAAAATGTGAGGTGGCTTTAGGATGACCGTTCTTGCACCAACAAGTATTAAGGATTTTGGCATCTAAACAATGGTTCATAATAAGGGCTTTCGGTTCAAGGGATACTCTTATAAACTCCCTCGAGAGGTCTCCCAACCCTTAGAACAAGGGATTTTTGCATCATAAAGATACTAGGGGAGAGTTATAACATACCACTTCCCATTGATCACAATTTTCATCGCAACCACACATTTATATAGTGGTTTGGAAGAGCTTGGCTTTAGCTCGTTACTGCTTGGATCGTTCCCTCCTTTTGAAGCGGGGAGGCAGGCCCTCTAAAGATAAATAATATAAAGGAAGTATGTTTGTAGTTTGATCATCCAAGTTTGCATGAAACGAGGAGAGAAAACACACCACACCTTTTCCCTACACTAGCAAGGGGTTCATTTTTAATCCAAATTAAAAGATGTAGGTGATTTTGCAAAGTGTTAAGGAATTTTTCTGTTTCTCAAGATCGCTGAATGGCACAAGAGAATTGCATACCCATCCAATAACACAATTGTAAATCAAAACACAACAAACACTCATAAATTTTAACCCCTAAAGCTAAGATGAATTCATTTTATGCACCAAATGAAATGTTAAGCTGCCTTGTTCAATTTTAAACCCAAAAGATAATGATGAGATGAGGGTTCAATTTTAGTCCCAATTGAGCATTCGTTTTAAACCCAAATGAAATTTAGTGAGGTCCTAAAGCATAAAGTAAAAAGCACAAGAAATTGGGTTATAATTTCTCCAAAGCGTCAAACTCTTGTTACAATCATAAAATCTTAAGATGAGAATGCTTTTCTTCACTTCAACTTTGTATCGTCCAACCTACAAAACCCTGTTAGTCTAACAACTAAAACAATGTTAGAAGTGCATTAGTAATATGACGAATCGAGAAAATTAAAGCACATGGTAAAAAATGATCGTTAAACTTCTTACCCAAATTGGTCATCGCTATTTGTGATAGTGTCACTTTGGTGAAGTAGGATGTCGCTCTACAAAAAGAATATAGAGCACGATAGCATCGCAATTTGGTCAAGCGTTGCTCTAATGAACTAGGGTGTCGCTCTATAGAAAAACCAAGGAGCAAAATAAGGTTGCAATTTGGTTGAGCATCACCGTTTTCAAATCTTCAATACCTCTATATAGTATTAGCGTCATTGTTTTTAAATCAACGTCAATGCATTTAATAGGCATCACTGTTTTAGATTGAGATAGTGTCGCTATATGGCAACACCCTGCAAAGTGCATCACTAAAATTGAGTTAGGCGTCGCTGTTTCTTGGAAAAGTCAAAATGAATGAAATTCGAGATAGAAATTGATTAAATTGACGGTTTTCCCTCCTTCTAGCGCCATAATGTCGACCAAGGATCATTGGTGTGGGCCGATTACGCTTGATCCATGATGAATTGAAGCACAACAAAGCCACAAATACTCAATCTTTAAACAAGATCATTCAAATGAAGGTTAAACTAAGCATTTATTGAAACTAAACATTATGAACTGTGAAAGCATATAAATTTCTACTCTAACCCATTTGAAACTTATCCCGTTTTGGAATTGGTGTCATGTTGATATGAAACGACGACCCTTTCCCAATCCCATGATCAGTGAGCTTGTTTCAATCGATTCTATTGAAGAGAATTGATGAAACTGTTGTGATATGTGGATGAAAACATGATTTATGCTAAATTAAACATGATGCAAGCTAAATTAACATGATTTTATGCTAAAAATGATCTAAGTATGCAAAAGCTAAGCTAATCTAAGATGATTTTAAACTAAAAGATCAAAACCCTAATTTATAAACAAGCTAAGATGGATGCATGGAAGCCATTAATGGAAGCTTAAAACTAATATGCAACTAGAAATGAACTAAACTATGCTAAATGTGAGTAAAGTATGAGGGTGAGTGTGAGCGAATTCAACAACATAAATTTTCTTTGAAAAAGATGGATCCATTTGTCTACAAATAGTGGCCTATTTATAGGAAAGCAAATGAGAAATGAAGGGTTGAGATCGAAAAGATCAATCAACAATCAAGGATAAAAGAAAGAAGAGTCATGGATCATGGATTCTAATCAATGGGTGAGAATGCAAGATGAGATTTAATCAAGGGTTCTCATTCCTTCCAAACAAGCACACTTTTGACTTGTACAAGAGGTCAAAAGTTAACTTGCACAAGAAATCACAAGCTAACTTGCACATGAAGTTTTGTGAGAATATCCCTTTTTCAAATGATTGGAGGAGAGAGAATAATATTCTTGGGAATATTCTCATGGTTGAGGAAAAAAATTATTTAGTTAATTAAAACTAAATTAAATTATGCAAAGGAGGAATATTCTTTTGGAATATTCCTTTGCAAGTGGGAGAAACTTGGTTAGTTAGATAATTGCTAATTAAACAAGGGTTTAATCATGCAATTAGGGGAATTAGAGGAATAAAGTGATTTTCATTAAATTAAATGATTTAATGAAAGGGGGAAAGGTGAAATGACATTTAATTAAATAACTTAGGGTTATTTAATTAAATAAGATGACTTATGGAATTAAATTAAATAGTTTGATTTATTTAAGCGTTAGCGTGAAAGGGGGTGAATTAACCCGATTAAATTAATTAGGTTAATAGATGCAAATGATGCAATTAATTAATTAGCTAGGCTAATTCAATTAATTAAGCGAAAAGAGGATGGGTTTAGGAGGAAATGATGTTAGTATACCTATTTCAAGTGTATGATATCATTCATGACATTTTTCAATGTCTACAGAACCTATGAATGTCAATTAAAGGGTTGAAGTGGAGTAAGGAAAAGAAGTAAAATTGGTGGCACCGAAATTGGATAATACATCGAATGAGGAATGTGAATCCATATTGGTGAATGAGGTGATGGATGTAGTAGATATAATTGATCCTAGATGCATACGCCAAAGTATGGCAAAAATTCTAAAGCTCGGATCTGTAAATCCTCAAGTGGGGAGGAAAACCAACAAGTAGAAAAGAGAAGAAGATTCCCTCAATGGTGATCAAAATTCAATCAAAACATACCTGTTGAAATCCAAGGGAGGAAGCACCTCCCTTGGAGGGAAATGAAGATCCTCACGTGGAATTTTAGGGGCCTAAATCCCCCAAACAAACAATGCTTGATCAAGCACCAATCAGAATGCCAGCAAATAGACCTTATTCTACCATAGGAAACCAAATTAGGGAAAAAATAATTGGACATATTTATTCAACACTATAGAGGATGGTCAGGGCTCGTTGTTGAAGTGTAAGGAGCCTTTGGAGTAATGAGGATATATTATGGAAGCTGTACAAACTCATAGTTGACCCACAAGTGTTAAACTCAAATTGGATGCTTGAAAAAGTACATAGCTTAAGCTTTGAACTTAATTTTTTTTTTTTTTAATAAATATTGGCCTATTAAGACGAAAGAAAAGAAAGAAACTTGAGAATCCTTGAGTTGGGAGTTCTAATCAATAAATGGAAAATTCATAATTGGCAGAGACTTGAACACCATCTTGGACTCAAAAGAAAAATCTAGGGGATACGGAGAATAACATAGTCTCAAAAGGACTTTGGGGAATTTGTAAGCGACAATAATTTGATCAACATTAAACCCTCCAAAGAGACCTATACATGGAACAACCAAGGAAGGGGATTCATGAATATTACTAAAAGGCTATATAAGTTCCTTTTGTCTATGTGTTGGATGTAGCGAGCACTTCTACCAAGTTCTCAAATTCAGTCAATACTAATCTCAAATCATTTCCCACTAGAATTACACATTGTAGAAGACATCAAAATGTTGAGGTACCAATTTTAGTTAGAGAAGTTATGGTTTCAATGCCCCAAGTTGTTGGAATTAATGAAGGCATGGTGGGAAGAACCAATTCCTTTTGAAGGGATGAAGGTGTTTGTTTTTCATAAAAAAATGTCACACTTAAAACAAAAGTTGAAAGATTGGAATATACTTTCATTTAAGAATATATTCCAAGAGAAGGTGCATATGGAAACTGAATTAGAGGATATGAGTGAAGTGGTAATAAGGGACGGCATGCCACATGAACAATAAGACAAGGAGAAGAAGATAAGAGAAGAATGTTATTGAAAATCTAGATCTATGGAGACATGGCTAGGTGAAGGAGATCTTAATACCATTTTTTCTATAACTCCACCAAAGTGAAAAGAGGATGGAATAGAATAACACATACTAAGGATGGGGACGATAAATTAAAAATAGAGGTATTAGACATATAGAAGGCAGTTGTTGCCTTTTTTAAGGATTTTCTTTGTGGATATGATTATGTGGAACCACTCTAGAGTAGCCTAGTTGATGAAATTCCAAAGGTAGTGTCAAGGGAAGACAACTCATTTTTAATACCTGCCATAATGGTGGAGGAAGTCAAAGAGCCCAACTTCCAACTCCACCTAGACATGACTATCTGGTTGGATGGTTTCCCTACACTAATGTTCCAGACATGATAGGAATTCACGGGTTCTAATATCTATGATGTGGTAGAGAAATCCAAAAGAAAAGCCAAGATGTTAAAGTACCTTAATCATACAAATATCATTCTCATTCCCAAGAAAAATGATTGTTTATCCTTTTCAAACTTTAGCCCCATATCACTATGCAACACCATCTACATGAGCATTGCAAATATTATGGACAATAGAATCAAAAATATACTACTAAAGCTAATATACCAAGAGCAGAGTGGGTTGTACCTAGAAGAAATATAACAAACAAAATAATTATCACCCACCAGGTAATACATTCATTAAAGAAACACAACCTCAAAGGAATGATGTTGAAGCTAGATATAGTTAAAGCATATGATAGAGTAAGATGGAGATTTCTAATTAAGACAATGGAAAAATACGGTTTTGATAAAAAAAATGGCTCAAATGGATATTTGGTTGCATTTCTACCCCAATAGAGGCTTAAGATAAGGAGATCCCTTGTATCCCTTTCTTTTTTTCATGATAGCAGATGCCCTCAATTGACATATTTTTGTATTGGAGCAATTTGGTCTATGGAAAGGTATTAATATTACACATGCCTTTTCAGAAATAACACATCAACTTTTTTCGATGACTCTATCCTTTATGGTAACTTGACCACACAAGAGATGGAAATAATTATACATAATCAATTTTTTTTGCTTTGAGATGGAGGGATTGATAAATATGGATAAATCATGCACATATTTATTGAATACAAGAAAAGTGGTGCAAAGAAGGATCATAAATTCCTTCAGGTTCTCGATTGACCATATTTTGGCCAAGTATCTTGGGATGCCTCTATTTGAGGGTACAACCAAATCTAAATTATGGGAGGAAACTATCACAAAATACAAATTGAAAATGGAATGCTGGAAGGGCAAATGACTCTCACTGGTAGGAAGGATAACCATGTTGAAGGTGGTAATTGTTGCCAAACTAATCTATATGATTTTGTGCATTGAGTTGCCAAACATAGTGGTGAATATCTTGATAGGCACCTGCACAACAAAAAAATTTATGGGAGTGATCAAATGAGAGAAAACAGGTCCTGCTACTCTCATGGGAAACAATTAATAAAGGAAAGGAGTATAGTGGTGCTAATATTAGAGATGCTCAACTTCAAAATTTAGAAATTGGGGTCAGGCTATCATGGAGAATTTATAGATGTCCCAAAGCCTAGTGGTGTAAACTTTTGTGAGCAAAGTATCTTGATAATGATGACATGAAATGCATATTGACAAATTGCTAATCCTTCAACTGGGTCATTGCTTTGAAATTTCATAATAAAGTGCAGTTAAACAATAACTGAGCATCTCACCTAGAGAATCAAGAATGGTAGTGAGGCTTTGTTTTGGTTTGATTCTTGAAGTGGATATAAGCCATTAGCATTACTATCGAGGATTGAAGATGCAATTTGGATGACAAATGCGGTATACAGTGATAAATTGCAATATTTTATGAATGTATCAATTGTGAATAGTTGTCACGAGTATAAATGGAAGGACTTTGACATATTGAATAAGTAAAGTAGAGACATATTGTTGGGAAACCTTATAAATAAGAGGATTTTAATTATTGAAGGTAATGACATAATTATATGGTGTGCATCCAAGTTAGGGGAGTGCTCATCTAAAACTGGTTATGAAGTGATAAATCAAGAAATAAACGTGGTTACATGGCCAAAGGAACTATGTTGGGGTGGCGATGTGTTGCCAAAGGTGGGGGCATTTGCATGGATGAACCTCATTAAACACATTCTTACAGGATAAAAAATAAACAAAATTGATGTGGTTGGCCCTCATTGGTGTGTGTTGCGTAACACCAACAATGAAAACATCGACCATCTTCTTATTTGATGTGAATTTACATAAATATTTTAGAATACCTTTAGTGGTAAACTAGGCTAGCAAAGTCCAATGTCAAATAAAATAGAAGATTTCTTTGAAGCTTGGCCCAAAATACACAAAGGATCTCGATATGGGAACATAAAATGCTAAAAGAGTAGCCACATTTAATACCACCAAATGATGACTTCCTCAAAGTGGCTAAGGATTGTAACAGGGTCAAATGGTCACTTCCTCCAAGTGGGAGGTTAAAATTGAATTTCGATGGGGCTTCAAGGGGAAATCCCAGAGCCTCAGGGGCAAGGCATATAATTAGAGATGACTCATCTGGGGTGCATCTATCAAACTTCTTGATGGCACAAATAATGAGATGGAGTTTGTTATAGTTTATGAACGAATGTGATACTATAGCAATAACAAAATGTACCATATTGACATCGAGGGTGACTCAAGCATTGGCATTAGGGCAATAAGTTTTCAATGTGCTCCTAAATAGAAGTTGAAGATGTGGATAGAAAAAGATTACTCTCACTTAGAAGAAATTGATATTTACACTTTGAAACATGTTTATAGGGAAGCAAATTATGCAGTGGACTTTATGTCTAACAAGGGAATCAATCAAACCACATGCGTTGTGGAATTGAATCTAAGTAGGGAATATGATGGTTTATAATCACTCATCGAAGAAGAAACAATAGAGGCTCATAATTTGGACTATATAGCGGGTTGGCCAAGGTTAGGCTCGAACACCCTAGTGCTTGTCCATGATCCCCATAAGACATTCGTTCCTAGCTATATTTGTACTATTGTCCAATGAACACCTACATTGGGATTTATTTTAGACTTCTATAGGAATGGTTGTTTGACATTGACAAGTTTGAAGATTTACTTGATTTAAAAAAGATTTAACTATGGGCTTGTAGGAAGTGAAGCTAAATCGACCCGAAAGTCAAAAGAATCGGATAGGACTGTAGTCTTCACAGGGTAAGCACATCACACAAAGCTCTCCAAGTTATTTTTCCTTATAAATGTGCGAACACAACAGTATGGTATTCAATGAGTTTTGGTAAAAATGATGTAGATTAAAGGCCCTCGGGTTCTAATAGAATTTTTTCTTAAGATTCGTTGTTGTAAATGTAAATGCAACCAAGAAGATTTGTCTGCGCAACTATGGGAGGTTTTTTGTTATTATGTCAGATATAGTTGAATCAACAATCAGAGCCATCATCAGAGAGAAACATCTGGCACATGCACACATTCGTAATGCACAACTTATGGAAAAATTTATGTACAACCTTGTGCACACTTCAGGCAACTTTGACTGGGAGACGTAGGCAAGCAACAAATATATTCTCCCCGAGTTCAAAGACATTACAGCTCGGCAACTTTCAAAACTTAGCCACAATCCAAAGGAGGGACTAATGGGGGATGCCATCTGCATTCCAATGGCCAGCAAGAATGAAGATATGAAACAAGCCATCACCCTCATGATACAAGGTTTAAAAGGAATAATATGTACACATATGCTTTTTTCCTGGCCCAGATTGAAAGGTTACAGGAGATCATTGAGGCCATTCGCCTCGTGATCTTTACCTTGGGTTGAGCCAATTTGTAAATTTGTTTATGTTATTAATGAAAGGGAACCACCCCTATGGTGGTAGTCTACCATAAAAAATAAAATAATAAGACGTAATTATTTAATTACGCCACCATTTCCTTAAATGTAACTTAAAAAAATATGGAATATGAAATGGTTTTGGATAACTAGGCTTGATCAAGCACTCACATGTACAATAATAGAATGCCTTAAAAGATGAGAAAGAGAAAATATATAGAAAAAAAACTTATCCTAAGAGAAAACGAAAAGAGAATGATGACTAAACCTAGAAGCTAATTATATACCTTAATGCTAATGTTGAACTATGACTAAAACTGATCCATAAGACCAAGTCAATGATTTTTTTAGTGGCGAATATTCACCAATTAGTTAATAGTTGAAATTTGGGAATCCAAATCTGGTTAATAGTTCAAGTTGTAAGGTGACGTGAATCACCACTTTTTTATAAAATTTTATTTTAATATTATTTAAATCACTATAGCATTTTTTTTATTAAACTTTTTAACTCAAAAATTCACCATAGTATTCAATACATGATTAGATCAGATTCACCAAAATGTTATAATTTATTGTAAAAATCTAAATTAATTCACCAATAATAGATCATAATTATTAGTTACTTTAGGGTCATATCACCAATCTTTAGTTGCAACTATTGATTTATAATATAATCTAATGACCCTCATTATATTTCACGAGGTAAAATATACACGCGTTTTGTAATGCTCATGAGGCTTGAAATTGATTTTCAATCACTAAAATCTCAATGGAGATCAATTATCCAAAACCAATTTCAGGTTCCATGAGCATTAAAAACTGTCATGTACATTTTACCTCACACAATACAAGGGCCGATATATTATATTTAAATTAAATGGTGGAAACTAAATACTATAGAATCTACCCCTTAAAGCCATCAATCATTTCCACCTTTGGGCCCCTACTTACATAATATATTTTTTTAATGGAAGGATTTGCCATGGTAATTAATTCATTTTCTTATAATTTTCCAAGATTCATTAGATAATGTAAAAAAATCGCCAATAATCGCCAATAATATTAATATTTTTTCAAAAAATGGAAAAATTCACCAATAGAATTTTTTTACTTTCAAAAAGTGAAAGATTTGCCAAGATTTTATAATTTTTTTAGGGGGGTTCTTAAAGTTGTCACTTCGAAGCTCGATTTGAGAATGAAAATGGAGGAGATCTCAAAAACCCAACTAGTATCAGGTTGCCCTCAAAACGAGCTATCCAACGAATATAATTTTAATATGTTTTGATTATATTATCTATTTTTTTAAGTTTTATTAAATATAGGTTTTTCACGAAAACAAAACTCTCTGTTCTGCACATGTGGAAAACTAGAAGATTATCAAAAAAAATTAAAAAATATGAGTGCACCAGATATTGGAGTCCTTGATCCAAAAAAAAAGAATTTTGATACATATAGTAAAAGTTATGCGTTATCGGTCCGTTATGTGAATTGTAATTGATTTGACTTTGAAACTTGATTAAAGAAAAATATTCAATAAAAAACTATCTAACCAAGTGGAAGCACTAGATATCAGTTACAAATCTAAATTGAAAGAATTAGAATTTTATCTTTCAAGGAAAAAAAGTTATGCGTTATATGGTGTGTCACTTTTAAAAATGTTGTTTTTGAAAAATCAATTTTTGTGGGAGATGGAAAAAGAAGTGCAATCTAATTCCAAAATTTTTGAAAAAATATTTTTAGAATCTACAGACAAAATGTGACAAGACTCTAGTTTGCATCATCTTCAAATTCCTCACGGTTTAACGCTATAGGTGCTCGAATGTGAAGATTTAGTTTAAAAAAAAAAATCAGTGTCCAGTTTGGCCAAAAATTGTAAACCACTATTGTGGGATCACCCAATTAGAAATGTAACCTAATATAAATCAAATGCAAGATTCAAGATCAATTACCATAAGTTCTCAATATGAGATGTGAATTGTTGTGAATAAAGATGTATCAAGTTATAAGAAAGATGTAGTGATTAGGGAACTATAGGATTTACTTGCAACTCATGTGAGCTTTCATCACGATAGAAGTAGGATCATAGTGCATGCCAATTGACTACATTATCATCCCACTATTATGTCATATTGTGTAGAAGCACTAGAAAAATCTACATGGAGCCTTCTAGGATAGAACTTTATTTTAGTTCATGATTATAAAAAGCTCATATATAAGCCATCCAAAAGTCAAGTATGTAATATGCTAGCACTTTATAATTGAGTGGATTTGTATAAATACCCCCTAAAATAACTCAATTATGAGACCTCCCCAATAAGTTATGATGATTTTTACATTTTATAGTTAATTCAATTATATTTGCCACTTACTGAATCAACAAAGTGGTATTGATCTTAGTGTATTACAAATGTCTAAAATAAGCCATAGAGCTAAACTATTTTAATATAGAATGAGATAAAATAGACATCAATAAAAACAAACAAAAAACTATGCACTTTCAATTAAATTATATCCCAAAATGATATTATTTGTACCTAGATGGAGCCTTAAAATTTTTCAAAATGAGAACTACTCAACATCTCTTATGAAAATCTATAATTTAAAAACAAAAAATGAATATTAAAATTAGTCTACACCACTATGAAACCTTAAAAAAAATTAGCCCATATCAACGAAGATTATTCAAAAAAAGAACGTAAATAAATAAGAATGGAGCGTCTAAAGTTTAACACTAAAAATCAAAATTACACTAAAGAGGTATTAGGAATGAAGGGAAGGAATAATGATGTTATATTGCCTTCAATAAAATAACATTATAATATTCCTTAGAATATTGTCTACCATAAGAATATTCTAAAATTGTATTCTTATTGTCGCTAAACTACCTATGTACTATCAAATTTATGAAACTATCGATCTAGAGGGTTGTTTTTGAAAGAAGTTTAGAATATTCATACATCCACTTGGGCAACAAACAATAAGTGGTGATCGACCAAAATGGTTGTAGTAGCTAGCTAAAGCTACTAATATGAATAGTAGCCGTAGTGGTTGGGTTGTGCCAAAAAAATAATATAAATTTATATAGTATGACTCGCTTACATAGAGCCCTACAAACATCCAATACATGGGTTTTTGCATTGGAATATATGTGATACATGGATAATATAGATCTGCTATAAGAGCATGTTTTCTTCCTCACATTTTTTATGTGGAGGGTTCACATTTGATAATAAAAAATTACTTTGACACATGTAATTTTATTAAAATAATAATTTAATAATTTGGATTCGCATTGATGATATAATCTCTACGAGGTGATTGAAACAAAGTTTATGGATATAATAACTTTACAAAATTCAACATCAAAATAAGTCTCTTATATAAAGATTAAAAAATTGGGAACCTCGGGATTGGGTCAAAAAATAATGAAAGAAATCACTCTTGAGAAAGGTATTATTTTTCAATAATTACCAAAAAAAATTAATGGGATTGCAACCACAAGCACAAACAAGGGTTGAAATGCCACTTAGGAGATATAATATATACATATTTTTTTAAAATGAGCTAACACATTTGGTTATACAAGCATGCCATGGTCTCTAAAAAATATTTTGTAGATGCTAAGGATGACAATAAAAAAAATACCTTTTGATCTATAAGAAATCATCTCTAGGTGATCCAAAAGCTTCTTCAAAATTTAAGAACATCCCATAAGATGCAGAGTTTAGTGAATTATGGAATAAAGAGCATTGATCCAAAGTAATTGATTCATAATTTGATGATGAGATTTGTAAATAATATTTTTGATACGAATGTAAATCATTCATATACACCTAGCAGTGGACTTAATGATTTGATTTGGACCATAAAACAAATATATGTTATAAGGGTAGATTATTGGAATAACAATAAAATAAATGTAATATCCAAAATACTCTCATAAATGAATGTGCATGCATACCAAAAACTATCATAAAATAAATCAAGAATATACAATAAACTCCTTGTATATGTAGGATAAGGAGGAAGAGCAAAGGTGTGAATAAACTATTGACCAACCCTCCAAGATGTGAGACACAAATATAACACTTGGGAAAAGTGTGAGGACATGTGTAATGTGCATATGAGGCGAGACAACAAAACCTCTAAGTGAGCTTAAGCTAGTGAAAATAGGTGTAGTAGGTAAATATAAACTAGGTAGGTAATATTTATTTTCACACTAAATCACTCTTAAGTAATACTTAATGAGAAATTTAATCACTAAAAAATATGTCCCAACAACAAGACCTAGTGAGGTACTTATGTACAAATAAGTCTCTCACAAGTGGAGTAAAGGAGAAAACCCTACGAGAAAAAATCCTCTCTAAAAGAGAGAAACAATACAAAGTAAGGAGGAATCAAACCCTTTAAGGACAAATTCGTTCACCCCAAGTCTACATTGAAACTCAAGGTAATGAGGCAATGTTAAAGGTTTAATAAATATGTCTACAACTTTTTTCTAAGTAAATAAATACTTTGAGGAGAGAAAACCATCATGAATGAGTTGTCAAACAAAGTTCACATGTATCTCAATATGCTTCATCCTTTGATGCCCCAAAAGATTGTAAGAAATATGAGTGACACTTGATGAAAATAAAATTCAATGATCTTATCAGATGATTGAATTAAGAAGCTCATCCAAAATTTTCTTTTATTATTTTTTAACAATTCAAGCTAATGTAAATGGGAGTATAATTTAGGCAATTCATGGACTTGATTTTGAATTCTCAATATTCAGGCAAGATACATTTTTCTAATTTATTCAATTCATACATTCCACTGGAAACACAAAATCAAAAGCATTTTAAAGTGCTTTATTTATTGACTCTTTCATTTGATTACAGGTGAAAACATCTCCATCATTTGCAACTCTTCAATTCATTCATTTTTATTCTTTCATCTCACTGTATTAAGTTCCCAATTTGCACTTCATCTCCCAATTTTGTTTTATTTTCTATCTGCCACTATAAAATGTATCTCAGCCACTCAATTTTATTCCAACTTATACCTCCCTTAAGTGTGCAACCTGTTTGATTTCAAATATGCATATGGATATTAAATCATGTACTCTTTGTTTCTTTGCATTCACCAATGAATATCTCCTCTAGCCATGACCTGGATCTTGTTTGTTTTCTTGCTGCATAAATTAGATTTGTCTAAGAAATATGCCTTCCTTCTCTATGCCACCAAAGCTCTGTATTCTTCTTCCTTTCTTTACCTTCTTATCCTCTGTATTTCTAATTGTGGCCCCTCCTTTTTATCATTCTGAAAACATTTTTTTCTGATTTTTATCTCCTCAAACTGTTCACTATTTTTTATTTCATTTTTAATTCAAAGCTCCCACCTTCATGGCACGACTCCTTTTCAATTTATATTTTTTGTTAATTTTTACTTGGTTGATTTCCCTGTTCTCTTCACTACACAACCTCTTTTCTATCCTCCCTCTCTATAATTTTAAATAAAAAAGAAAACTAGTCCCTTTGCCTAGCGCAACCCCCTTCTATTCACTTGGATTTTTTTAAACTTCATCTCCAGAATGGCACCACTTCCCTCCTATATTGGCTATGTTCTTTTAAACAAAATTTTCATTATCTCATTAAAACCACGACTCCTCCAATTCTCCGGTGGTTAAAAAAAATTAAAATTTTAAATTATCTTTCCATGACAAACTCTTTGTCTTTTGTAGGAAGCAAATCTTTCCAATTTTTGCAATTGAATCTTTCAAAATTTAATTTAATTGCTAACTTGGTCGTGAGACCAAAAGTCACCTTCGTCAATTTATTACTCATTGAAGATCAACATCTCCAACTATAGAAATTGATAAAATCTAAATGAAAGCACACCAAAATGAACAACCTACAAAATACAAACATGCATTAGAAAAAACAACAACGCTTCTTTTTCTTCAAAAGATTGCTACACGTCGAGGATGCTCTTGCATCAGACACATTGGGTAAGAAAATTTTGTGAGTAGGACTCACAAAATGGAGTGGATTAGTAGAACTACTCTTTAGGTTGTAGACAACCTGCAATGAACTCCATCACTGATTTAGACAGCTGCCTCTTCCAACACTTAGTTGAGACACTTGTCATCCTCCTCCACCAAGTGTGCACCTTATTCCTCCTTCCTCTCGTGGACTCACATCGACCATAGACTGTCCTCCTCCGCCAAAAGGATCTCTCTTGTTCTCCTCCAAATACTCTCTTCTCTTCTCTCCTCTTTCGTGAGATCATCCCACCACAAACCGACCACCTCCACCAAGTTTCACCTATAGCATCCTCTACAACTTCTATATGCAAATAGGAATTATCCATACACCAATCTACAACTACATCCTCTACTTTCATCTTTGCAAATGAATTAAAATCTACATTTACCTCTTTTTCTTTCACTATCCCAATATCATGTTCTTCGTCCTTTGTTGTAACATTTAACTTCTTATTCTCAAACCCCTCAATGAATGCATCTTCACAAGGTTGTTCAAATTTCTCCCCTATATTCATGTCCTCCAAAGGACCGTCCTCTGTTGCATCTCCTTCTATATTGTCTACATTGAAAATAATGTTAACAAAATCATGAGATTTATCTTCTCCCATTTGCATCTTCTTATCATTTTTATCCAACATTTTCCTCTCAAATAAGCTATCTAGCATTCTCATCTCTTCTTTCAATAAGATATCATTCTCTTCCTCATTAATTTGCTTGTCAAATTTAGGAATCTTTGTCCATAATCTTATTTTCTTTATTTCCTCTTTTCTTCATTTACATTCGTAGGGGTTGCTCTCACATATTTATTCTTCCATCTTGGGCTGCAACTTTCCTCTTTCAAGGGAATTATCTTCTTCCCATATCTCTCTTCCTCTTCAATCTTATTTTCTAATGCATCTAATCTGACCTCCGATCTTTTCCAATTCTTCATGGAGAATCTTTCCCAATTCTTCACGGAGCTTCTTATTTTCCATTTCTTCCCAATATTTTTTGAAAAATGAATTATCAAGGGTCTCCTCATGACCCATCTCATCCTCTCTTTTGAATGCATCTTGTTTGGTGCAATCTTTCACCATTCACATCTTATACTCTGTAATGTTCATGGGTTCAACTCTTGTTGTTAAAGACTTCTCTCATACTTGCAATAGTCCACATGAGCTCTTCTTCTATCACACTTCTTCTATCCTCCCACTGGTTTTGGTATAGGTTGCCTCACATTTGACACTTTGCCTATACACTCTAAACCTCCAATTTTGTTTTATTTTCTACCCACCATTGTACAAAATGTATCTCAACCACTCAATTTTATTCCAATTTATACCTCCCTTAAGTGTGCACCATGTTTGATTTCAACTATGCATATAGATATCAAATCATGTACTCTTTGTTTCTTTACATTCACCAATGAATATCTCCTTTAGCCACGACCTAGATCTTGTTTTTTTTCTTGCTACATAAATTAGATTTGTTTAAGAAAGATGCCTTCCTTCTCTACGCCTCCGAAGCTCCATATTCTTCTTCCTTTTTTTTACATTCTTATCCTCTCTATTTCTAACCGTGACCCCTCCTTTTCATCATCCCGAGAACTTTTTTTAAAAATATTTATCTCCTCAAACTATTGTTCACTATTTTTTATTTCATTTTTAATTCAAATATCCCACCTTCATGATGCGACTCCTTTTCAGTTTGTATTTTTTTTTTAATTTTTACTTGGTTGCTTTCCCTATTCCCTTCACTACACAGCCTCTTTCCTATCCTCCCTCTTTGTAATTTTAAATAAAAAATAAAACCAGTCCCTTTGCCTAGCGCAACCCCCTTCTATTCACTTGGATTTATTTTAAACTTCAACTCCAGAATGGCACCACTTCCCTCCTATATTGGCTCTGTTCTTGCAAACAAAATTTTCATTATCTCATTAAAACCGTGATTCCTCCTATTCTCTAGTGGCTAAAGCAAATTAAAAATTTTAATTCTTTTCATGAAAAACTCTTGATCTTCCATATGAAGCGAATCTTTCCAAATTTTACAATTGAATCTTTAAAATTTTAATTTAATTACTAACTTGGTCATGAGACCAAAAGTCACCTTTGTCAGTTTATTACTCATTGAGGATTGACATCTCCATCCATATAAATTGATTAAAGAATTGAAAGCACACCAAAATGAACAACCTACAAAATACAAACATACATTAGACAAAAACAACTCCGCCTCTTTTTCTTTAACGTAGGATTGTAATACACCCAAAATGCTCTTGCATCACACTTTGGTTATTGCACCAAAGAATAATAAGAAGAATTAGTGGAAGACTAAACTCTATCATAAGTTTTCAAAGCCATTGAACTTCCTAGCTAACAACTATTGCACTTGGATACTGACCCTCAATGGATGAGAATGCAATGGTAGTTTAATTATTGCATGACCATAAAATTGAACCATAATTAAGGAAAATAATAAACTCAAAAGTGGAATTTTGTGAGTCCACATCATGAACCCAGTTTGAGTTGGTGCAGTCTACTTTCTAAAAATCTCTAGATATGTATTAAATGTTGAAATGTGTGGTAATTCAAAATATGCTTAGCTACCTTCCAATGAATCTCATGAGGATCATTTGAAAAGTAGAAGACAAGGCCAATAATTAATGTAATATCAAAAGGAGTGAATTAAATTAAAAAAAAAAATGAATTAACTATCTAAACAAAGTATCATCAACATTAGGTGTGGTGTAAGTGGTAGTTAAAGTGACACTAGACTAAAGTATCAAACCTAGTACTTTTGTAAATTATTATGTTGTCGATATGGCTAGTGTCAAATGGCTCTATACAATAGATAGTTAGTATCTCATTCCAATGATTGTTTTTAATACTACGGAATAAAAGGGATGCTTATATTGAAATAAAATCTTAGGCTATAGAAATATTGAGATCTATCTTAGAAAAACTTTTGAAATCGTAAAATAGGTAAGCATTCAAAATTTAAACCACGAAAAGTATTCACTAGTTGTTATAAAAATGAAACAAAGTTCTAAAATACTTGGTTGCTTAGAGAAACTACTCAATTCTTCAAATCCTTTTTAATGAATAAACTTCCCAAGGTAAAATTGCTCACTATTTTTCTTTCTATAGAATATAATGCTTCTACACATACACTAAATAATACATAAAACAATACAAATAACATTGAAAAATATAAAATGAACTATCTTGTAGGTAAAAAATTAATAATTTACTTCATTTACTAAAATAGTTTGTCAGCATAGAATATATTTTGAATCATAGTGGGTTGATCAGAGGATGGGCATGGGCAAAGAACCTATGTGGTGCGTGGGGATGCATGCCCTTGCCACACTATAATTATTCTTTGCATGTGCTTGGATCCTATGGTGTGGGGTTGGGGGATTGTATGTGCTGGTCCATAGGGGTGGGGGTTGTGTGGTGTTGTGGTAGGTTTGTGGTTGGGGTCTGGGTGAAGACTCTTTTATTTTTTTATTTTCTCTTTCAATCTTGGTTGTGGCCTCTGGTGGAGGCATGAATCTGCAGTAGAATATGTCTTTCACAAAGGTAGTTTCGAGGAGTGGTCCTTCCCCTTCATTGCATGTAAAATTTGATATCTTTTTGAGAAAATTGGCAAGTGGAGAGGGCACATCCCATAATGGCGGTCCTCATATTCCTAAGGTAAATGGTTGTCTAGAAAGGAGCGCAGATCATCTGATCTTGGTAATCCAACTGAACTTTGTAGAGGAGGATGTCAACTATCTGATTGACCATGCATTCATTTATAAATTCATGGGGATCCAAGTTTCATTGTCATTTCTAGAATCTTGGGCTCATTAGACCTTGAACCCAGAGGGTGAGATGGATACTTTGCTCGCAACCAATAATTTTCTCATGGTGGTTTTTAACTACCCGACATATTGCAACAAGGCTTTTGAAGGAGGACCTTATTTCTAAAATCAATTTGGGTCATTTCTAAAACTGTGGCAAATGCTTTAGTTTTAATTTGGAAAATGAGCTCCCAACTCATGTTCTAATTTGGGTAAGGCTCCCAAGGTTACCTCTTGAGTTTTGGAGAAATGATATAATACATATGATAGCTCTATTGTTGGGCAAGATCGTGGGACTGTCACAACAAACACTGGATAAAAAGGTAATTACTTATGCTCTCATTTGTATTGAGATTTATTTAGATAACCCCTATCAGATTCTCTATAAATTCAATTGTTCTTCCTCATGGATCCAACAACTCGACTATGAAACACTACCCTTTCGATGTAGGGTTTTCCATGAGTATGGCCATTTATAGAGAAAGTGTCTGAGAATTAACCCTACAGGAGTCAATACTACTTTTTCGGCTCATTAGCCCACTAAGGTCGACAAAGGGAAGGATCCTATCTCACAGAGGGAGGAGGATAAAAAGGGTTTCATTCTAGTGAAATCTAGGAACAAGTGCATAGGGAAGAATAAAACCCTTAAAGACAGGTAGGATGAGGGTGTATTTAATAGATTTGAGGTATTAGAGGACTTTGATTAGCAGGAGGTGAACCTAGTGGATGTGCCTTTCAGTGATGACAGTGTAAGATTGGACCAGGATCCATCCAAGGTGGTTGGTTTTTAGGATTCAATATAGGATACCCTTTGGTAGCTCAAATGGACATGGATTCATCTCCAATGGTTTCTAGTGCTATAGAGGTGTTTGGTAACAATGAAAGGATTGAAGAGTCATATATGGGTATGGTGGCTCCTTTACTTGAGAAGGAAGATTGAGAGACACGAGGAAGTGGTAAGACCTCTACCCTGTTAGGTCTTCGATGAAAGGGCCTCAAGAAGGGTGTGTCTGAGAAACCTCCCAAGGTGGGGAAAAAGAAAGATCAGGATAAGATTAAATTGATGGGGGATACTTTAGTGGAATCAGGATCAGTTAAGAATCTTAATTCTCACTTTTCCAACTTGCAATGATGATAATTTTGTCTTGGAATGTAAGGGGCTTGAACAACGCTCCTAAACAAAAGGTTATTCGAGAATTGGTTAGAGGTCATTCGTCGGATATTATCTTTATCCAATAAACTAAGTTGTCAATAAAGAACATGCATAACTTGGCTCCTAAGTTATGGAGTCACAGTTGTTTTCAGTGTATTGGTACTCTAGGTAATGTTGGAGGTGTTACTTGCCTTTCGAATCCTATGATGGTAACTCCTTGGTGGTGGTTGTTTAGCAAATTTCTATCTCGATGATCACTACAAGCCTTGAATCTGGTGTGAATATCTTTCTTTCTAATATTTATGCCCCTACATATTTCCCTAGCAAAATCAACCTTTGGTCCCATTTGTGATACATTCGCTCCACTACCCCTTTGTATCCTTGGATCATGTCTGGGGACTTTAAGGCCATTACCAGTCTCAAGGAAAAGAAAAGGGGGTTGGTTAAGCTTGACTCTTCTTCCATTTTCCTCAAAGATAACATTGAATCCTTGAATCTTGTGGACATAAAGCCTAGTGATTGTATGTTTACCTAGAGTACTAAAAGGTGTGGTAAGGACTCTATCCTGGAGAGGCTGGATAGATTTTTGGTATCCTGTTTTTGGCTTGGCAGCACTTGGTCTATCAACTTTGAAATTTTGGATTGGTAGGGTTTGGATCATTGGCCTATCAAATTCTCTACTTCCTTAGTGGGGGTCACTAAGAACCCATCTTTTAAATTTTAGCTTATTTGGTTAAGATACCCTTCTCTCCAAGAGCTCATGTCTGATTGGTGGAGTCGGGGAAGACCATCTCATGGCACGACTATGTACTCTTTTTGTAAAAGGTTACAATTTGTGAAATTTCAACTTAAAAAGTGGTGTTACCCATTTTTCACTCATAGGTTCAATCAGGTGGAGTTTATTTGAAACTGAGAAAAATGAGGTATTCATTTTATTAACTTTCCTTCATTACATTCAGATGTATAAATGAAAAAATCTAGAAAATATTATAATAACAGATCATTGCATTCATTCACATGCATGTAACAGAGTAAAGATTCAGATCTTTTCGGAAAAGAGAAATCTTTAGTGAATGTAGAAGTATACATTATCTCATACAAGCCATGAGATTAACTTAGCTTATTCAATACAAATCACGAACAATATATACATGAATAAGTAAAGAAGAAAAAATGAATGCGCATATAAGGAAAGTAACCAACCATTGCCTGTGAATGACTGGTTCTCATGTGTTTTTTGCCTTGCTGCTATCCCGAGCTTCATCTATCCCTTCTAGCTCCTTTCTGCTCCTAGTCCTACATATGATAGTAACAATGGTGTTAGAGCATGCTCTAAGTAATGACTGATTACAAACATTACATACACATTCACCCTATCCATGCATAAACCGATCATAATGTGTATTAAATAAGCCATGTGTATACTTTAGGTGTCCCAGAAAACCATTGGAGTCATCAAACACACCTAAAACATACATGTTTTTTCTAATTTGTTTGCTTCATGTGCAGTTATAGGTGTATCATGTCTTTGTTTTGTTCAGTTCAAATGAGTGGTGAAAATGTGGCTCCCACAAGGGTTGAGCCCAACTCATAATTTATGCACAACCTTTTAGGTACACTTTAGTACATTCAACACAAATTACCATGTTAAGAATCTACAACAACTTTTGAAATGTAGATTGCAATTATAATGTAACAATAACAAGTACTTGCTCATTAAAACAGTGAAAAGAGCTCAATAACTGGAAATACTTCCATTTTAATAGTTGTTTCATAACAAAGAAAGGGAATAACTAAAAGATGACTAAGAAATGGCATGATTCAAGCAGAAAGCCAGTGATTAATCTTAGTATTTCTAAATGCAAAAAACATGTAATTTGTTGGTGTTATTATGATTCATGATCAACAAGTCTCAATTTAAATCAATAATTGCAGAACTAATAATGGAATACACAAAACAACAGTAACAAGTTATTCTTGTTTACCTGAGGTTTATTCTTTACCAAATCATAGCAGGTTATTTACATTTATCTCACTCATAGAGCTCAAGGTGAGAACCTAGTTATTCAAACACAGTAACAGTGATGACTATGCCATCAGTAATGAAACTCTTTGAAAAGTTGAGCAGTGGGTATAGCTCAAAGCCGAGTCTATTCTTTTCAAAGTTTAACTCACAATCAGTTCATGCAGGATGTAATCCTGGAGCTTTGTTACATAAAAATCTACAAAAGTATGACAACTTAGTAATGAATAAAGATGTCATAGTGGCATGAACATGACATAGTTATGGCATGCAGAGCTTCATCTCATTCTATAGATAGCATGAAAGACAAACACATGGAAAGTATAATATTTCTGGAAAAGTCATCTTCAATGTAATCAAACAAGAACTAATGGTATCTCATGTAACAGTGCTTTTAAAAAAAATATTTTCTGGTGATATCCAAAATCATAGAAGAATAACTATAACCCAAAAAATGGAATACATAGAGGTTTGACATATGGCTACAACCTGGAGAACAAAAGGAAATATATAAAGAAATGGCTAGGCTGAGCCATGATTTCATAGAAATGAAAATCATCAATTCCTAAGAAGGCCAAAGTCGTATTTGATAGTGGTGTTAGAATTTTCTTCAGAAATTTTTCATTTTCATGGAGAATATTTCAAAAGAAACACAAAGTCATGCATGAATCTCAAGTTATAAAGGTCACACAGAACAAATATAATATACAGATATATCAAACTAAAAATAGAAAATGTATTTCTTTTGAAACCCATCTGGGGTTTGTTTCTAGAAACAGGAAGATATTCATGAATGTAGCCATAAGAAACCCTTTTAAACCTGTAGCATGTGATATGGTTGTACCAAAGGAACATCCTTTTCTCAGAACATAGAAGTCGTGCCTGTAGAAAAATCTACAAAATGAAAGAAGGAATGAATGTACAAAAGAATTTTGAGTCTAATGAAGACCGGTGGTTAAAATAACCTAGCTATGGCCATATACAAATGAAGCTAATCTACAGAGTCAAAACCCAAAATGCATTTCCTTCATATGCATCGAAACCCTCTTGAGGTTTTCCAGAAAATAAATGAAGTACATGGAAAAATGATATATAAGGGTTTCAAATTTACAGATTTCAAGGTGAGTCTTATTTCATAAGAGTAAATGAGATGCAGTTTTTTAAAGGAACTTGTCCAAATTTGGTTTCAAGATCATCACAGACCGAAGTTAGCTCAAAATAAAGAAACTCCATGGTGGCCAAAATAAAAAAGATCAATAGGAAAAAGGAGAAAGCATGTGATATAAATAGTATAAGGTTACAAGAGCCATGACCATGATGGCCCAAGTTAGCAAAATGATTTTTTTTTCTCTTAATTTTGTTTCTTGAAAGTGACTTACTCATTTTCTTTGAGGGGAATCAATATGAAATATGAAGAAAAATCCTCTGTCTCTACATTTTTTTGCCAATATCAAACTCCAAAACCCTGTTAATAGTGGAGTGTTTTTTACCAAAAGTCACAAGAAATGAGAGAAGAAACCTTCAGAATAAAGGAGTATATAAATGTCGTGGTTTGTGAGACCATTAAAATTATGAATAGAAGATTCTTGTTTTCAAAGATAGCTTACCAGTTTGTTCTGAGGAAGAATCAATAGTTCATGTAAAAAAATTCTCAAAAAACTACAAAGATCCATCATCGTGGTCTACTACAGAGTTTCCCAAACCCTAGCTTGGTCGCGGCTAGCTTCTTCCAGAAGTTTCAAAGGATAAATGAAATGAGTATTTTTTTTTTCTTTTGATTTTATAGTTGCTAACCCTGGTAATGCCAATAGATAATGGTATTTTACCATTCTTTCAAAAAATCAAATGTTGAATTATTTGACCCGTGACTTTCTTTTTAAATGCTTTAGGAGGTTTTATAATCTTGTAGGTCTTTCTCTCTTATGTTTTCCATGTTACTATTTTGTGACTTTGTAACTTATCTATATCAGATATATGAAGACTTAGACTATTTTCTTTTTGCATTTACTTTATATGTTGTAAAATGTTTTAATTTAAATGATGAATTATAAATCATTTAGTTTAATTTAAAGCATTACCTTTTAAATGAAAAAGAAATAGGAGCATATGTGCATTTGACCAAGCCATGAAGGGATAAGGATATATTTGTATTTAAGATCATGGAGAGCATATAGGGAAGTTGGATTAGTTTGCAAACACATGGAATTGAAATAGGAGCTGTTTTGGGATTTTATGAATTTTAGAGAGCTTTTTCGAGCCATTTTGAGTTGTCATCATGTTTGACATGGTCAAACTTGACCATTTCAATGCCTTTGAGCTCTTTTGGATGAGATCTAGGGGCTAGATTTGTGGGCTTTTTGTTGCATCCGACCTAAGAAGCTTCTAGCTCCTTGTTTAATGCAACTGTTTGGAAGCCTTGCTACTTAGTCATTTTTGGAGTCATTTTTGTAATTAGTTCTGATTATGCAGATTAGAGACACAACGACTTTCATGGTCCTTTGACACAAATTTTGAATCTTTTGTAACTCTTGGAGGTATTGAATACACTTTACCTTACTCATTTCTGAAATTGATTCTTCACCATCTTGTTCTTACAGTTTAGTGTATGCTTTGTGATTGATCAAACTATATTGTAAATGTACTTAGTTTTCATTATAGTTTTGTCTCATGCCTTGTTCCTTTTCTATAATTAGCATGCTCATTCAGGTTATTGATTGTTTTAGTTAAGTACAGTCGTTTTCTTATTGTGAGGTTTTCCCTCCTATTGCAAGTCAAAGTATTTGACCTTTCAGTAAAACAATTATGTATGGACATTGCTGTAACAAGTTGTGTAAAATAAATTTTTGTCAGATTGGAACTAAGTGTAGAACTTTGAGTCTCATTATCTCTCATTAAGTTTGGTGTATCACTTTTTTTTATGCTTTCCAGTATTAGTCTTTTTCAGCAATCCTTCTCCCTTTTTCTTATAAGAAATCAATAGATTAGGTAATACATACCAAGAGGAAGTCAGCCTCCTCCAGAGGTTGACCTCTGCCTACAATAACTCACAACTTTAGAGGTCTTCCCATGTTACACTGGAATTGTTGAACATCAGGTTCAATAGGGTACAAATTTAAGTGTTAACAAGTGGAATAGATAGTCTTTTGGTAATACCTTTAAGGCTAAAGCTTCAGCTCAAGCTTGTTTGGATGTTATCACTCATTAGATTAGAGAGCATGGTCTTATAGATGAATCTCTTAAATAAGAATTTGTTGCCTTGAAGGTCCTAGAGGAATGGGAAATGCATGAGAAAATTTTCTAGAAGCAAAAGGCTTGAATTGAGTGGCTTCAAGAGGGAGATAAAAATACTGCCTTCTTCTTTAATTTTGTCAAGGCCAAGTGGCATGGGAATATGATCAACTCTCTTGTGTCTTCCCAAGAAGTACAATTGTCTTCTCTTAGAGATATCTCTAAGGAAGCCTTACAACTTTTTTCAGCTTTGTACAAGCAAATGTTGAGAGCAATGAATGCTACCTTTCTTGCTCTTATTCCCAAAAGTGAAGGAGCTGACTTGTTTAACCTATTCAGGCCAATAGCTCTTTGTAATGTATGCATAAGATTATCTCTAAATTGATAGTGGAGAGGCTCAAACCATGGATGAATAAGATCATCTCAGAAGAACAGAGTGGATTTATGGTTGGTTAGAAATTTTTTGATGGGGTGGTCGTAGTGGTGGAGACCATGCACTTTATGGCTAGTTCGAAGGAAAAGGCATTTTTTTATCAAATTTGAACATGGATAAAGCTTATGACCTAGTCAAATGGTCATTTCTTCAGAAAATTCTCCTAGCTTTTGGATTTGGGATGGACTAGGTAAATTGGGTGATCAGTTGTGTTACTCTACTTCTTACTTTATACTTGTTAATAGTGAGCCTTCAGAGTTGTTTGGTGCTTCTCACGACCTCCTGCAGGGAGATTCTTTGTCACCATATCTCTTTATCTTAATGCCAGAGAGACTAGGAAGATTTATTAAACATCAAGTGAGTCAAATTTATATTCAAGGTTGGTGTTGGGTAATGAGATGCCTCCCTAGTCTCATTTGTAGTTTGTTGATGGGAGTTGCCATAATAAGAGAGTTGACCAATATAAGGTGTACTTTGGATATTTACCTTACAGCCTTAGGTCAAGAAATTAATGGAGGAAAATCCTTCATTTACTTCTTCAACACCCCTCTTAGTATTCAACATCAAATTGCTCAGATTCTTCAATTCCAAATTGGTACTCTTCCTATGTTATATCTTGGTATACCTATTTCAGGTGGATCCTTTCCCAAGGGAACTTGGAAAATAATTTTGGATAAGTTTTAGGAGAGATTCAACAATTGGACTTTCAAGTGGCTCTCCTTTGCTAGGAGAGTGATTCTTCTGAAGTTTTTTGTCCAAGCCTTTCCCACTTATAGATGTTTGCTTCAAGTGGCTCTTGCAAGTTTTGTAAAGGAGATGGATGCTTTAGCAAGATAGTTCTTATGGTCCAGTAACTTTTCTAGTTCAAAGTGGAGCTTGATAAAATGGGATATTATTTGCAAACCAACGTAGGATGGAGGTCTAGGGAAAGGACAAACTAATCTCACTGGCTTGGCTTTGGCGACTAAGCTCTATTGGAGGTGGTGCATGAATAAAAATAAAACTTGGTCCAATATTCTTATTGTAAAGTATTTGAAGGGGTTTAAGGTTTTTGAGGTTCCTAGGATAGGCCTTGGAGGAAATGGTTTGATGATTTGGGATACTCTAAAAAGAGGTGAAAGTCTGATTAAGAATGGCCTGTTTTGGATCCGTAATAGGGGTTCTAATGCTCTATTTTTGTATGATTCTTGGGATGGATTCCCACCAATCATGTCATTGTATCCTCACCTTTAGGCTCTTTTTCATAGATTTATTGAGGTTGGTTATTCTTGTGTTGAGGATTTGAAAATTGCTCAACATGCGAGTTAAGATGAGGTGAATAGATGGAAGGAGCCTAGTGAGTGGTCGGATGGGGGTTCTAACTAGGATCATGCAGATTTAAAAATATTTTTTGTTAGTAGAGCATGTAGTTCCCTAAGAGGAAGACATTTCCTAGCTTGGAGTCCTAACCCCAAAGGGTGTATTCGGTGGCGTCTCATATCAAGAGTTGATTTCTCATAAATATGGGGGCTGCAAAGTTTCTTGGTGTAAGGAGGTGTGGAATAAATTTGTCTAGCCTAGGTGCAGTTTCTTCGTGTGGCTGGAAACTTGGAATAGTTGTCTTACTTGGGATAACCTCAAGAAAAGAGGTTTTCAGAGGCCCTTTATCTGTCTTATGTGGTAACAGTGAGGAGTGCTCCCCTCACTTATTCTTACAATGCCCCTCTCTAAGACTATCTGGCATAGTTGGTTGGGTATTTGGAAGCAGGCTTGTGTTCATGCTTCTTTTCTAGTTGAATTCTAGAGAAGTTAGGGACATCCTCCGGCTAAGGCTTTTTGTCTTCAGGTGGCTTGGAGTGTTAGCCCATCCTGCATCATTTGGTAGCTACGGTTGGAGAGGAATTGCATGATATTCTAGAGAGAAAAGATGGTAGTTCAACAAATTTGGCAGAGGATTACTAGCATGGTTCAAGAAACAGTGGATGTTAAATGTGATGCTTCGTCTCAAGTTGAACTCAGAGAGGAAGGGCTGGTAAAGGAGCTGGGGCTGGGAGACTTTTCTGCACGGTCCTCATTGGCAAGGTGTAATTGTCTATCCAAAAAGAAAATTCAAAGAGATGGTAGATGGGTTGTGCATCCCCTTGGTGTTTTAAAAATTAATATTGATGGATGCTCTAGAGGTAATCCTGGGCATGTTGGTGTTGGGGGTCTGGGAAGGGATAATTTTGGTGATGTTATTTTTCTCTTCTCCATTTATGAGGGGATCCACACTAATAGTCTCATGGAAGATCGGGCTATCCTCATAGCTTTGGAAAAGACGTGTGCTCTTGGTTGGCATAGGATTATCTCTGAGCCTGATTCTCAGATTTTGGTTAATATGTTGAATGAGAAGAATTTGGTTGGGGTCAATTGGAAATTGGTTGCGGTTTCTCATTCAGATTATCTTTTTGAGAAACTCGTTGGATTTTGTCTCTTTTGTGCATATCCCTCAGGAATGGAATAGGGTGGCTGATTGATTGGAAAAATGGGCTTTAGAGCATATGACTAAATGGAGGGTTAAGGATCAGGGACTTTTATCCCGTGATCAATCCCATTGTCTTGATAGATTGATTCTAGAGGATATTGTTAGTACTTAATTTGTTGTGGGAAGCTCATTTTGAGTTGGTTCCCCTTTTGGTTGAGTTAGTTTTCATGGCTTTTGGTTGGTTGGCCTTGGCTAGGTTGAGTCTTGGGTGATGGTTTTTTTTTAATCTAATTTTTTGTTTTTCTAATAAAATTTTACCCTTTTTTATAAAAAAAGGTTTGTCAACATAAACACTACTATTCATTATAATAAAAATTAGAGTGCTTGTCTATAAATTCTTCTTCTTCTTCCCCAATCAATTAGCTAGCGAGCTCTAGAGGATGGAAATTCTAAGAACTCACAATTTCATCACACAACTTTTATAAATGTACTTGAAAATAAAATAGGGCTATATTTATTATTGTATGCACTCAAAATAGAAATGAACATCACATAACAATATATTTTTTCTCCTACATATTGATACCTATGATTCAATATAATGTAGTTCATGCATGTTTGTTAAAATTTTAAAAGAAAATCATAAAATACTAAGTTCAACTATAATTAATAAAATAGTTTATTTTGACAACAAAGAAATTAGAATTTTGAGGAAATAGACATTCAACACGAGTCTCCTTCTCGCACATATTTATGTATTATTGATAGACCATTTTGTAAAATATTCCACCACTTTTCCAAACAAGGGATAGGTATGATGAACATGGTAGACCTTTATGTTACCATAATTTATCCAAAACTTCTTTTGTAGGTATTTTATAGCTTTTAAAAATTCCAAATTTGTGATCATTCTAGGATTATGATCATTTGGAGGCTTTTTGAGATGCCAACATTCATTCCCACTTTCTTTGGAGTGTATTTCTCAGAATCGGATAATCTTTTATTTCCTTATTTCATTCAAAATTAATCTTTCCACCAAGATTGATAGCATTGAAATCAGCTTTGAAACATAATAAAAAATAGAAATACATACATAATTCTTAACTAGGATTGTCAATAATTCATCAAATCATTAGATTAATACTAACATTACACAATTTTTAGGTAATATATGAAGGTACTTTTATTCAAAGTATAAGGTCAATTTCCATGTCATCACTCCCCACATCTAAGTTTATGTAGGCCCTCCTACTTATTGTTGTGTGGGACCCACTATTCGTTACTATATTTCTATCTATTGTCATCTATTTGCCTCTACTTCCTGCAATCATATTCAAAATTCTAGCTATTATCATAAATTAAGCATGTAGCGGGATCTATTTCTTTAGGATCAATAATGTATCCATTGCCACTTTCTACAACTCCCATTCAAACTATTCAATATTAACATGCACTATAAATAATAAGTAAAGAAACAAATAAGGTTTCAACCTCATGCCAATCCATTTATCCCTTATTTGATGCATCATATTTACATTTGCCTTAGCTCATCGGAAGGACCACATAATATTCCTTAGAGAAGTGATTTTTTCACCTTGTAAGGTGCACATGTAAAGAGTTGTAACTTTCTTCACATGCCATAAAGGTAACTTTGGGCAATTGGGGATGACATTTTGCAAGGCTTGGTAACATTGTTTGAAGTTGTTGGTATACCATTATTTTATTACTATATACTAAACTACTTTGAAATTGATTCCAAAATTATTGTATTTTATGGTGCTAATGTATCATCAGTAATCCTATAATTTTCTTTGTTTGATTATTCTCTTTTGTTATGTTCTACCAAGCCACTTGATTTTACATGGTTGAGATTAAATACCTTAATTATACTTCACTAATAAAAATTTGGCAAAGAAATCTATGTGTTCTTCAACCAAAAAATTAAGTATAAAGAATTCATGTATTAATTTTTGTTGTTTTGGAGCAGCAATTTGGTAGGCTTCTAGAAATTCTTTATCATTGGGATCATGTGGTAAATTATAAAAAATCCTTAGCAATTTCCACCTTAGACACTTTTTTATTAAAAACATTTTGTACATATGTGAAGGCTTCCTGCCCATAAGAAGAAGTTCTATTTTGTAAGCTTCTTCTTTGGCATCATCTAATTGGTCATATTTGCACTTCAAACTTGCCAACTCTTCTTGAAATTTTTTTCTTCTTTTTTCCAAAAGAATTTATCAAAGACATTAATTTTGAGGTTTCTCTATTTATATTTCTTATGTTTGATTTAATTGCTCCCACAAATACAAATTTTCTTTATCTTTTCTTGCCAATAATATTTTTGATTTTTTGTTTCCTATCACTTTTGAATTTTTTCTTAGCTTTTGATAATTGAATTGTCTATTGTATTTCCTTTTGAATTCTCTTCTCATCATCCTCTCGGTTTATCATATGATACTTCTGTATGGTTTTCCTCCAATGTAGATGAATATCATTTTAATCATCCTTTGAAGTCATTACCATCTCCTCCTCAAAAATTAGGCTACCTCTTTGTGTCAGTGTTCAATGATAGGTGACTCCTACAATTATTTAGGAATTATAGTGGAAGTATCCTCTTAATTCATCTCTACAAGGATTTTGTAACATCCCTCCTCTTAATACTCGAGTTAACTCAAGAATTTACTAGAAGGTAAATAAACTTAGTAATCATGAGAGAGAATTCTTTTATATTTACATAACATTTTCATAAGCACAAGAAATAAAGTACAAATTTTCTAGATAATTTCAAACTTGAAATCATACATAGTCGTAGCTAGAATCAAGAGAAGTCCTTACACTTTACATTTATATTACATAAAATGCACTTGGAAAAAAGAATAGTTTTACCTCATAAGTTCAATTGTCATATGCCATAACATGGATTTCATTGCATATGGACTGTTGATATCTATCTTCATGAGCTTCGGTGAGTCTTCTGCTACAGAGGGAGAGCATCATCCGAGTGCTTTTCCTCCAACCACGGACTCAAGCGGTCCCCTGCACACTTCCCAATTGGAAGTGGCCCTGCCCTTCACGAAGAGTATAGATATAAGGAACTATCAAGTTTCTCCATTTGAGTCTTGGTGATGTGTCCTACAAAATTCAATTGGCCACACAACTCTAGACCCCTTCTAGCTAAGTATGATCATTTTGATTGGTCATGCCATCTAGACACACACCTCTGACTCGTCTTAGAAACTATCTCATCCAATAGTTTTACTTACTTTATTTGGTACTCTAGACACAAACTTGTCTAAACTAAAAATCCATTCTAGCCAATCGGACTTAGAATTAATCCTTAATCTAGGATATACATATAATATAAAGATTTAGGTAATTCTAACCTTTTTAAGAGTCCCTTATTGTATTCTTGCAATTTCTAGGTTTTATGACTTTCTAACATTTTACTCTCTAGATTCAAATACCAAACATCTTTGATGCATTAAAATGAGTTTCGACATTAACATAGAATCTCTTAAAGTATTACAAAGACTCTTCCTATCTTGTTCTATGGTTTTCTTGCCCTTTCATTTTCAGTCAATATATATATATATAGACAATGTCATATCCGACATAAGAGTTATAGATTTCCTATATCCTCCTTGTTTCAATACTAGGGTTTAGCTTATCTAACCCAATACATGGAAATATAAAACATTCTTGTTTTCCAAAGGTAATAGCATAAGTGTAACAAAACATAAGAACAAATACTTCTAGCCTTTCCCAAGCCACTTGGCATTGCTTGAGTTCATGTTACACGTAACATGAATAAACATAGTATTCAAGGTATTTCCTCACCAATATAATATCTAAAAAAATAATACTATCATTCCATAATGCTCAAGGTTAGATATTAGGAACCCTTAGGTTAGCCATCTGAGTATCAAGTATTGTTTCCTTCCTAATGTCTAACGGTCACAAAACTGTAGAACCACCCTAACTATGTATGACACTACTAGAGACACTAGGCCATCTAGAGCACTATGGACCAACAATACATGCAGAGATGGATGCATTACTTTGGCCAAATATTTTCATGCATAAGCATTACACATTAAAGTTGTCGTATGTTCACAACCCTAACTCAACTTATAAGTTGTCATGACCTATAGTAAGTTCAAATCGACCTTTCTCTCTAGGTCTAAAATAAACGGGATCAATTTGATTCATTGCCCATAGTAGAACACTCAGCTCCCATCATGGTTTAATTATAAAAATATTTTATTTCATAACGTGGAACTTGTGACTCCTCATCACCTTGTTCCACTATGCAAGTTATATCAACTTCGACCATTCTAGGTCTAGTATAAGTAAGATTTAATGTATTTAATTCCAATTGTTGGACACTTGAATGTTATTACGAACATCATACTTAGGTTCTTGGTTTCATATTGACATGACTATTAGTTACTCCACATCATATTATCCCCTTTTTATTGAATAATGAATACATTCTTGTTTTCAACACTCACCCTACTCGGTCATTGTTTACTTTATTTACCCAATGGAAAGTTTAAAAACCATTTCAAAATAAAAGGAAAAGACTCTTATCATGATATCTTTTAAAGGTTCATACAGACTCATAGAGTTGAACACCTCTAGATTCTCCTTTGGAATACTCTAATAAAATCAAATATAAAACATAACTGCCATTTATATATTCGACATTTATCCTATATAAAACCACTAACTTACAACAGTGCTAGGGTAGTTTCTTTATGTTAAAGGATATGTTAGGACTTACTTCATAATGAAGGCAAGATTGAAGTCTCGACTGTCATAACAACATAACTATGACATAGTATGGTTATTATTTTGTTACTCTCCCCGAAGATTTATCATGTTCACATAACAAGAATATTATTGATTGCCAATTGATTCTCATTATCTTTCCTATTGAGTTGGCATAATAAGGTTTTGAGTGCAGTAGCATGACCTAGTTTATCTCTAGTTAACTATGTTTAAAATTTATCATGGTTGCGGCCATGGATATGATGGTATAGACTACTCCATAGGCCGATACCATCGAGTAGATATTTAATACAGCATATTGCCCTATCGGGCTCATAAGGATACACAATTTTGTAAGAGTTATCAACTGGAAAACATAAAGTTATAAGGCATCATTTAAGATGAAGGGTGCACAGTACAAGGCGCATAGTAACAGTTTAAAATTGTGGTGCTCATGCAAGCAAACCCATGTAGGGTTTATGGCCTCAAGCTGGCCGAGCACCTCAAAGAGGAATAGTTTTAGAGTGTCAAGAATTATATTCATTTGGGGCTCCAAGAGCTGTCATATTCATCGTTATGCATAGTTAAGTATACAGTTTCATCACTGTGCATAAAAAAAAAACAATGCATTTCTTAATCTTTATAGTCGGTAGTGCTGACATTGCTATCATTCGAAAGGTGATAATATTGTACTAGAGGTAATGCATTATATGAGCTAAGGGCTCTAAATATAAGTTACTTGAATATATATAATGCAGAGTGTTATAGATGCAACTCATAGAGCTCGAACACTAGTTGCTCTAGTTGTCCTCACCGACTGTGGTTCTCTGCAACTTGAGAAAGGAGCTCACAGTGTTGGCCACCCGCTCACACACCCTCCCCCCCGCTTTTTTTGCTAAAATGGTCTTCTTAAAGGATTTATCATTTCCACGTAACCATCGTAAGATAAGAAAAATATTTGCCTCTTAATGGGTTTTAGATAACATGCAAGAAGTGGGCAGTTGGTCTTTAAGACCACTCTCACTCTTGACCATCATGGAAGTTTTTGAAATAAAAAGTTGTGAGAGCTAAGGGAGACTCTAGTTTTCACTATTTTTTTCCCCATGCTCATCAAAAAATCTTCCTTTCAGAAAGGCTTATCCCCACGAGTATACAATCCGTGAAGTATAAGGCAGAGAAAATGCCTAATAAGGATCCCTCGAAGGTTTCTAGAACTAGTGGAGATGATGGTTTTAGGAACCACTCCCAAATCAACTTCAAAGCTTCTCCAAACTGTCTCCATAACATTGAGGAATAAGGAGTCAAACTCCACATTCCAGGGAAATTAGTTTGCATTATCTTTCAATCATAATATGCTCTCTTGAGAGCTCACAACAATTTAGAATAAGTTAAACTCATACTTCAACTTAACATAAATTAAATATATAAACATATATCATCATAATGATTGTATATACGAGGTTTACCTACATTGTTATAATTCATTCAACAAGATGTGTGATTGGGTTGTCCCCCTCACAATTTTGTGTATATATCAAAAACATATATAAATAGGTATATCCATTTCAAATACATAAGAACTAATGAATATCGACTAATTCTTGTTGACAGTCAAACTTTCCTTAAACCACTAGCATATATGCATTTACTCTCTTTTGAGTATATCCATTTCAAATACATAAGAACTAATGAATATCGACTAATTCTTGTTGACAGTCAAACTTTCCTTAACATAAATCAACAATTGTTGAATAGGAATCTTGACTTACACCAAATGGTCGAGTACCACTTACCCGACTGAACAAGGTTCGCTAATTTACATCCACACAAGACTTAAGATGGCATTGAACTATTCTTTTCCTTATATCTATACCCTTCTCTCTGATGATTCTCTCCCTCCCTTTCTCAGAGGGGTAGAAACTTGTTCCCTAAATGCAACTTGCAATCACCAACTCGAGATTAGTGTATCATTAATCATTTCATAATCCTTATGAAATCATCACACCTTAACAACTGTTAAACACATGTCAATTATAGTGAAATAAACATAACTCATGAAAACATTGATTTTTTCAAACATTTTTACTAAACATCAAATCATTGAATCATGCGTAATCATCTACTAATTACTTCAAAAGTAAAAAGTAAAACATAGTTAAAGTTAGGGGTGTAACAGATTTATTAGGTTGGAACCTTTGAAGTTTCCAGTAATTCAATTTGAGCTTCTTTTGATGGAGGAGAATGTTTTGGTTCTTGAATTTGGGTCTAGATAATGCCAATAGCTAGTTCAATGACTTGTCATCTACTCCTCCAAAGAGAAGGATGAAGAATTTGCACTCTTTTCTTTTGGTTCTTTTCTTCTTTATGGCTAGGTGTTATGTTTCCTCATCTATATCTAAGGTAATTACCTTTATCTTTTCTATTTGACCATGATTCTTCTATGCCGACTACTCTTGTGGTAATCCCTTAGTTGATGGTTGGGCTAGATCCTCAAGATCTTACTATATATTTGGGGAAACTTCAATCTCCAAAATTTGATGTTCTAAATTTGGATAAATGATTGTTGAAGGACTCTAGATTCTTCTCCCACTTCTTACTTCTACCTTTTATTCTTGATATTTTACAAAAAAGTTGCTCATTTCATATAAATGACAATATGGGGATTCTCAGTGCTGTTACCCCTTAAGAGGTTAAGCTGGACACTTTCAACATGGGGGCTTTCAAAGCTTCGGGCCCTAATGGTTTCCCTCCGGCTTTCTTTCAGTCCCTCTGGGAGATCATTAGTGAGGATCTTATTCTAGCTGCTCATGATTTCTTCAAATCTGGTAAGATTCTTAAGCAACTAAATCACACATTCATTGCTCTTATTCCTAAGGTGGTGGATCCTCAACATATGACTGACTTTCGCCCTATCAGCCTTTGTAATACTTTCTATAAAATCCTCTCAAAATTTTTGGTTAACCGTATGAAACCTCTTCTTGATAAAATCATCAGCCCTACTCAAAAAGGTTTTGTGCTTGGTAGGCATATCCTTGATGCTACCATCACAACACATGAACTAATTAATTCTATGGATAGATGCAACTATGCTGGAATGGCCCTTAAACTGGACATTTCTAAGGCCTATGACAAGGTGATTTGGAATTTTGTTCCTAAAGTTTTGGCTAAGTTCGGTTTCAATCAATTAGTGATCAATCTTATTATGGAATGTATTACTACTGTTAAGTAATCTATTTTGGTAAATGGATCTCCCTTTGGTTTCTTTCATGCTAGGAGAAGAATCAGACAAGGAGATCCCCTATCTCCCTATTTGTTCATAATGGTGGCGGATGTTCTAAGCAAGAACTTCTCTAATATGTTGTCGGAGGGGTCCATAAAAGGAATTAAGGCTGCTACCACCCTTGAGCCAACAGTGATCCAACAATTTGTGGATGATACTTTTCTATTTGGGAAAGCCTCGATTTTGGAAGTCATAAAATGGAAAAATTGCCTCAACAATTATGTTGCTTGCTCTGGACAATGCATAAACTACAATAAAAGCATGATTTACTTCTTCAACAACACTACTAACCTGAAAAATAGGGTGACTATTGTTTTGGGTTGTCAGAGTGGTTCTCTCCCCTCGTTTTATCTTGGGCTACCCCTAACTATCAAAGAGGTCACCCTTGAGTTTTGGACTACTATATTCTTGAAAGGATTCAAAGGAAACTTGTTGGGTGGAAAGGTTCTTTACTCAGCCATGCTGGCAAGCTTCAACTTCTTTCTGTTGCTCTTCAATGTATTCCTATCTATTTCCTATCCATATTTAAGATATCTAGATATATTGCTGATAAATTTGAGAAAATCCAGAGGTCTTTTCTCTAGTCGGGCACTGAGGAGAAAAAGAAACTCGCTTTGGTTAAATGGGATAAGGTCTATCAACCAAAAGGGTGTGGTGGTCTTGGGATAAGAATCATTTCTAATTCTAACAAAGCTCTTATGGCCAAAGTGGGTTGGGATCATCTGAGGGATAGGATGGATTGGTGTGAAATAATGAATTCCAAATACCTTTTGAACCGGCCATTGATTGACTGCCTTTCGGAGGCCCACCCTATGGGTTCCTTGGTTTGGAAGGGTATCTGTAATCTTCAGGACCTTATGAGGAATGGGATTAAATGGAAGATTGGTAATGGTAACAAAATAAGATTCTTGGAAGATTCTTGGTTGCTTGACTCTCCCCTGGACTCTTTTGAGTTCAGGTTTCTTAAGGGTCAGGCCCAACAGGTGTTTGGTATATATATTAGTGATTATCTTCTTGGACCCTTAAGAGCTAGAAAATTGAATGACATTAGTCTTTGTTGTCCTTTATCCCCTAATCTGTGTCTCCTAGCCAGAAAGCTACAGGAATTACTCTCTCTTGCCAGGATACCCCCTGCTCTCCGTGAGGATGAGTTCTTCTGGATCCATGATATTCAGGGTGATCTTACTATTAAAACTACTTCTAGATAGCTGACTGATTAGGGGGTGACTAATAATCCATGGAAAAAGGTTTGGAATAGATACATGCTACCAAAAGTGAACTTTTTCTGGTGGACTGTATGTCATAACAAAATTCTTACTCAGGATAATCTAAGAAAAAGGGGATTCCAGATCCCCAACAGATTCCTTTTATGTAAATGCAATGAAGAATTTGTCGATCATCTGTTGTTACACTACCTCTTTGTTGTTGAGGTGTGGGAGCAGGCTATTGGAAGATTAGGGATACAGTGGATTATGTGCAAGGACATCACATCCTTTATTTTGAGTTGGTCTGGACCCTTTGCCCATCCGCTAACTGGGGAAATATGGAATCAAGTTCCTCCCATTATTTATTGGTGCTTATGGAAAGAGGAATAATAGGATATTCAGGAACACAAAGATGAATCCAAAAGAGGTGTTTGGTATAGGAGCTCGACTCATTGGGGAAAATATCACTCTCTTCAAAGGAAAAACCTTGGATAAAGGTCCCATTGAGTTGGAAATAAGCATAGCTAAAGCTTGGCATCAGAATCTGGATGCTAACTTGTATGACAACTCTAAAATTATGGCTAGGAGAGCCACTATTTGGAAACCCCCTAACAGAGACTGGTTTAAACTAAACTTTGATGGGGCTACTAAGGGAAACCTGGGCAGAGCAAGTATAGGAGGTGTTATCAGAGATCACAGACGAAAGTGGGTGGTCAGTTATGCTGGGGGGATTGGTCAACATTCTTCTATGATAGTGGAAGCGAGAGCGCTGTTAAAGGGCTTATAGATTGCGGTTTCCTTGGGGATAGAGAACCTGCACATTGAGGGTGACTCTAAGTCTATAATTGATGCTATAAATTTTGATAGACTCCTGGGGTGGAACACTATGGATATTCTTCTTGACATTAGATTGCTTGTGGCTAAATTAAAATTAAAGGTGGCCAGTCATATTTACAGAGAGAGGAACCAAGTGGCTGACGCATTAGCCAATTTTGGATCTCATTGGGATTTATCCAAATGCTAGCATGATTTAAGTCTTCTTCCACCAAATATTCAGAGTATTATAGTTAAGGAACAAAGCCCTTTCACGATTCATGATGAAAACACATGTGCTTAGCTGGATTCTTGGGGGGTCCACAAGCCTTCTCGTTGGGCTTTGTGGTCTTATTGTGTTGATGAGATGGATGATTAGCTGTATCAATGGGATGGATACCAAGTGGATTTTTTCAAATTATAGATTAGAGCACGTTTGGAATAAGGAAATCATTTTTTGTTGCGGAAAGTACCAGTTGACTAACTCTAAGCTGGACCGTACTTGTTGTAATCTCCTTATGGGGATTTTCTTAAGATCGCGGATTTTTAAATTCTGTGTTTTCGAATTTGATGTGACTTGTAATTATGAGACTAAGCTCCTCTTTGGCTTTTCCTTACCCGTTATTTTTTTTTTGCACCTTATAGCTTCTATCTGTGGTTGATCTAAAATTGACCAACCTCTAATTGTTATCTTTTTAGAGATTTCTAAATATGTCCTCGCGGCTATCTTGCGTAGATTTAAGAATTTTTGCTACGTGGAAGGCAATCCTTCCCTGCCGATCATGTCCTTTGTGTTAGTAGTTTATGCAAGGAATTCCTCATTAAAGCCTATGCTAAGATTGTTACCAGGAAATTATTAACTCATGCGTGTGACCTGTCCTTAGGCTTGATTCCCAAAGATTGTCATTTGTGGCTTAAATGCCTTATTGTGGGGGTGATTTTTCACATTGCTATTTTCTCCAACTTTCTATTTTTTCAGGGTTCTTGGTTTTACTGTGAGTAGTGGAGAATCATGGGGGGGGGATAGAGTGAAAACAGAGCCGGATAATTGCAACGAGTTTCACAAGGATCCGCTTGTCTGGCATTTTTGCGTTGAAGGTGGCATTGCTCCTCTAATGGAGAGACTTGTGGGCCATGACCCTAATCTGTCGACCCAGTTCGTCAACTCTTGGAAGAATTGACATGTGTCGATGGGAGACATCTCCTTTACGATGGATGAGGAAGTGATAGTGCAAGCGACAGGCCTCCAGAGCTCTAGCATGAAGCATCCTATACATTTGAAGACCCAGGACAATGCTAGTATGGATAAATTCTTTGTGGGTGATGAGAAACCAGAGTGCAACCATTCTGGGTTCGAACAGGAGGCTCTTCCTCAGCCGTGGAACCATGTGTGTCTTGCGTTGATGAAATATGTCACGTTGGAAGGAAGGTACAAGACTTATTACTATTACCATTTTTCCATGTTAAATCACCTTAGGCATAAATTTTTAATGAGCTTTCCCTTTTTTTTGCTCACGGACCTTGAAAATTTGGTTGATAAATGTGTGGAGTCTGCTGCCTTAAATACCAATGAACCCACTCCTCTGCTGCTCCACCAAGATCTTATCCTAAGACTCTACCACTTTCATCTAGCTTTATGCCCAATTTAAGGGTATTGAGGGAGCTTCACAAACCAGTGCGGTGGTGACCCTGTGTGATCTCAAATCTACCCCTACTAAGACTCCTAGTAAGTCTAGTTCGAAAAAGAAAGATAAGGAGGAGAAGGAGCCTCTGAATAAAGGGAAAAATGTTATGAGCAAGGATTCGTTGGGTGACACGATGGTGGCAGACACTGTGGTTGTGGGTTGTGATACCATCATTCGGCGTTCTGGAAGATTGGCGAAGAACAGGAAGAAAATGTTGGTTAGAGATTTGGACACTGAAGAGGAGTTGTCAGACAACAGAGATAGCAGAGTGGAAGAGGTGTCAGAAGGTGATGAAGGGGAGAAAATTAGAGGTCCCTCTTCCATTCCTGACAAGGGTAAATCTCAGAAGGAGGTATCAGCCTCTCACTCTTCAAAACCACTGGAGATTGAGTAGAATGACCCTGACTACACTATGGGAAGAGGTGAGGAGCTCGATGTGCTAAAAGAAAGAATGGAAAAAATGGACAAAAAATTCAATGGTTTGACTCGTTTCACGGTCAAATTAGTGCACTGTGCCGCTAGTACCCTATCGGTCGTCATGAAAGATGAGATGGAGATGAAGAGGGTTGAAGACCACTAGGAGTGGATTGGCGATGATTTGGTTCAGCTTTTGTCTAAGAACTAGGAGAACACCAGCTAGTCTGCTACTGGTTTGTTGTTGGTCTGTGTGCTGTTAGTCCACATCTATTTTTGGTTTAGTGTTTTGTTTTGTTGCTTTTTGATATGGATTCTATTGGCCCTTGTGGCTCTATGTGAAGGGTACAACACCCTGTAAATGCTACTTACTTTACCAAAAACAATGTAATGAGGCCATGGTGTTCCAAAGGCCTATTTCCCTTGTTATATCTCTCTATCATAATCTTTAAATATTTTAAAAAGTGTAGTGTAGGAAATTGTATGTCCTTTACAATTTCACACTTTGTTTGGTTCCCTTAACTAATTAGACTTAATTAAGCCTCTAATTACCTAAATTATGCATTCCAAAGCCTTATTTTGCCCATTTTCCAAAAGGGGAACCTACATTTAATTAATGCAATTAATATTTTAATCACATTGGAGAATGAGTGTCCTAAACTTATGGGCCAGGACCCATTCACCCATGAGCGAATGGGTCCCCCTTAAGTGCAATGACCCATTTTTAAATATGCTTTTGGTAGTATTTTAATGATTCAAATTTCATATGCAATTGTCGGCTTTTCGAATCTAATTTTCAGGAAATTAGATTGTTGGTGTCAATAAAGTCTTGTACCTAGTTAATTGATTACTAGGGGACTTATTTACACATGTTAAGTTTACTTAGGTCCTATGAAGGAATCTTTCTAGAAGGTCTTAGTTGCCATTAGTTGTTATCTTATCCTTTGACAACTACTACATGTGAACCTAGGTAAGTGTGATTAGTTGTCTCATGTCATATATTAAGACACTTGTCATAATCCTATGACATCTTGCATCTCACCTTGGCTATATAACCAAGGGGTTTCTCTCATTATAAACATCACATCTATCATTGAATCATATTGATAAGAATACAGTTTATTCTTGTCATATTTATCTCTCTCTTGTGCTTTGCATTTGGTCTCAAGATCTTGGAAGCCATAGCCAATTCTAACATGGTATTAAAGCGGGTTGGGTGCCATTGGAGAGTCTCTTTTTCTTTTCCTTTTTTTATCTGAAGAGAGATACCATATTCAAATCAAATCTTTTTGGTGCAAATCTAACCTCACCATTGCATCTGAAAGGTTCGAGAAAGTCAAATTTTCCTTTTGTTTCATCCAAATTGAACATATGAGGCCAAATCTATGAGGGTTTGAAGTTGAAGTGTGGTTGCCAGATCCATAAGGTAGCTGCAATTTTGGAGCATTTTGGGTCAAATCCAACCCTGCCATCAAGTCCAAAAGGGCCAAAAACCCTAAAATTGATTGTCAATTTGTCCAAATTGGAGCAGTTGTTCGGTGAGGTAAAAAAAAATTCCCAGAGAGTCGTATGGCCCCCCAGGTCGTCATAATTACGTCGGTACGATTTTTTATTTTTTTTAAATTATTATATTTTCTATGGAAAAATAATAATTTTCAAATATTTTGTAAACAAATTTTTCATAGTTTTTTAATTGTAAAGGTTTTTATAAAAAAACATTGTAAAAAAAAATCAAAGAAAAAAAAGGGTTCACACCCTACAGACGTACAGTCTGCAACAAGTGCAGGTACCCGACGATACCGTAGAGGCCACGTGGCCTGCTGGCCATGGCCCCTGCGGACCCACCTCTCTGGCTAGTATATTAAAACTGGTGACTTTATACAAATCTCTGGTAGGTCAACTTCAAATACGGCGGTCAACGTTCAAAAATTTTGGCTGCGAATTCATCCGCGGGCCCTCATAAATCCTTAGTCGGTGCTCAAAAATCTGGCAAGCATTGTAATCGGCAGCAATACAAAAGAAATTCGACGGTCTGCAAAATTGTATCGGTGGCCTAGTACAAGATTCTGAGCATATTCCATTGGAGAATATTCTGTCAATGCACAAAGATTTCAACGACATAAAGGAATATTTCGTCCATTTCCCGAAAAAGGAGCACTTTTTGGCGTGACAGGAATTTGACCATCAAAATTTTTCTCACGCTTAGGTGATGTCAGTGCCACATCATCTGATTTTGCATTTTTGTTTTGGAAGGCGAACTTTGAAGGCTAATATCTTGCTCATTCTAACTCCTTTTTCAGAGCAATTTTTTTTTATTTGGGCTAATTTTTCATGCTCTACACGGTGGTGCAATTATTTTTTGGTTTTGGTGTCTATTGTTTCCATAATTTGCAGATTCTCACAGGTGGTGCTGCTCGGTCCTCATTTTGGGAACTTTGGGAGCTCATATCTTGTTCCTACGGTAACATTTTTGGGTGCAATTTTTTTTGAAAGTGCATGATTTTTCGTGTACTTCTTAGTGGTATGATAAGATTGATCTCATTGTATACCATAAATTGTACTTGATTCTGTGGCCAAATTTGGCATTTGCATGTACCAAGATCAAAGACCACTTCGCTGTTTTTGGCAAGTGGCAACTGTAAATGCACTAAGTATAAAGTGTCAAATTAGATATTGCTTGGGAGGGTTTCTTGATTGAGTAATTTGGGGGGGTAATCTTGCAGTGATTGCTTGCATTCTTTTGCTTGGTTTGTGTTCTTGCAATGGGGAAATCTCAAATTGAACTCTTAACTCCACATAATTATGCTACATGGAGAAAATCAGTATGGAACTATCTCACGATGAAAGGTCTAATAGGTCATCTAAAGGACACCATTCAAAAACCTACTAATGCTAAAGAATTGGCAAGGTGGGAGATTGATCGTGAGAAAAATCTTGGATGCATATGTTCATTAGTCTCTTTTGATTTGCAATTTCATATTGAATCATGCAATACACCTAAAGAGGCATGGGAGAATTTTGAAAAATTGTATGGTAAAATAGATAAGATTAGAGGATATTAGATTGATAATGATTTGATGAATCTTGATCCTAAATTTTTTGACCACATCCAAGACTACATCTCCAAAATCAAGCAATTAAGAACACAATTGAAAGAATGCAGTATTGAAAAAGAGGATTTACAATTGATTCTAAATGTGTTATCCAAGCTTGGTCCTGAGTATTTAGTATTTGTTTTTGGCTTTCATACCCATCAACTTTCTATGGGAGCATCATATGTTGATCCTAAGTTTGATGACTTTGCAAATCTCCTAATCCAAGAGGAAGCTAAGTTAATGAGCATGGGTCTAATCAAGTCTTCCAAGTCACATGCATTGGTGGCAAGTGAGTCTAAGGGACAAAAAGAATCAGGGAATCTTGATAAGAAGCAAAAGAAGAAAAAGAACAAGCCCCATAAAGAATTAGAATCCCTATCCTCAAAAGGAGAATCATCTGAGAAGGAGAGGCATTTTTGTGCATATTGCAAGAAGGATGGACATGAAGAACACTGTTATTATAAGGACATTGATGAGTTAAAAAATCTTCTCAAAAGGAATCACATTTGCCTTCTAGAATGTTTGAATCTTCTTCTTCTACATCAAAACAGTCTAAAAAGGACAAAGGTCAAGCTTCAACATCAGAATATAAATGACAAGCTCTTTGTGCTCTTTCAGGTCTAGGATTAGGGAGATGGCTTCAAGATTCAGGAGCATCTCATCATATGGCATCTTCACAATCTATATTCTCTTCATTTCAACCTTGTACTATGTCTCGTATTTTGATGGGAAACAATACATACATGAGTGTAATTGGGAAGGGATCTATTAGTTTTGGGGACAACACTTTTTAGAATTTTTTGTGTGTTCCTCTTTTGACAAACAATCTTCTTTCCATATATCATATTACACATGGTGGAGATGGGAGAAATGTGGACTTCACACTTGATTCAATCATCATTCGAGACTTGGGGACTAAAGAGATAATTGCTACTGGGATGGTTGATCATTCATCTCGGTTGTATACCTTTGCAAATTTTTCTTTTGATGGTGACATTGTGCCTTCGGCTATTGATCAAATGAACCATGATTCAAAGGAGACATTTGGCTACTTGAACTTGGGAATTCTCACATCAGATCCAGTACTTGAGTCATGCATTCTATCTCCTCCATCTACTGTTGTACCTGATGATACTTGTGTTACTATATTTTTGGCTCCTTGTGATTCAGTGCAACAGGACATACATAGTCTTCCAGATATGGCTACTTTGGATGACTTCTTGACAGGTATTTCAGACTTGTTTGTGGAGTCTCATATTACATATTTGGGGGAAATCATTGATAGAATTCATCTTCTCTTTGATGGAGAAGATCCTTCTTTAGTTGTTGTTAGGGAACACTTTGACCCTCTTGTTCATTCTCTACATGATCATTCTTTGCAGTTTGGCATGAGTGTGGATACTTTTGGACAACATTTGGAGGAGGCTTCTTTGTCTTCAGAGGAGATATCATTGTCTTTGGATTGTGTTCTACATCCGTATCTACTAGATTTTGGATTGACATCTTCAACAGTGTGGCCTAGAATGCTTGTTTGGAGTGTGTTAGCTTTCAACATCGACATGGAGACACTTGAGCATGCTTCAGATACATCATCATACATCATTTATATTGTTGAAATCCTACATACATTCATGGTTTTTGTTTCTTCCTAAGGGGAGGAACGTTGTTCGAACTTTAGCATTCAATGTCGAGCTTCTACCATCATTGCAGGAGACTCAACATTAGGGGTGGCTGCCTTGTCTCTCTTCTACTTCTCTCTTATGGGGGGTCTTTTTCCTCACATGGGGTTTTTACCTTCTCATGCATCATTGAGAGCATTTCATTTTTTGTATTTCATCTCTCTTTTGGGGAGGAGTTTTGTCCCACTAGGTTTTCTCCTTTTCTCCGTTTGTGAGAGATTTCATTGTCGTTTCATTTGCATGTACATGGGTACCTAACATGGCCTCGTAGTCAGGACCCATCTTTGCATACTTGTGTCATTTTCATAATAATCTGCTACTCCCTAAGTTGCACTTAAGGGGGGTGTTTGTGTAAATAAAGTCTTGTACCTAGTTAATTGATTACTAGGGGACTTATTTACACATGTTAAGTTTACTTAGGTCCTAGGAGGGAATCTTTCTAGAAGGTCTTAGTTGTCATTAGTTGTTATCTTATCCTTTGAAAAATACTACTTGTGAACCTAGGTAAGTGTGATTAGTTGTCTCATGTCATATGATTAAGACACTTGTCATAATCCTATGACATCTTGCATCTCACCTTGGCTATATAACTAAGGGGTCTCTCTCATTGTAAACATCACATCTATCATTAAATCATATTAATAAGAATACAGTTTATTCTTGTCATATTTATGTCTCTCTTGTGCTTTCCATTTGGTCTCAAGATCTTAGCAGCCATAGCCAATTCTAACATAGATAAACATCTATAAATACATAGTTATTTATCATTTGAAATCTAAGAATTAAGAGGTGAACTTTCAAGAGAAAATATTATTGTCAAGAGCATTCAAGAGCAAGTTTTTCAATCATTTGTTGTAGAGAATCAAGTTCCTAATCATCATGTCAAAGGTCATGTGCATTCATGTCATCTTGTGAAGGCTACTATGCATTGTTGATCCTAAAGCATCCAAGCATTTTCAAGTGTCCAAGAAATCAAGAAAAGCAAGATCAATCCTTGGAGTGATGTGTCTAACTTCTATCCTCTAAGGACAACCATTAAAAGGTTTGGTGAGTTGTAAGCAAGTATTGTTTCATTCATCATTTCCTTCCATTTATCAATTGTCATTATATTTCAATCAAGGTTTAATTACCAAACTTGGGGTTTGACCAAGGAAAACTCCCAAACAAACCAAACAAATTCTTCCTCTTTGTGTGTGTGCAGATTACGGGTTGAAGAAGGATTGAATATCTTGAAGAGCAATTCTACATTGTTGCATTTGTTGCATTCATTGTTGTCAAATCATAGAAACTCAAGTGAAGAATTTATTTTTGGCTTTCTGACATTGAAACTTGTACAAAAAAACATCTCATATCTTACTTTAGAGTACTGCAAAAAGTATTTTTGGAATCCCTAACCAAGACCCATTCACCCATGGGTGAACCTGTCCTTCAACAGTGCTCATAACCAAATTTTTATGCTAGGTACATGTGTCTAGACCCTTCTCAGATCTGCCTGCAAATTGTCAAATTGATTTTTGTATCTTTGGACACTACAACAAATCTGTGTGATTTTCTCCACTTTTTGCTCTGTTTTTTGCTTCCACCCGCTATTTTAATGTATTTTTGGCAACTTTTTGAAAACGTCGGCGCTATTTATCAGGATGGCACAATTTTTGGCGTTTATTGCACTGATCAGTACAATTTGGTGCTAATTAGCATCCAGAGTAATGCCGTCTTTAGCGTCAATATTAGCTTTGAGTGTAGCGTCACTTTTAGCTCCGACTTTAGCTTTGTGTTTAGCTTCGGGTTTAGCATCAATTTAGACACCCCTATGTCACAGAGACTTATTTATATGTCTCATTGACGATGTAAAACAGTGAAATGTCAACAAGATACGAGCATATCAAGGAGATAATCGCTTTTCACATCGACAAGGTATATGTACAAGTGCTCGGCGAAACACAACTCTTGGATATAACGAAGTAATGTCAATGAGACATTGAGATATCAGTAAGACAAATAAGATTGTCTCATCGACACTCTTCAAGTAATGATCAAAAGTATACACCGCTATATTGCCAAGAAGGTGAGCATTTTTTATGAGGTAGAGTGGTATACACCGCAATCCCGCAACAAGAAACCTTGAGCAAGGCGGTAGTATAGTAAACAACAGAAGGGAAGGAAAAAACACTACTATACCGCAACGATAATCACAAGTCTCCCCGACATGGCAGAGTTACACCGATCTATAAAGAAATACCGCCAAAGGAAAATATCGATAAGACAATGGCATATTGGCAAGAGATATTAACTTGTCTCATCGACACCGGCAACCAACATCAGAGGAACATAAGATCTAATGTCGATGAGACATTGAGATATCAATAAGACAAATAAGATTGTCTCATCGACACTCTTCAAGTAATGATCAAAAGCATACACCACTATACTACCGGGAAGGTGAGCAACATATGTGGTAGAGTGGTATACACCACAACCCCGCAGCAAGAAGCCTTGAGCAAAGCAGTAGTGGGGTAAACCTGGCATCATTACAATTTACAGCAAATCACATTAGTTGCCAAAATTAAATGCTATTAAATTATTAAGGGTTGCCAAAACTAATATGACTGAATACTGTGCCATCCAAAGATAAGTGATTTTTCCCAATATCGCACTCAATTGCAGTGCACTAGCATGGCCTGAGCTAAGGATACAAGAAGAAGAAGTTCTGCAAGCATGAAATACTCGGGTAAGTGCATGAAAACTCTCTGAAAGAGCTCTGTTAATATAAAAAATCTTTCAAGGTTTTGTCATCTGAAGCCATAGTAGAGAAAATTGAAACATGCCTCCTAAAAGAAAACAATCAGAAGTAAAAGATAGTCAGCCTAAAATTAAAGATGAAGAACCTAAAGTAAAGAAGAGACTACTCCATCAGTCCAGATTAGATATACTTACAGGGTCTACTAAAGAGGGTAATAAGAAGTTTCTCATGGACACCGCACAAAGTTGTAGGGATGCCCTCATTTCCAAATCTGGATGGGATCTATTTTGGTATTTTTACAGTAAGAGAACTGAGAAGATTCCAGAGTCAAACGCTTGGATGTTGGATATAGCAAGGTTGATTGTCCCAAATGTGTTTGTTGATGTAGAATTTATTAGACTGCTAGCCAAACACTATCACTCAGCTACCAAAAAAATAAGGTTTCCAAACGACATAGTATTGGTAGAAGTAACCAGAAAAGCCATCATTGAGTGTTTTGGCTTAAACAAGCAAGCTCTGACCAAGATAGACCTATAGAAAAGTGAGGAGGATTATGCTAGGTTAAAAAAGACTAATAGAAGTGATGAGGTACCCCTATATATGAAAAGAGGCATTGGTAACAGAACATTCCCCATCTCTACTACCACTACTGAACCATTTAATGTGATAGCTTTTTTAGTATTACTTTGTGAATACATATTTAGCTCTTTGCCAAGTGTTGGGGATAGATGCTCAAGATAAAATGCCAATAGGCCTAATGATGATGGCCATGAGAATTCAAAACCCTGAAACTAATATTGAATATGACTTTGCTTCATACCTTGAGGTGTTAGATGATGAATTCTCCCAAGTTATAGAGGATAGAGAACCGATTACATTCAGACACTATTCCCTACTGTGTCATCTGATATTGTACCAGAATAGGGACCAATGGACTAAAAGAATGGACTTGGCTATAGTAGATGAGCAAGGGAATCCCACACCTATCCAGAAATGGTGCTATATTTGGGACAGTCAATGCAAGAGTTCAAGCTTTGTTGTATTCTACGAAGACTTTGTACACAAAATCCTTCGAGTTATTGGGTATGCAATACCAATATTTCCAACCAAAATGTTGCAACTAGTGAAACCTTTTCCTTTAAGACTAGAGCAGGGTCATACACACAATTTTGGAGATTGTTTCTTCCTCCCGGAAGTTATAATAATAAGAGTTTATGGATGCCCTGTTGCTCCACACATACTACCAAAATTTGTGCCCCTCAGATTAGCATTTCTTGAATTTATGTGGAAAATGATGTGGATGTAGAAAGATGTAATGCACAAGCAGAAGAAAGGCACTTTCCTGCCAAACCAAACCAAGTGTGAAGATTGGACTGTAGGCTCAGACACACTAGAGGAGTTATAGTATTATTTGAAGACAAGATATGCATTGAAATCTAGAAAAGAAAGAGCCTTTGACCCTGAAAATCATATGAACAACATAAGGCACAATATTCTTACCAAAATGACAGTGCCACACCAAGTGGATTTTGAAGAAGATGTCATAAGGAACTGCATTACTTATAATGATGTATTTAGTAGAAGGAAAAATTGGGAATATATGAAGAAGGTTGAAGAAAGGATGAAGCGGAGGTCCAAGGATTTCCTAGGATACTTTTTTGAGGAAAAGGACCCCATCAAGAGGATAGAATTGATAATTGGTAGATTTGAAGAATTGTACAAAAAGAAGGAAGCATATCTCGAAGAACATCATAGTGATGCAACTGCAGAGCATACCCCAGGTGAAACCTCTGAGCCTCCCATAGAGCAGTTACCTCCCAAAAGATAGAAGATAGGAAGCATTGAACAATTAGTACCTTATGAGGATACTGAAGAGGTGGGCGATTCTGAGGAAGTGGCTACAGTACTGCAGTCATTGAAAGGTGATATTGAAGTTGATCAACCCATCCTTGAGACTAGTACCCATAAACATGAGGAAAGGATGGGTGATGTAGAAAAAAAAAGTACATAGGTACATGAAGATGAAAGGGAAATTGCAGCCAGGAGATTCATAGAAGATGATGAATTCATTAAGACTCTTGAGTTTAGGGATTTCTGGATGAAGATGAAGATAAAATAATTTCAATAGAGGATGGAATCATCTCAAGCAGGAATTGAAGAATTAGAGAAAAATGAAATGGTAGCACAGACTTTCCAGGAATTAAGAGTTGACAACATTGACATTAGCCCCCAAAAGGCTAGAGAAATGGTCTTGAAGAGCAATATGCTCATTTTCCCTAGCTTGGAATTAAAGAAAAAGTTTTTGCTTGATCAAGTGCAGGCTCAAGAAGATCCAATGATAGTTGCATAATTTGACTCCGATGAAGGTGTGAGTGGAACTGGGTATAACCCAAAGATTGAAACCCTGGCCATATGGATCAAATAGAAAAATACACAAAAGCCAAAATTATTGGATGTAATTCAAGGGATGAAAGGGGCAGCGATGGTAAGGACAATACAAGATACCACCCCTTTGGAGGCAGCCACAATGACCATGCATTCGACAATGTTCACTCGAGCAACTTTTAAGGGATTAGAAGACAAATTGAAGGAGTATGAAAAGAAACAAAGGTTCCTAAATGATGAAGTTAATAAACTGTTCATGGAGAATGTCAAATTGAAAGAACAATTAAGAGGAGCAGGACCCTCACAAAGCAAGGAGATGGTGTTATATAGGCCTCCTATTGCTCCAATGGATATTGTGAAGAAGATTTCTACAGAACAGGTAAAAACTTCAGAGAAGGAAGTGGATGATGTAAAGAAGGCCAGCAATGAAACCCAAGATGAAGTGAAAAGACAAATTTGTGAAGTTATGGAAAAGATTCTTGAGCACAGGATACAATTAGTTATGGATAAACTGGAGAATGTGTATGATAGTTATAAAACACTTCAGCGGGCAATGGAACAAATAAAGACACATATGCTTGTATTAGATCCTTTGTTCAAAAGGTGGCAGCCTATTCACCACACTTTGGCTAAGTTATGCAAAGTTCTACAAAGAAGTCCTGATGTAGCCACAACATTAAAGCCAACTGAACAAACTGTGAGGATGATTATTGATGAATTTCAGTATGTACAAGGGTTTGATAAAAATATTGTAACATGAATGGATTTATTCCATACCTACAAACAGTGGTATATACCTGAAATCATGAGAGATGGTGATCAGTTGGAGGATTTGGATAAATGGAAGAAAGAATTAAGTCAGGTTGTTCATAAGTGCGTAACTCATATACAGGAGGATGATGATACTAGTCTTCCCAGGCTAAATCAGATCATGGATGGGTTGATTTTTCTTGATGTGGGATCCCTAAATTTTGTCAATGATATAAAGGAATTAATAGATAGTTGATGGAAAACTCATCTTGCAAACATGCAAAATATCTAGGAATATAAGTGGCCATCAGATTTTACGGTGTATCAGTGGGAGGAAAAGTATTTGGTTTCAGAAGAATAGGACACTGAGGCGAGAGCATTTGGACATTCATCATGGAGAGGAAGAATTTTCCAGATCAATGATCATGGGTCTTCTACATTGAATAATGGAACCATATGTCAAAATGTCTTAAGTCTTGTTATTTCCTTAATTATGCTAATTAAATAGTTGTTAGTAAAAGAAGTAGTTATGAAAGGTCGTTTCTTTTTGTAAAAGGCCTGTAGCTTGTTGCTTCCTATATAAATAGGAAACCAAGGCCTAGTTTTAAATTATCATCATCATATATCATTTCCATTTTGAAGACTTTTGTTATTAATATATATCAATTGAAGCAATATAATGGAGAACATCTTATTATCAAAGATTCTCCATGACTGTGTTATCATTCTATATTTTTCTTATGTTTTCCATACTTATTTCTTCTTATATTTGAATGAATATCAGTTATTGAGCCTCAATAATGTGCTTATGTGAATGAATATGCTGACACAGTAAAGCATTTATTGTGGATGTTGGTAGAGCTACTATTTTTTTTGAAAATTTGAGCTTATTTTGCCTTATTACATGTTCAACATAAAAATGGAAACTATTTAAAAATAATAAAGTTAACAAAGTTGCTTATTTAAATAATTGTGATTTACGTGCATTAATATTTTATTAAATTTTGTGTCTTCACGAACATATGTTGATACAAAATGAATGGAAGAAGCATCCAAGTAATCCTAATTTTTTCTGCCAACAATTCATACCAAAGATTGAACAATTTAAGGATATTGCAATAGGTATTAATTAAGGATATGATGATGATGATATATTCTTGTACTTTTATATTCTATAAAACATTCCTTATTTTCTATGAAACAGTGTATATATTCTTGTACTTGTAAATATTATTTTACTGTTATGTCTATTAAATAAAACAGAGTTTGAATAAAAAATGCTTCACCCTTTTTTGTAAGTGAGTATGTGAATTATTGTTTAAGGAAAAAATTTACAGTGTTTACATTTTCAGTTTACTAGTTTCAAATCTTCATTTTCTATGTATATAAAATTGTATGTGCTCTTTATCTCAAATGACATCAAATAGTAATATCATTAGAATCAGGGTTTTCAATTTCAGCACCATCATTGTCCACACTTTTCATATCCTGTTCGTAGACTACCTTTTTTATACAATAATTGCTATAAAACACAATTTTGATAACATAGTTTAGAAAACATCAATCCACACTCATTTATTATTCTTTGGTTTTCTTCCCTTAAGAACATCCTTAGGGAGACCTTGTTCTTCCCTCTTCTTTCGTGCAAGAGTGTGTTTTAAGAAGGGCTAATCAATCAATAACTCATCCCCAATGGTAAGGTCCATATTAGCCTCAACCATTATCAATCTATCAACCTCTCTTTCCATATCTCCATCTTTATCATTTATAACCTCAACAAATTGACAATTCGGTCTTACATTAGGGTCCCTTCCCTTACTACTATTTATAAATCCTGCAATATTTTTGTGTGTGTATGCATGTCCACCTATATACATAAGATGACCTCTATTCATTTCTTTTCCACTTTCCTATTGGAGATGATGTGTATACATATTCAAATTTAGACCATATGCTGACATGCTAGGCTTATATTCTGCTAGCCTTCTCCATTCACCACTGTAATATGATGGACCATAATATGGCATTAATCTCCTAGTGGTTTGTTCTGAATTTTTTTATGTTTCGATACCACATGTAAATTTTGGACAATAAAGAGGCCTAGATTCGCTCCATTAATATTGGAGGGTCGTATCATGTAGTTGTATCCCCAAAATTGAAACACCTCGTACACTCTAGGTAGTTGTTGATCACTAGGCCAAGCACAATATAGTCGACGATCAAATGTCTCTTTGTAAATTGATCTCAAACTTAGGGGAAAGTCATCATCCCCATCACATTCATTCTCATAGGGTATGTAGTCCACCTTCCCCTTGTCTTTAAGAAAATTATGCATCTTCACACTGGTTCTTGTTCTGTTACTTGTTTTCGTCAATTCCTCATCTTCCGAGCTGGTATATTGGCACATATTTTTGTTAGATGTATCATTTGATAAATGATCATTGCCCTCTACGATGGAAGTCGGTGATCCAAGAAACTTAAACCAAGAACTTTATCATGCAAGTATCCATTAAGAAAAAAATTAGTTATTTAAATAATATAAAACAATGTTTAAACGAAGTATACATGTTATTTATATCAAATTGGAAAATTCCTCACCACAATTCCTATTGGATTTGAATAGATTGTAGGAGGCATACTACCGACTGAAGCTTGTCATATATGTAATTTCTTTGTACAATCGCTCATTTGAATTGTTTCTTACCATGACATACAAAACATCCACAAACAACAATTTTCTCAAAGTATTCATCCCATGTACTATAGTCTTGACCTACCTCTTCTTCAATGCAATCATTTGTTGTGTCTACAGTATCCATTTTCATATCCTCTTCCACCCATTGTCATCTACGTGATTTAATAGTTTTAGGTCCATGTCCACGTACATATCTTGTTCTTTTGCTAGTTGAATGCTTAGGCTCTGCATTTGCTCCAATCTCCATCTAAAATTATCAACATGCATTAATTTATGTCAAGATTGGATAATACATTATAAATTTCAATAATAATGTGAAAAAAGATGGATGTATCACAAAATTCCGTCAGATCATTTTTTCCTAAGTTAAGTCATAAACACCTTCCTCCTTTGGTTGAGGTTGCTTTCTCTTCTTACCTCTATTGTAGCTACAGATTTCGTTGTCTCATCTATTTCCATGGCCTCCTCTATGAATAAAAATGTCACCATAGAGGCTTTCACCACACTACCATCAAGAAGGAGAAAGCAACTTGCGGGACCGTAGTAAAAACTGCTCTACCGCATTGAGTTGATGAAGGAGCAGCGGGATAGCGGTGGTTACCGCACGCCAATGGTAGAAGGCTTGCAGGATTGTGGGAGTCAATGCAACACCGCCAGGAAAAGAAGGAAGACTCGTGTGCCGCCACAAAAGCTTTCACTGCACTACCGCCGAGAATGATGAAGCACCTTGCAGGACTGCGGTAAAAACCTCTCCACCGCACCGAGTTGATGAAGGAGCCACGGGACAGCAGTGGTCACAAAAACAAGGCAGGAGTTGGAATTATTTCTAACACTCTAGGTCCTGTGATACACAACAATGAAAATAGTCACTATACAACAATAATAGGCGCTAAATTAAGCGCACTTGATGCCACCTTATACGTCCCAAATAGATTACATTAATGGCCAAAAGTCGATGCTAAACTTGGCATTAACTAACGCTGACTAAAGTGCGACTAATGAATCAAAATCAAAAATTTAAAACTTTCCAACATGAGGGAGGAAATCAGACGACAAAAAGGGGAAAAAAGTTGCGTGAAGGAAGAGAGAAGGGTGCTACCAGCAACTGATGAATGAATGAATGAATGAGATATTTTAATGACATCCATGAAACCAAGCAGCCTAAGGGATCGAGAACCAAAAATCTAAGGAATCTCCAAACTCTTTTCCATGTTGGACCTTCTTTTATGAATTTTGACCAAAAAACTAGTTGTCTTGTTGATCTTCTCCTCCTCAAATAACTCGTGCAGATTGTCAGCCTTTAAGTTGAATTTTTATAAGAAATTCGGTTTAGTTTGTGACACCATAGGTAAGGTTACAATTTATTTTTTCTTGCTTGAATTTGTGATTGTTTACTGGTTCATGGTCTAACCAGTCCAAGCAACCTCTAAATTGTCCCATCATTATAAATTGTAAAACCTTTGAGAAACCAACAAAAAAATTTACCCTACCCATTTGAGATTTGGCTCAAAATATTATAGCACAAAGTGAGGATGCCTCTGTATTCTTTCCCTAACCTGGGTATCAAGGAAATAGTGAACTGCTTGGAAAATCTGGGAATTGGGTCGGTCACTGCTAAGCAACTGCTGAAAATAAACACAGAAACAACTTGGTTTTGCCCAGTCGTGCCATGGTCACCGATGCCATGAAAAATTCATGCAAGATTGCATTATGAAAGATTTTTCATGATAAGGTTATCAACACTAAGCAAACCGAGCGAACATATTTTCCCTAGGTTATCAACACTAAGCAAACCCAGTGAACATATTTGCCCACAAAACAAAACTTTCATACCACAAATTGGACAAAAACTTTTATACCTAACAGTGTGTACTTCGTTTTCCTCCACATATTGGACAAAAATAATTTGCCCTAAGTTGCCTCAAAATGTCAAGCAATGGAGGGAAGAGAGCATTGACAACAAACTCTGGCCACAATGAGGTAATTCATTGTCAATTTATAGATTTATAAATGTTTCCATTGTTTCTTTGAATTTTACTTTTTAGTTTTTTATTTCTAAATTTAAAAGAAGAAATATAATTTAAAAATATATATATAGGGACATGAGACTGACAAAGATAAAGAGGAATTGGCTTCCATATTTGGGGTAGAGGCAGTGAAAAAATTGGTTAATGTGGACTAGACAACACTTACTAGATACATAGAAAAAAAATCTATTAACACCTCTCAAACATTGCAAACAAATCAATTGTGTCAAAGGGAATCAATTGATTCCCCAACTTGTCCTAGATCAAGCAGAAGATCCAGGAGGAAATCAGTGATAGTAAACTCTAAGAATGTGGAACAGGGAGCAAAGACTTCCACTCCTGGGACACAGATTTCCACCACGCCATGTTATCAATCTTGCACTGGTAGCTACAATATGAAGATAGAATATGAGGTGGTTTCAGGGGAAGTTTGAATGACAGATGTTGGGAAAATGTTTGTGAATAGGTTGAAGGAATCATGCCTTCAACGATTCAAAGACCATCTAAATTTTCCATTCTCAAAGATACCCATGCACCTGAAAAAAGTAGTTATCCATGACATGGAGACTGATTTTGGCACATGTTGGTCTGTAAAGAAGATAAAGCTATGAATGTCTCAAAACTGCAAGAGATTTCGGTGCAACCAAACAAAGAAGATAAAAAGAATCCCTCCAGAGCTAAGGCAGAAAAAAAGGCCAATTGATGTAAGTGTGAAAGTATGGAGAGAGCTTGTAAAATCATATGAGAAGTCTGTTGCACGAAGAAAGTCCGGTGAGGAGAGTACGCAGGTATTTGAATTTGCTCATAAGATTATATCAAATTTATTAAACGATATTTAAATTTTATTTGTGCATAGTTAAATTGAATTAGTATATGTTTCAGAACAAGGCCTCCAAGGCTAGGCTTGAGAAACTTCATGCCACGCATCGCAGTGGCCAGAAAGGTTTACAGGCCTTGATCTGTACATTTGTAAGTATATTTAATATGTTAAATGATATTTTTTTTCGTTGGAAAAATTAAATGATTGCATATTGATTAGTTTAACTAGTCCATGTGCCATTTTTGACAAGAGGAGAAATATGGCCGCCATCCAAAGCAATTTGAAAAGAATATGTTACAAAACAAAAGGTGGAACGATTTTGTAATCTAGATGGAGAACAAGGTATCAATAGTTGAGTTTCAATAACTTAATTGGATATTGTTTTGTTAATATGCCAATTTGCATCTCTTGTGTTGAGTTGTTTATTGATGCATAGGATGAGTAAATAGAGCTCAAATCTTATGATTACAAGATGATCGTTTATGTGCATGAATAAATAGTATAAGGATGTAGATGAACTCAATTCATCTGACTTTATGCCTCTTGGCAGACATTCCTCTTGAATCTCTAATATCAGGTGCCCGAGACTTCCCTGTAGCTTTTACATTTGGCTGCCACCTTTCCTCCTCACTGTGAGACTTGTCTCCTTTTTCCTTATATGCATTTTTGGCTTTGGCATCTAATTCATCCCATGTTTTACCTTCCTCCTCTTCATAATTTTCTTCTTCTTCTTCTTCGTCCTCCTCTGACTCCACAAGAGATTCATCTTCTAAACCTTCCTCATCTGATTTTGATTTGTCTTCTACATCAGAGGGTTCATATCCTTGATCTGACTCTTCTGAATTATCAAAATCAGAATCACTAGCTTCCATATTCAAAAATTCCCAACCAACATCTTCAATAAATTTATCTGGATCATCAGTAATACTCTTCAAAATTGGCTGCTAGTTCAAGTTCATTCTACTTTCATAATACTTTATATCCATGGAGTTCAGCCATTCCTTGATGCCATCAAATGAAGATTGAGGAATGGCGTCAATGCGGAGTACATCCCACTTGAAGTCTTTGAAAACAATAGCCATATCAAATTCCTTTTTCCCAACTCCTACTCTCTCAAGGTTAACAATCTCAATCTCACTAATAGCGATTACTAAGAAAGGTAATTCCACCAACTCTATCAAATAGTTTACCATAGGAACAATAAAAGCAGAGGCTTTGAAAGGAACTCCATGAAAACCAAGCTCTCTAAATGGTATATCAAACTCTAGTTCAAAATATTTTAGATGAGGTTGCTCCCATATAAGCTCACTTACTCACTTGACAAATCCTTGAAACTCTGTATTGATTTTATTTTTCATGTCCCTCTCTTGTTGTTCTTCCTCAATTTCATCAGGATCATACATTGACCTTCTTACCCCTCCTAAAGTTTGGACCACATCCATTACCTCCACATAAAACTTGACATCCTTGGTCTTCTTGGTTCCCATGCCTGATATGGTTATACAAATGAAAATGAAGCAAAGTAATCATCTCCTTCTCCGCTGGCTGGAAGAATGCATGCTTAATGTTTTGATACATGATATCAGCTCTCTCTTCTGCTCTCATGGTTGAATACGAAATCCAGTATGGTGGGCCTCCAGAGTTCCAGTCATCTTTCTTCCTCTTCCACCAAATGTTGGCCTAATCCACATGTCTGCCAGTGTAATTGGCTTTGTTTTTGAAAGCTGAAGTTTCTACTGAGTCACCAATGTAGCTCTCTCTGCCTTTTCAGATTCTTTCATTGCTACAGATCGTCTCTTGGATTTAATCATTTGTACCACATGGTTGATGCTTTGAATCCTTGCATCTAAAGGAAATTTCCTTAACATAAATACTGCTAGGGAATTTCAATGTTGCCATTGTAGTTGGCATTAAAGCTGGTACCTGCAACATTAATGAAAATTATCCTTATATAAGAATTCCCTCCATCTTGTTGGCTTGTAACACTCTTGATGGTGGCTACATGAAATCTGATTCTGATTCCTCTTCTACATCGGAGGGTTCATATCCTTGATCGACTCTTCGAATTATCAAAATTAGAATCACTAGCTTCCATATTCAAAAATTCCCAACCAACATCTTCAATAAATTTATCGGATCATCAGTAATACTCTTCAAAATGGCCACCGTTCAAGTTCATTATGCTTTCATAATACTTTATATCGATGGAGTTCACCATTCCTTGATGCCATCAAGCGAAGATTGAGGAATGGCGTCAATGCAGTACATCCCACTTGAAGTCTTTGAAAATAATAGCCATATCAAATGCCTTTTTCCCAAGTCATACTCTCTCAAGGTTCACAATCTCAATCTCACTAATAGCGATTACTAAGAAAGGTAATTCCACCAACTCTACCAAATAGTTTACCATAGGAACAATAAAAGCAGAGGCTTTGAAAGGAACTCCATGAAAACCAAGCTCTCTAAATGGTATATCAAACTCTAGTTCAAAATATTTTAGATGAGGCTGCTCCCATATAAGCTCACTTACTCGCTTGACAAATCCTTGAAACTCTGTATTGATTTTATTTTTCATGTCCCTCTCTCACTGTTCTTCCTCAATTTCATCAGGATCATACATTGACCTTCTTTCCCCTCCTAAAGTTTGGACCACATCCATTACCTCCACATAAAACTTGACATCCTTGTTCTTCTTGATTCCCACTTCCTGATATGGTTATACAAATGAAAATGAAGCAAAGTAATCATCTCCTTCTCTGTTGGCTTGAAGAATGCATGCTTAATGTTTTGATACATGATATTAGCTCTCTCTTCTGCTCTCATGGTTGAATACCGAAATCCAGTATGGTGGGCCTCTAGAGTTCCAGTCATCTTTCTTCCTCTTCCATCAAATGTTGGCCTTATCCACACGTCTGCTAGCCTAATTGGCTTTGCTTTTGAAAGCTGAAGTTTCTACTGAGTCACCAATGTAGCTCTCTCTACCTTTTCATATTCTTTCATTGCTACAGATCATCTCTGGGATTTAATCATCTATACCACATGGTTGATGTGCTTTGAATCCTTGCATCTAAAGGAAATGTCCTTAACATAAATACTACTAGGGAATTTCAATGTTGCCATTGTAGTTGGCATTAAAGTCGGTACCTATAACATTAATGAAAATTATCCTTATATAAGAATTCCCTCCATCTTGTTGGCTTGTAACATTCTTGATGGTGACTACATGAAATCTGATTATGATTCCTCTTCTACATCAGAGGGTTCATATCCTTGATCTAACTCTTTTGAATTATCAGAATTAGAATCGCTAGCTTCCATATTCAAAAATTCTCAAACACCATCTTCAAAATATTTATCTGGATCATCAGTAATACTCTTCAAAATTGCCGCCAGTTCAAGTTCATTATGCTTTCATATTACTTTATATCCATGGAGTTCAGCCATTCCTTGATGCCATTAAGTGAAGATTGAGGAATGGCGTACATGCAAAGTACATCTTGCTTGAATTCTTTGAAAATAATAGCCATATCAAATGCCTTTTGCCCAAGTCATACTCTCTCAAGGTTAACAATCTCAATCTCACTAATAGCGATTACTAAGAAAGGTAATTCCACCAACTCTACCAAACAGTTTACCGTAGGAGCAATAAAAGCAGAGGCTTTGAAAGGAACTCCATGAAAACCAAGCTCTTTAAATGGTATATCAAACTCTAGTTCAAAATCTTTTAGATGAGGCTACTCCCATATAAGCTCTCTTACTTGCTTGACAAATCCTTGAAACTCTGTATTGGTTTTATTTTTCTTGTCCCTCTCTCGTTGTTCTTCGTCAATTTCATCAAGATCATACATTGACCTTCTTGCCCCTCCTAAATTTTGGACTACATCCATTACCTCCACATAAAACTTGACATCCTTGGTTTTCTTGGTTTCCACTTCCTGATATGGTTATGCAAATTAAAATGAAGCAAAGTAATCATCTCCTTCTCCGTTGGCTAGAAGAATGCATGCTTAATGTTTTGATACATGATATCAGCTCTCTCTTCTGCTCTCATGGTTGAATACTGAAATCCAGTATGGTGGGCCTCCAGAGTTCCAGCCATCTTTCTTCCTCTTCCACCAAATGTTGGCCTGATCCACACGCCTGCCAGTGTAATTGGCTTTGTTTTTGAAAGTTGAAGTTTCTCTTGAGTCCCCAATGTAGCTCTCTGCCTTTTCAGACTCTTTCATTGCTACAGATCATCTCTTGGATTTAATCATCTGTACCACATGGTTGATGTGCTTTGAATCCTTGCATCTAAAGGAAATTTCCTTAACATAAATATTGCTAGGGAATTTCAATGTTGTCATTGTAGTTGGCATTAAAGTCGGTACCTGAAACATTGAAAATTATCCTTATATAAGAATTCCCTCCATCTTGTTGGCTTGTAACACTCTTGATGGTGGCTACATGAAATCTGATTATGATTCCTCTTCTACATCAAAGGGTTCATATCCTTGATCTGAGTATTTTGAATTATCAGAATCAGAATCACTAGCTTCCATATTCAAAAATTCCCAACCACCATCTTCAATAAATTTATCTGGATCAACAGTAATACTCTTCAAAATTCACTGCCAGTTCAAGTTCATTCTACTTTCATAATACTTTATATCCATGGAGTTCATCCATTCCTTGATGCCATCAAGTGAATATTGAGGAATGGCGTCAATGTGGAGTACATCCTGCTTGAAGTCTTTGAAAATAATAGCCATATCAAATGCCTTTTGCCCAAGTCATACTCTCTCAAGGTTAACAATCTCAATCTCAAGTATTAGCTAGGGAATTTGAAATTTTATTATGGTATGTGCACTTTGATATGATGTAATATGATTTTGGTTTCACCTCATATGTTGTAACATTAGATATATAACAGAAAAATAAATTATTGCATGAAATAAATAATAAATTTTCATTCTAAATGCTTTTTTTTTGCAGAACATGGGTCTTCCAAAAGATCAAGATGATCTTCAACATGATATAGATCCACAAAATATTGGTTCAGTTGCCAATACAGATCACATGGCAGAGAATGATGCGGAAGACATTGAGGCCAATGACAATGATGATGACGACGATGACGATGATGATCACGATGGTGATGATGATGATGAGACAGTTGGTGGTAGTAACCAATGACATTCATGATCATATAGACTGCATCATGGATCATTGTTGATATATCGTTATGATGACTCTTTTCATGGTTACTATCATATGTATCATTTTCACGGCCTACAGTACTATATTATTGAGTTTTATCATATTGACATGTATCATTTTCAATTTTTCACTATATCATTTGGACATGTATCATCTTGACTTGTATCAGTTTGAGTTACATGATTTATCAATTTTATTTATATCATTTGTACATGTATCATTTTCACTTATGTCGATTGTTGGACATGTATCATTTTGACATGTTTTTGATGTACACCGCATATTTGAATTTTACTTGTTTTATTTATATATGATGATGATCTCATCAATATTGACTTGTCAATTTATATATATTAAAAGCAGTCGAGATTTTTGGATGGATATTTATTACGTATGATGATTTTAATTTACTTTTCAAATTCAATTAAATTATAGATATTTGACTCACTTGTTTTAATTATAGATGATGATCATGTTACAATAATAGTTCAGGCGATGATGAAAGGTAAAATTAATGCTTGGCACCTCTAGAATGTAATTGAAAGTTTTGCGGTGAGCCACATTAAAAGAGGTGGTAATGTGGAAGCAGATGTCTTATCTAAATGGGCTTTAAATTTTGGTGAAATGAGGGAATTTAGGTTAGAGGATTTTAGAGGTGTTAAGTTAGCAGAAAATGCCTTAAATGACAAGTGAAGGCAGGGGTGGCAGGTGGTGGTGAAGTAGTACTTCATTAATAGAAAGTGTGGGCAATCCAAGATGGTGTTAAATGCAAGCCCTCAATTAAGATGTGTTAATTGCATTTGGAAAGGGTTGAGAAAAACTTTGCAACAAACTTTGGTGGTGGCGGCGCTGGTTGTTAGGAGAAATGGAAGCCAATTTCACCTTCCGGTCATGAAGATCTTTGGGCCCGTTTATGGAGAGGCATCCAAAAAATGATTAGACGACCTTTTCCTTGTTGACGACGAGCAGCTAGTGCAGTGTGCAAAAATTATTTGTGGCAGGGATTTTGGCTCTCTAAAACACAGATACCGAACCAACATGGATGTTTACTCCATAATTGCGGCATGGGGCTTGGATTTAGGTGAACTAGTGGAAATGGTGAGGATGGTGATGCAAAAAATTGTGCATGAAGATTTTCTGGTAGGCATGGAGTCCATTCTTGAATGGGCGGTTCTGGGTGTAGGTTTAGATTATTTTGAAGGACTGGTAGATGATGAAATTGAGGAGCTCCATGGGAGACTAGGGCTCAAACCCTTTATTCATTGGACCGAAGAAAAATACAAAGCTCGTTGTCGTGAGGAAGCGCGTTTGGGATCGAAAGCGCTCAAAGTCTTCATCGAACTCATGGAGGTTGATGAAGTTCTGGCATAAGCAAAGGAAGAGATGTAGGGATTGGAAGCGAAAAGGAAGCGCCAAAAGAAGAAGTCGAAGAAGCCTCTGAAGGAGATAGCCAAGCATTCGTGTGGAGCTCGTTAATACTGGTCATGTTTGTCTATGTTTCATTTTGTTGTATTAAAGCATGTAACTCTGAACACTGTTAATGGTGGTTATTTTTTGTTTACGAGGTTTATTTAATGTTTTACTCTACACGTTAAGGTGCCTCTGGTTTTTTTCATTTGCTGTGGAATTTTGGTGGGTAATGACATAGAACAATAGATGTACTTTTTTTTTATCTTTACAAGCAATACAAAAAATTTGTGTTACTAACCCAAAAAAAAAATTGTCTTGTTATTTAATCATATGAGTTAAATAATTAAATTACTTAGTTTATAATCATATGAGTTATTTAAGAGGCATGATATATTTAACTAATTAAATTGAAATAAAATATATTAAATTAATAAAATGAAGCAAAATAAGAAGCATTTTTAGAAGCAAAAAAGGAAGCAAAATAAGAAGCATTTTTAGAAGCAAAAAAGGAAGCAAAACAAGATGCATTTTTAGAAGCAAAACAAGAAGTATTTTTAGAAGAAAAAAAAGAAGCAATTTTAGAAGCTAAAAAGGAAGCAAAACAAGAAGCATTTTTAGAAGCAAAAAAGGAAGCAAAACAAGAAGCATTTTTAGAAGCAAAAAAGGAAGCAAAACAAGAAGTATGTTTAGAAGCAAAAAAGGAAGCAACAATGGAAGCCAAACTAGAAGCAATCTTGGATGCAAAACTAGAAGCAATACCGGAAGCAAAACCGGAAGCCTAATTGGGCGCTAATTTAGGCACCATTTCTGACGCTATTTCCCGGCCCTATTTTAGTCGTTAACAGAGGTGCTATTTTTGGCGCTACTTTTCGGTGCTAACGGGGTGCTATGTTTTCCAACGCTAATTACGACGAAAACTTTGGCGTTACATCTGGCGCCACCTTCGGCGTAAAAGTCGATGCCAAGGTGACCATGCATGTTTGCACTGAGTTTGGTGCCAACTAGTTCACTCAATTCGTGGGCTGAAATACACTGAAATCCAGTGCTATTTTAGGCACTATTTGCCTATTTTGTTGTAGTGGGAATCTTGCATTTTATAATCTAGGTCTTATTGTGTATTTAGTTTGAACATTGCAAATCTTTTAACTAGGTTTTAGATCCACCCTATTATCTTGAAGGACTGAGATCCAAGTCTATTCGACTCACCATTGAGGTTGAAAGTCAATCATTACACTTGTGATCTCTTTCCTAATGAAATGCCCCTAGGGAAAGACAACTATTGTGGATCTTTAGAGTACTATTTAGTATCCCTCTTTCCCCACATTTCAAAAAGTATGTAAGTAGGTTGATTTTTAATGCAGGGTTTTCAGGTCTATAGCATAGGTGGGTTAGTGTTCAAAATGTTGGTCCCACCACTATGTTGATTCGACCTTCACATGCAATTTTTTTATTATTCATACTACTACAAACCTCTAGAGCTCAAGGATTGTATCTTTGTTAATACCTTTATTATTCCCCTTCTTACCTATTATAAGTTGGGGAAGGGGTTCTTCCTCATTAAAAATTGTCTATCAATCTTGGTATGTTACATGTTTTTCAAGATAAAGGTCAATGCCCTTTGTGTAGAAATTTCAAAAAAATGGGAAATGTTTTCAAGATTGACCTTAATTTTTTGCTCACAAATCATGGAATGGTTTCTTGAAAATTTATAGAGGAATTCATCTACCAACTCTAGATTATATCCTTTAAATTTTTTTAGTAAGTTTAGTTAGGTTGCAACCTAGAACACATCATCTACTAAATCTAATCATTTAACAAAATTTCAAGAGAATCAAGTTCTTCTTTCTTTTAACATCCATGGTTTCTTATTGGATTGATTGAGGTGAAGAAAAATGTTGTTGCAAAGAAGGTGTTGTATCATGATTTATATAGTTTGATGTGCATATGGTTATGGTAGGAAAAAGAGCTATTAGATAGGAAATTTGAAATAATAGAGGTGGCTAGACTTGTTTTACATCATTTTTTGGTAATACAACTTTATAATGGCTACTTATGTGGACTATTCTTTTGCTATCTTTTTCTACTATTCGAAGCAAGGTGACTGTTACCAATTTTTCACTACAGCTCAATTGGTGGAGCTGGCTGAACATTGTTATATCTTAAGATGAAATTACATATTATGTTTAAGTGTTGCTTGCATCATGTTCATTGTTCGTCAAGTGACAGTTGTGCATTTAAAAGAAGAATTAGGATTTCAGAAGTGCTTTTCAATGTTCCAGGATTAAATAAAGTACATAATTGAGCATATAAATAATAGAGCATTTTAAATGCTTTCGTTCATTTCATAAAGTGATTCATAATTACATAGTTTCATTTGATTGCAAGAATCCAAATGATATTACAACATTGCATTGAAATGCATTTTATTTTCGAAATGAAAAGCATAAAATGAAATCAAATATCCACACAAGCCGTGGATGGGACTGTCACAGTGCATCATTAATAGCACACTACACTATGGCAGATGCAAAAGAATAAATCACATTAGTAACGACATAATCATCATTGCCTGATTGGCCGATGGTCAATGCTGAAATGGCGCACCTTTCTCTTCTCGAGCTCCGTTGACCTGTAAGAAAAAAGAGGGGGATGTTAGAGGCTCTGATTATGAAGAAACCTATATGAATCACCAACAATAATGCAGTCTGTTGTTAGTCATACACTAAAAAAATCAAGTAGAGTGCAAATAAATAAGCTGAAGGAGAAACATCAACATGATCATCATATCTTGTTTTTATGCTAACATTGTTTGTTTCCTTGTGCAGGTATAGGGAAAATCGCGATGTTGTTTATTATTCGAAGACCAAGCATGTGGAGAAAAACGGGCTCCCACAAGGGTAGAGCTCGGCATGCTTCCCTTATACATTATAAGTGGGTTGATGAAGACATCGTATCATCATATTCATCAAAAAGGAAATGATATACAACTGAAAGAGTTAAACAAAATTATCTATCAAGCATTAAACCAACTGTACATTCATAACTATCAAGTAGATGCTTTTTGAAAGCTACAGGTGAACAGTGAGTTTAATCCACTCAATTAATTCAACTGAGTACATTTATATCAAACGTTGTTGTGTGGTTCACGTTCTTTCTCTACAGTAATATTTATTCATCATGATCATATGTCATGCAAGGTTCAATTCATCAGTGTTCTTTTTCACAACCAAGGACAGTGAACAGGCATACACTATGCCTTAATAAAGAGGATTTGTTTTAAAATTCATCTTAGAAGAGAACAGATTTACATAACAGTTTGTTAAGTGGAGCATAAAAATGCATGAAGAGTGCTAGGTTGAAGCCCAAGAGTATGAAGGGACATACATTGCATTCAAATGGTAATGAATGGTTAGTTCCAGTTTGGCTGATAATGTAAATACAACATTAGGAATTACAATGTGAAATGATTGTTCCAAAAAGACAAAGAAATGACAACAATTTTTTAACAGAAGGTGTTTCTAAAGTGTTAGTTATGCACTGGAACAATCAAGTAAGATGCATTCCATAGAACTACAAGGTTGCAATTAAATTTTTTGCATAGGTCCAAGAATAGAATCAATAAAATCAATCATCCTGAGTTTCTTCAAGGAAAGTCAATAAGGAAGCAACATCAAAGTGGCCTAGAAAATATAGATGCCACTGTTCTCATTAGCAAATGTGAAGTACAAGTCTGAAGATAAAATATGTGGACCTTCATCGAATACAGTGTGCAGGTGGGGTAGACACAATTTTTTGATGGAAGGTGGAGTAAAGTAATCCAAGATTTCACTATTTTTAAAGTTTTGTTTATGTATTTGTCATGTTTTTTTAAAGGGAGATACAACAGGTAAAGTTCATTTCAGAATAATCAAATGGATGACAAAGCATAAGGAACTGGCAAAGGTGCTTCTGAAAGTTCCAATTTAGCTTAAAGAGAAGATACAATCTTTAGAACTACAATACTTTAATCAAAGTCTTTGCATGAAATCAAAACAGAGTTGAGATACCGGCTAGTCTACAGACTCAATCCAAAAAATTTGTGTGCAAAGAAAACAATATGGAAATAATAATGCATTCAGAGGTACTCTTCTTCACAAAAAAGACAGATACAGAAATATAAATAAGTAAATCTTCATGGGTCGAGCTATTTTTCACATGAACATCAAAGCAAACAGATTTAATGCAATTTCCAGCTTACCCATGCAAGGGTTTTCAACATAATGTCAAAGTAAAGCACCAGCCATGATGGGTCAAGCCCATAACTTGAATGAAAAATGAATATACATAATACCCACATTTGGGGTTTGATTTAAATACACAAATTACAGCTTGCAGTGACAACCCATATGAGGATTTTACATGAAACAACAAGAATACAAAAATGTGAATTTCCTTTGGTGGGTCGAGCTTCGGAAATAGAGAATGCTAGTTTTGATTCAATTCTCATGGTACCCATTAATGGGTTTGTCTTCAAGAGTATAAAAATGTGAGATTCCTGTTTTGGGTCGAACCTAAAAGATTTAAAGATGCTTTTCCTAAGATACATATGGTGCGGCTTGTGCATGGCCATAAAATATTAAGTGAAAGAGAAGTTTTAAAGCTTTCTGAAGAGAGGAATATATGCTTAGGGTGCAACTCACCACTTCATGCTCGCAGGAGAACACACAGGCCACTGCCAAGACATTCACAGGAGGCTCCAAATTTAAAAAGCTTTCACCATGGCGACCAGAGGAAGGCACAAAGAACCCAAGCTCAAGACTAGAGATCTCTTAAGTGAGCACAAAAAATATAAACAAATGCATTAGAGGCTGTCTAAGTCGTGGCCACAAGGCCAAAATGCACTAAAAATAAAATCCATAGAAGCTATAAACAATAGCTTACCCTGTACACAGTAAAAAAACAATAACCCTCGAGCAGGCTCTTTCATGAAAGCTCCTAGTCAAAGCTCGAGCTCATGCATAGCGTCCAAGAGGTAGTCACAGGAAATGTAAAAGGAAATCAGAAACAAGCATGAACAGGCCACGGCCTTAATGGTTTTCTTTCTCTTTGAATGAAGTAAAGAACTACAGTAACAAACAAATCAAGCTTACCCAGTTAAGATTCGACTGTCTGAAGGAAAAAGTGAAGACTCTTGAGCATGTGAGCTAAGGACTAAACTTAATCATGGTGGCGGCGTGTTCTCTCAGGTAGAGACCAACTTTTTTCCAAAATGATAATTGCAAAATGAAATCATTTTTAGGGTTTGACCTCTTTTGTCTCATGCTCTAATTCGAGCCAACATTATAATTGTCTAGAATATTCATATTTGATAATGGCATGTGGATTAATTCGAAGTTAGGGTTACCTTTGCATTATGAAATCAAAGTCTGAAGCTAATGTTTGAAAGGCCAAAAATTCATATGCCTAGGTTGTTGTGTTAAGTCTTTAGGGCTTGTGTTTTATTGATACTCACCCTTGTGCCTTAGAGAAATTTGGAGATTTGAATATCTTAATTTTATTGTTTTTGAGAGAAAACAATGAGTATGGATGGTGAATATCTTATGACCTAGGGGTGAATCTTTGATCACTTAGGCTTTTTGTGTTCTCAAGGAAATCAATTATCTACTTTGTTTTTTGAATTGATTTCCTCAAAATCAATTAGGGATATTGATGAGTAGAGTTGTCTTGTATATTTTTATGATTTTTTAGAAGAAAAATCAAGTATTGTATTGGTGAATAAGCATGTAATTCTTTTTGCAAAATATTTTCCAATCTTTTAATTGCAAAAATAGATAAATTGTAAAATTTGCAATCATGTAAAGCAAAAACATAAAGCAATCTTTTATAAATTGTTTTATGATTTCTTGCTATTTTTAGTAGATTGTATTGACTTTTCCTCTTGGTCGGATTTGAGCTTTATCATGGAGAGATAAGGTGTTTTTCTGGTTTTAAAAGCAGATTTAGCCTATTTTTAGAGGCTTTACAATTTGATCATAAAAGCAGTGTGCTTTTTCTGCTTTTATGTAGTCTTTTGAGACAGTTTGAAGTTTTTTTCCTTGAGCTTCTTTGTGAGCTCAGATTAGGGTTTCTTGAGAGATTATTTTGAAAAATACTTAGTCTTTTCCTTTCTTCGGGGTTCGGATTTCAGTTTCTTGCTCATACACATTTTTTAGCTTGTAAACCTTTTTGTACTTAGTTTCAGATTATGGCATACTCCTTCAGTTGAATAAAGCAGCACTCCTATTCCTCAATTTTGTTTCTTTTGTAGTTTAAGTTCGATGTTATATTATGATTTCTGTTTTGCAGAATCCTTATTATGTCCTAGAATTGTAATTTTGGTATAGAGAGTTCATAAAATACAGGTTGCATGTTGTATTTAAGTTTGAATCTTCATGCAAATTATTCATGTGTTTAGTGTTCATGAGGAGTTGTGAAATACTGTTATTTTTCTAAAAGCTTTTTGTGGGAAAAACTAGAGTTATCATTAAATTATTATCAAGTCCTAAAAATCATTTTAAGTCATAGTTTTCATTTTAGTCATCTTTCTCTATCCCTTTCCTCAAAAGAATATTTAGAATAGGATCAATCATTCGGAGAACCAACTCACTCTGGAGATTCATTCTTCATTCAAATCACCCACATCTGAAGAAGGTTTCCATGTTTCAGTAGATTGTTGAATCCTGTATTCAGTAGGGTGCAAATCTAATTGACAACAATGACATCATTTATAAATGGTTGATTTATTATCAACTAAGGAAAATCATGTAGGTTATTTTGATTATATGATAGTAATCATTACTTACCTAATTTAGAATACATATACATACCTATCTCCATTAGTGTTGTCAATTAGAATTTGTATGTTATAAAATGTGCAATGTGTCAAAATCATGATAAATATTTGATTTTACTATGTACTTCCAATTTTGAAAGTGATTTATCATACTTTATGTCATCAATAAAAAAATAACTTTATTTGATGGAAGTAGTGGAAATTTTGAAAGTACTATCTAAATGTCATTTAGGAAAGATGAAATGCGTCAATGCTTCAAAGTTGTTAAAAAACAAGGCTTCCAAATTCCTATGAATAGATTCATAACTTCATACTATATAGAAAATATGGATAATTTTTTAGGCATTTTTGAAATGATGCTTCCAATGAGAATCACAAACAATCTTCTAGAGCATCATTGAAAGGATGCTTTTAGAGGAACATGAACAACCTTCCAGAGCATCACTAAAAGGATACTTTTGGAGGAACACAAACAACCTTATGGAACATCATTGAAAGGATTATTCCAAAGGAAACAAAAACAACCTTTTGGAGCATTGTTGAAAGGATGCTTCTGGAGGAACACAAACAATCTTTTAGAACATCATTGGAAGGATGCTTCAAGATGAAGCATGAACAACCAAGTTGTGTTGCAATCCTAGAGTGATACTTATCTTGGATGCTTACACACAATACCAACTAATCAAGTAACATTATTCAAACAAATAAGAGGGATACTAATAATTAATACCTATTCACCACTGAAGACATGTGTTAACACTTCACATTATTACAATTTTGAAGAAAAAGAGTTATATAAAAATATGTTAGGAAAGACTTTTACACTACAATTAGAAGAAAGCATTTGTATCACTCAACCTATAAAAGAAAGAATATAAATTATCTCTAGGCTCAACATTAAAGTGAAGAGTGGGCCCAATTGTGAAGTTGCAATGCGAAGAAACCTTATGTTACTATGGGATACCAACACTTTACTAAGTGAGATAAAACCTGAACCACCCATGTCATCAAGAGAAAATGTGACTGTTACCAATTTTTCGCTACAGCTCAATTGGTGGAGTTGTGATTAAATACTGTTATATCTTAAGTGAAGTTATAGTTATTTTTGTGTTATGCTTGAGTGTTGTTTGCACTTTGTTCATTATTCATCAAGTGACAGTTATATTTTGAAATGAGGAAATAGAGTTTCAAGAAGTTGCTATTCAATGTTTCAGAATCAAATGAGGTACAAGATTGAGCATGTAAACAAAAAAGCATTTCAAATGCTTTAATTTATTTCATAAAGTGATTCATATTTACAGAATTTCATTTAATTGCGAGAATTCAAATGATAGTACAATTTTGCATTGAGATGCATTTTTCTTTTCAAAATGAAAAGCATAAGATTGAAATCAAATATCCACACAAGTCATGGATGGGACTGTCATAGTGCATCATAAACAACACACTACACTATGGAAGATGCATAAAAGGAACAATCACATAAGTATAAACATAATCATCATTGCCTGATTGATTGATGACTGACGCAGAAGTGGTGCACCATTTGTCTTCTTCGAGCTCCGTTGACCTGTAGGAAGGAAGAGGGGGATGTCAAAGGCTCCGACTATGAATATACCTACATAAACCATCAACGATAATGTAGTATGCTACTAATCATGCATTGAAACAATCAAGAAAAGTGCAGAAACATGAGCTGAAAGAGATATATCAACATGATCATGATATATTGTTTTATGCTAACATCATTTTTTTCTTTGTGCAGGTATAGGAAAAATCACGAAGCTGATTATCATTTGAAGACCAAGCATGTGGAGAAAAACGAGCTCCCACAAGGGTAGAGCTCAGCATGTTGGCCCTTATTCATTACAAGTGGGCCGAGATAGAAATTGCAATCATCATATTCATCAAGAAAGGAAATGCAACTGAAAGAGTAAAGCAGAGTTTATCCATCAAGCCATTAAACCAACTATGCATTCATAACAATCATGTAAATGTTTTATGAAAGCTTAAGGTGAACAGTGGGTTTAATCTGCTCAATCAATTTAACTAAGTACATTCATCTTAAACATTGTTGTATGTTTTATGTTCTTCTGCCATAGTATTATGAGGCATTGTGTTCATGATATTATGCAAGGTTCAACAGTGTTCTTTCTCTTAATTAAGGATAGTGAGCAGGCATACATAATGCCTCAACAAAGAGAATTGTTTCAAATTTTCATTTTAGAAGAGAGCAAGTGCATGGAGCAGTTTTAAATAATGGAGCATAAAAATGCATGAAGAGTGCCAGGTAGAAGAGCATACTTTTTAAAAGGACAGTCAAGCATGGAGACATGTGAAGGAGTTTTAGATTTCAATCAGTGGAAGGAGACAAGATCAATACAGTGACCATTAGCCAATTGATTAGTGAATGATTCAACAAGAATGCAAAATACCTCACTGTTTTGAAAAGAAGACAATCAGAATACACTGTTTGGACATCTGTGTTGTTCTATCATTCAATGGTTTTTGTCATTTAAGCTATACTTTCAGGAAATTCACAATTATCAGGCGGAATTTCAAGGATTTGTATACATAAAGTCATTTTCAGAACAAATAGCATGTATACATGGAACCTAGTATGAATGAGGGTTTGGAGTGCATAGGAAACTAAAGCAACAACTAGTCTACAGATTCAATCAAAGAGATTTCTGTGTGTATGGAGGGTACGAAATGGCATGATAATGGCATCCACAAGTGAGAACAAGAGAAACAGTAAAGACTTTCAAACAAATACAGATATATGGAAGGGGTTTCTACCGAAATGCTGGATGTAATCAAAGTGCACAATCTCAGTCAATATATGTGTATGAAGGCTTCAGTTAATATTCAGTTTTCATCATGTTATGGTTACCTAGGTTGAGGAATAACACAATTTTTTCAAGTTTTGGGATACTTAGTTGGGTCTTCTACAGAAGGGAGGTAGGGTTTTGTTTTTCTTCATTTTTTCTGAAAGCCCATAATGGAGTGCACAACTTTGAGATTTTGGCTCAATACACATATGAGGGTTCCAGTCAAAATATATTGGTTTCATTAAGATATCAAATACCCATATAGTGAAAATTGCAAAAACATAAAACCATGTTGGGTCAAGCCCAGTTTTTACATGAATGATCGAATGAACAGATTTTTCTTCATTTTTCTGAATACCCAGATTGGGGTTTGAGTTTAAAAGATAGATTTAATACCATTTCCAAGTTACCCATGTGGAGATTTCTACAGATAAACAAAATAGATGCTTTCCATTATTTTCAAAATCACCCATGAGGGGTTTTATAAGGAAACCACAAAGTTTTCAAAGGGAAAGCAACAGTCATAATGGGTCGAGCGAGCTTCAAAGGAGGTGAGATTTCTGCAAAATAACAAATGCCCATGTCTAGTTTTGTTTCTGAAAGTGCAAAAGAAGTAAAAAGTCATCATGGGTCGAGCCCAAAGGTATTCAGAAAGCTCATGATAAGTTGCACATGGCGCAACCTAGAGAGAATATTTATCTCTTCAAATGATTGTCAAAATTCAGAAAGAAGGGACCCATTTTATTTTTCCTTCAAATCTATGAAAGGTCACAGTAATATGAAAGAAATAATGGAGCTTACCATGCATGCAAAGGAAGAAAAGTTGACTATTTCAGGCCAATACAGGAACACTGGCCGCGGCCATAGCCTTTACAGAAGACCCCAAGCTTAAAGTCCGAGCTCACTTAATGGTGCCTCATAGTTGAGAGAAAACAAGAAATAAAACAAAGAGACCAAAATATGTCAAAAGCCATTATCTTACAGTCAAAGGCCGCGACTTTTAAGCCAGATATTTTCAAAAAATGATGTACAAGAGGCCATGAAATGGATTAAAGAACAGTTTACCATACATTTTGTAGGGGAATCCATCTACAAGAAGGTCGATAGCCAAGTTTTCAAGCTCTCATCATGGTGGCCAAAGCATTCACAAGGAGCTCCAAGCTCAGAGCTTGAACTCCCTCAAGAAACACAGAGATGACAAATAGGCATAGGAAGTAGAAGATACATTAGAAACTATGTTATAGTCGCGGCCACAAGGGAAAAAGATGGCTCATAAATGAAGCAAGAGAACTCAGAAGGCTTGAAAAAGACTCACCCATGGTTTGCTAAAGAAGAACCGACCGATATGTAGGAAAGAATCATGAAAATCAAGCATGCTCAGCTGAAACCCTAAGTTCTCATGGAGGCGGCGCCCAGGCAGAGCCAAACTTCAAAGTTGAAAAGTGTGAAATGATAGAGGATTAGGGTTTCCCCTTTGGTTTTTTTTCTACTTGCCCTAATTCGAACTTAGGGATCCTTTGCATTTTGAATTAAAATCTGAAGCTTAATACCTTGAGGGGTCGAATTCTCATATGCCTAGGTCGACTTTATTTAAGTCCTTAGGGCTTGTGATTTTTATATTAACATTCATACTCATGCCTTAGTGAAAATTGGAGATTTAAATATCCTAGGTTTTATTGATTTTGTGAGAAATCAATAAAAATTGCAAGATGATTTTGCTTATGACTTAGGGTTGTTATATTTTCAATTGATTTTTAAGAAATCAATTAAAGTATTGAGAGAATAATATGCCTTGTATATTTTGTGATTTTTTTGAGAAAATCAAGATTGTAATGGAGATATAAGGTTGTAATTGTTTTGCAAAAGATTTTCAAAAATCTTTAGTTGCAAAAATAGGCCAGATTGAGAGAATATTATAAAATCTGCAAACTATGTAAAGTAGGGATAAAGCAGATTGTTTTATTCCTTGCTATTTTTAGCAGATTGTTGAGATTTTTTCCTTGGGTCGGATTTGAGATGTCTGTTGGATGGATAAGGTGCTTTATTTGCTTTTAAAGCAGATTTAGCCTATTTTTAGAGGCTTTTCAGTATGAACATGAAAATAGTGTGTTTTTTCTGCTTTTATGCAGACTTTTGAGACAGTTTGGTACCTTTTCCTTGAGCTTTCTTTGTGAGCTCGGATTAGGGTTTAGAGGATTATATCTTGAAGAAAACTTAGTTTTTCTTCCTTCTTCTCAGTTTAGTTGGCAGTTTCTGGCTCTTAGCATTTTGAGCTTGTAAACTTAGTTGTACTCAGTTCAGACAAATACACTCTTTCAATTTCAATAAAGCAACAAAGTTCTTCTCATTTCTTGTCTCAACCTTGTAACAACAATTTGATGTCTTTGTGTTTTCAAGTTTGAAGCCTTATATGTCTTGCTTTTATGAGTCTTTGCATAGAATTTCATGTTTTCAGGTTGCATGATGTATTCAATGCCTTCGAATCTTCATGCAAATTACTCATGAAACCATGTACCAATGCGATTGTGAGAGTTATTGTAATAGAGGAATTGTTGTGAGTGGTAAAATCTGGATTTTTCAGAAATAACAGTTAATCATCAATTAGTGTTAAATTTCATTTTCAAGCTATCCTTCTATCCCTTTTCCTAGAAATCACTTAGAATAATATTTATCATTCGAAGAACCAGTTCACTCTGGAGATTCGTTCTTGCAATTAGTTACCCACAACTCAAGAATGTTTCCATGTGTCAATAGATTGTTGAACTTTCAATTTCAGCAGGGTGCAAATTATTTGATAACAATGACCAAATATTCAAAACTAATGAAGGTGTACTAGCTAATCATAAGTGAAATTCGCTTAGTGGGGTCTACGAAATATTGAAATGGCTCCTAGGGACACACATTGATAAAGTACAAGAGTGCAAATTTAAGCAAAAAATATTTGAGTGAAGCTACACTATACTAACCTACACATGGCATAATAAATTTTTGACACATATATAATAAGAAAAAACCACAAAACCCCTTTGAGAGGATCATACCCTAAGACTTGTGATTTGATCGATGAGACAAGTGTTATAGTTGGTTGTCTAGATGAAAGAGTAAGTCAAATAATGAGGCTATACATATTCAAGAAGCAACTTAAGTGATTCCTCACTGACTCAATAGGTCACCAAGAAATTAGAAGCTAAGAGCATAAATTTTCATTAAATAAAAGCCATTGGTTTTTAGGGTTCAAATAAACTCTATAAGATATAACCACTAAAAAGATTGATAAGTTTACATAACCTAATAGCCATTAGGTATATTTGCCTAGGTTTTGCAGATCCTAGGGTGTGGGAGAGGGTCATATATCTCTTGTTCATTGTACCAACATCTTAATTGTTTTGATCATAGTAATTTGTAACCCCTTGGAAATAATAAATAGTAGGTTGGAGAACCAATGAAATGGGGACTCCATTGGGGATAGTTTAGGAAAAATATCTATTTGGAAAGAGTCAAAGAATTTAATTTTTTGTTGATTTGTGGGAGTGTAATGCTTTGTTGGGAAAAAAAGCTTAGAAAGAAGAAGTTATTTTTGTCTCTAGAGGCGGTGACTTTGTTGATACAATCTCAATAATGTTTTTTGAAAAGTAGTATGGACTTATGAAGGTCATTGTTTAATGAAAATCCTAAAAATAAGCTACATGGTGAGATGAACAATAAGGTACAACCTCAATAGAAAGAGAAACATACTAATAAACAAGTTGGAAATCATAATGATTTACATACTTTTGGAGTCCCAAAACAAGGAGATATAGATGAATAGCTTGGTTTATAATATTAGAGAATGGTAAACGAAGTCATGAATGTTATCAGAGAAAGAGATGTAAAAGCTTGTCTAAATTAAGCAATCAAAGAAATAATGAATACAAGGAAAAATGCATTATATGATGAAGTTACAACTCCACCAATTAATAATAATGATAATCCTTATTAGTATAGAGATAATTTAGTTTATCAGAAGAATGAAGAATATGATGAAGATGAAGATTATGAAGATGCACAACATAAAATAAAAGAAAAACACAAAAATAAAGGTGAAGGTCTTGGTTAGAGAATGACTCATTTGGGAGTAGAGATGGCTATGCTTGAAGTTTTGAAAACTTAGGAAGATCTTGGAGTCAGAGTTGAAAACTTAAGAAATTTCTATTTAGATAATAGAGGAAGAGCAAGGACTCTTCTTGATAGAAGAAGGCCTCCCAGAGGTGCAAGAAATAACAAAAGGTATGTTATTGAAAGACCTCATATAAATTTGGATAGGTATAGACAATTAAATTTCACAGGGATACTTAGGTATCCAAATGATATCCCAAGTGAAGTGAGAAAAAAATTCCAATTTTTTTAGGGAAACAATGTAATTTCATGAGAAGATCACTTAAAATCTTTCAATAATTTAACTGATGACTATGATATTGAAGACGATGATGATTTAATGAAGCTATTTGTTCAATATTTAGATGAGATGGCTAGAGATTGGTATGAGAGTTTACCTAATGGAAGCATTAAGTCTTGGGATGAGTTCCAAAGAGTTTTTATACAGCAATTTGATGACAAAATATATATAAGATTTATTATTAATAAATTTACAAATATTGTAAGGGGATATAATAAATCAATTCTAGACTTTAACTTTATATTTGTTAGATTAATGTCAAAGATTATAGCATCTAGGAGACCTAATGAATCTACGTGTTTAGTGTTATATTATAATGTGAATGACACTAAGATGAGATATTTGTTAAGAGAAAGATCCTTACATATTGAGGGAAGCACATAGGAATGCTACAAATATTGAAAGAATTCAAAGAGCTTCTAGAAAAGTGCAAAAAATGAGTAATATGGGAATTTTATCTCAAGATAAGGGATAAATAGCAAATCCATAGCACAAGAAGATAATTTTTTTCAAGTGGCGTAGCCTCTTAAATAATTGAATTAGAAGGTGGTAAGAAATGAAAAGGGTATAAATATTGAAAAGCTAAACCAAACAGAATAGGAAAGGATGGCTAGATTATCATATCAACCTTACAATACTACATAAAATAATGAATGACCTATTATTCTAGATCCTATAAGACCATTGAATAGAGAGACTCCAAATCCTTTGAAGAAGGCTAGAGTAAAAAAAAGTAGAATCTACTCTATGGTTCCTTGCTTGCTAAATGCCTTATTCTCTATTGCAATTCTTTATAGCTTTAGATATTTTAAATAATAATGAAGAATATGAGGGACGTGAGGACATAGGTCATGAAATGTTGTACAATTAGGATCATCAAGAGGTAAATATGTTATTCTCAGAAGGAGATTGTAACAGTGATGATTACTCTTCTAAGAGGGGCTATGGAGTTGAGTCAAATATTGAGGACAAGAGGTATACTTTCAATTCTTATCATCAATTTTTTTTCTTAGATAGTGAAAAGAAGATTCTCATTTATATAATATTAATTTATCCATGAGTAAAATTCAGTTAAGAAAACCTTCTAAAGAGGAGATTAAAAGGATAATTGCACCAACATTTTTGAAAGCCGAGTCATTATAATTTAAGAATTAAAGCTAATTAGAAAGGAATTGATGAGCTAGAAAGAGAAGTAGACATACCCAAAAACTCAACTTGCTACAAAGAGTTTAAATTTAAATAAAAAAAATGGTAAGTTGTTGAAAAAAATACAAATAAACAAGATACACAAAGAAGAAAGAAGGTTCAAACTGTACTAGATGTAGTAGCTGGAAGGAAGTATGGTAAAAATGATATTTTTTGATATATTTCTCTTCCATCAAAAGATTCCTCTACCTAAGTATATTCTAATAGATATGGCTCAAATATTTAATCAAATAAAATTTTAGGTTCCTTTAATAGAAATGATGAGAATAAATGAGCCTAAGAACAAAGGCCTTGCTCTCATCTTTATCTTTGATGTTCCTTCATATCAATTGAGTAGAAATAATGAATGCAACACAAAAAAGAGGATAACAAAATCATAGGATTAAATACTAAGGTTGATAATGTTAAGAGGCCTGAAGTATATTTGGGGTTAAAATTGAATAAATGTTCATCTCATGTTGATCCCTTTTATGTAACATTGTTGATAAATGATTAGTTAGTAAGGAATTGAATGATTAATTCTAGTGCATCTACTAACATCATGGCTCTTGAAATCACGAAATAATTGGATATGCAAGTTGGAAATTCATTTACAAAATTATTTTCAATGGATTTTAGAGATTCCAGTCATAGGCATAATGAAAGATGTGAACTTCAAACTAGCTACATATCTAGAGTATAATATGAGCATAACAGTGGTAGATATTCCACCATAATATGATACACTTGTGTCAAGAAGGTGGTCTACTGTCGTAGGTGGAATTATTTAGATAAACTCCTCTTATACCATCATCCTAATGAATGGGAGAAATGTGAGATTGTATAGATAATATGTCGCGTATATGATTGAGGATGTTCCTACCTTGAGCCAACATGTGTTGTATGTTGATAAAAAATTGGATTAATTTTAGAGGTGAAATTGATGATCCAAAAAAAGATAATTTGATAGAAAATACAAGTTAAGAACAAAGTATAAATAATGTATGGACTATTTTTTTTTATGGTGCTTATTTCAAGGATGGAGAAAGAGCTGGAGTTTTTTAAAATCTCCTTATAAAAAGGATTTTAGAATTTTTTAAAAAATTAGAATTTGAATATAAAAAATAATGTAGGAGGATATGAATCTTTATTATTGGGTTTGAATCTAGCTTTGAAGCATAAGATAAATAATCTCAAGATGGAAGGTGATTTTGAATTGATAATCTCATAGACCAAAGGAAAATATCCCTCAAAAAATAAAATACTTAAATAATAGGAGAATATTATTCTAGATATTGTAGAGTTATTTGATGCTTTCCCTATTGAATAGATAGTTTGAAAATAATATAGTTACAACTTTCTTGACAATTACAACTATTAGATCAGAAGACGTGTCCTTGGCAAGCATTACAAAGGTCAAGCTATTGATGAGACCTTCAATTCCAAACAATATTCACCATTGGTAGGTAATTAATAGTTTGTTCACATTTTTAATCTATATGGATAAAAATGATAATCAAGAAATTGATTTTTAAATCTTTGTTAAATTGTGGTTGGGAAAGAAACTTTATTTGGGAATGGGGGTAATTCAATTGAAAACTAATACCATCACCAAAGTATTAGTAGCTCTAAAAATAATATTTAATGGAGAATATAGAATTATAACTAAGCTTATTTCTATGAATGGAAATGATTTAGATGAGATTAATATAGGGGCACAATCTTTTTCCAGGTGTGTGTATATTGGGAAAAGAATGAATCCCAAAATTAGAACATTGTTTATTGCATTGTTAAGTATAGTAGGGTATTTACACAGTCTTATGATGATTTGAAGGAATAGAGAATATTTATTTTAGCATGAGATACCTTGAAAATGATGCCAAACCATTTAGGCAAAGGAAAAGACCTAGAAATCCTACATTATCTTCTAAAATGTAGTAAGAACTAGCCAAGCTTAGAAAAGGAGGAATTATCAAGCCCATCAGGAATTATTCTTGGGTTTCAAATTTGATTCTTGTTAGGAAAAATAATGGAGATATTAGATTGTGTGTAGATTTAACAACCTAAATATTTCTTCGCTAAAAGATAAGTACCCCCTACCAAACATGGTGGCATTGTTGTAAAGAGTGATCGGGCATGAGTTGTATCTATGATGGATTATGTTTTTGAATATAATCAAGTCAAGGTCAAGGAGCTAGAACAATATATAAGATATATTTTACAACTCCTTGGGGGACATATGTGTATGCATGAATGCCATTTGGAATCACAAATATAAGAGTGGCATTTCAGAGAGCAATGAATGTCGCCTTTTTAGATTTAAAATGATATTCTTGTTATGTATCAAGATGATCCAATGACTTATTTAAAGAAGGAAGATGAGCATTGTGGTCATCTAAGAAATATTTTTAACATATGTCTAGAATATGGTATATCCTTGAATCTTAATAAATGCCTATTTGGGTTATAGAAGGAAAATTGCTTGGGAATATAGTATCAAAGGATGAGATTAGGATCAATCCAAAAAGAGTTCTATAATTGACATAATTCCTCTACCTAAAAAAATCATAGGTATTAAATATTTATTTGGGAAGATTAATTTTATAAGAAGATTTATTACTAATTTTTTTAAGAAAAGAAAAGTCATATCTAGGATGTTGAATATTTAGGATAGAGCATAAAATGGGAAGGTGATGCAACACATCATTTTAGTAAATTAAGGAAGCAATCAAGCAAGCTCTAATATTGGCTTCACCTAATTTTTCTAAACCTTTTTAATTGTTTTCTTTTGCTTTGTACTATACAAATGCAACTGCATTGTTACACAAGAATGAGGATGGATACAAACAACCTATTTTATTTTTTAGCAAGTCTCTTCAACATGTTGAAATGAAATATGATATTGTGGAGAAACAAGCTTATGCTCTAGTAAAGGTTTTGCATGATTTTAGACTATATTTGGTAGGTGCTAAAGTTATTGCTTATGTACCACATGTAGCTATTAAGGGTATCTTTACATAGTAGGGAGTGGCAAGTAAGATATATATATGGAACAACAAGATCTAGGAATTTAATATTGAAATGCGATTCACACAGTTGATCGCATGATGAGGATTGGCTAAGTTGATGGCATAATCAAACTTGGAGCTTGTAGGAGTAAATCAAGTGGAGGTAGAGGTTTGTGAAAAACATGTGTAATCTAGAAGGATATCTTTGGTATAAGGCTTTAATTTATTACTTGATTCATATGAATTGCCTTCTTGAGATAAATGATAAAAAAGGACATTAAAGTTGTATTCTTTGAAGTATATAATAGTTACAAAAGAATGAGCATTTACAAACAACCTATTTCCTTTTTAGCAAGTCTATTCAACAAGTTGAATTGAAATATGATATTATGGAGAAACAAGATTATGCTCTGGTAAAGGTTGTGCATGATTCTAGACTATATTTGGTAGGTGCTAAAGTTATTGTTTATGTACCACATGTATTTGTTAAAAAAAAAATTATATAGTAGGGAGTGACAGGTAAAATATATAGATGGAATTGATGAGCTTAGATAATAGCTATTTTTATTTCATTAAGTTCATGTCTTTTAGTATTTCAACCTACCAAGTTCACAGACAATCCTAAAGACTTATACATCTTTTATATCTTTTATGCATCTTAAACTAGACTTTAGTATGTGGAAATATAATTATGATATGATGGTATTTGTATGTGTGGATGTATGATTGTTCATGAAATTTAGTATGATTCTATACTTGATTCATGATCTTTAATGAGGTGTATGCTTTAGGATGGAACTGACCTTTTGTAACTAAGGAGAACTCTAACCCACAACAACTGGATCTCCAGCCCGCAACATAAGGACCACAACCAATTGCAGGGGAGAAGCTAGAATGCTTGGAACATGACAATTCTAGGAAGGAATGAAGACAACCATTGAATGGTCAACAACGAGTCACCACCAACACCAAATAAGATGATAGGAAGGAGTATACTATGAGTAGGGAAGTTTAATGACGTGACAGTTTGCATGGAGTGTGTCTCTGTCATACTATTAGGGAAGAGTTACAACTTAAATTCTCTTCTTTTTTCTTTTCCAATTATGGTTATCAATTACAAACACAAGTCCTCTCCCTATTCTTGAGGGAGAGTGGACGTATGCATTTATGTTTTGTTTTTAGTGCTTGTATGAATAAAACTCCTCTTGAGCCTATCTATTGGGATCGGTGGTTGAGGAGAAAATCTAGTTTTTAAATTTTTTTACTAGATAGTGCTTAGATGCTATTAGTTTTTTGTTATCCATTCACAGTAATCATGTAATAATTAAGAAATCTTTATAGATTATTATCATACTGTAAGAATTCCATTTCTTATGCAATAAAGGAGTTTTAGTTTACTATCATGATTTATTGATCAGAAGTGCATAGTTGATATCTCATGTGGGTGCAACAACTCGAGCAAGGGCCACTCAAGGTACTCCCAACCTATATTATTTTTTGTACTAAATTAGATGTTACTTTACTATATCCATTTATCTAAATTCTTAATTATATGTGTGTGAATCCCATGAATAATGTATTGTAGCATGAATTACATTCATTAGCATTATGTTGAGTTAGTCTCCGGAGAAGTTAGAAGTCAAAAGTCAGTAGTGTTAATTAGTTGCAAGTTCAAATTCAATAGTTAGTAGTTACAACATTAAGCAAAAGGTACCCATAGCATAAGCAACATATTCATGTTATTTTCCCCTATTTTGCAATTTGACATTTTATTTTCCTTTCCAACCTTTGTAGTTTTCTATACAAGTGTGACCACCTAAGTTTCATCGATATAGGGTGTAGTTAAGATCCTTGAATGCACATATAGTGCCAACAATGACAAAAGCTTATGAGCCCTAGTTGATAATTTAATGAAGCCTTTGTGAGGGCCTGGTGAACTGTTCAGTTAGGAACCTATCCTCTAAATTGTGTGCCCACTCATAAACACCAAGTTGATTGAACATTAGAAATGCCTTACATTTTTGGCATCATTTTTGGGGATGGTGCTATGTTCAAAATTCTCTTGTGTAATTTCAAGCTTTCATAGTTTAGTGTTTTTTCTTTTAGAATTAGGGTAATTAGGTTTTAACCCACCAACAACAACACACTTACTAACAATGTGAAAAAATAATTGAACCAAAGAGTCATATTCATTGTATGCAGAGGCAACAAGACATTTGGGAAGATTTATCCCCTTGCCACATGAAGCAATATTAGAGGATACTGGTGAAAAAAGTGATCAAAGCAAGGGTATTCCTAAAGAAGGATCATCCTTGACACTAGTACCCACACCAAATATAGCAAATAATTCTCACATACATACTAGCATCATGGCTGATGTAGTAGTTGAAGACCCACTGCAACATGTAACCTTTGAGTTCCCCATTGCTAACCAAGAGAGAACAACTGCTTTAAAGAACATACCTCCTTTAGCATTACATGTCTTCTATGGGTTGGTCATGGAGGATCAAGATACCTTCCTTTTTGAGTTTGATGTGCTATGCATAAGTTATTATTATACCACAGATGCACATAGGCTCAAATTGTTTCCAACAACACTGAAGGATGTTGCTCTAAGATGGTTCATGGGTTTGAGAAGATATGTTGTTCCTAATTAGAATTCCATGAAGATAAAGTTCTTGGAAAAGTACCATGATTACTGTAGAGGCATAGATAGAAAGCGAGACAACATATTTAAGATGTCAAAAAAGGAAGATGAATCCTTGGAAGACTGTATGGAGAGGTTTCAATTCTGCCTTAAGAAATCCCACCAAAATAGATTCTCTAATGACTCCTTAAAGTTGATATTCTTGAGAGGTATTAATGAGGATTGCATGGATGCACTTAACCTCATTGGGGCATGAGATATCTCACAAGCACTATTTGAGGAAATCTATAAAGCATGTAGGAACTATTCAAGGTATTTCACCAAGAAGGTTAGAGGAGACATGACATCTTCCATTAGCAAGTCATCCAAAGGAGTCTTTAGGATAGAGTTGAGCAATATTCTATCAAATATGAAGGAGGATATCATCAGCCATTTGGCTACACAATTATACACCCTCCATGTGAAAAAGAAATAAGAAGAGGCAAGATCAACCCTTACAAAATATTTCCCACATTGTAGTCAAAGAAAGATTAATTGCAAGTGCAAGAAGGTAGCAAGTATCTCTAAAGACAAGCAAAGGACATCAAAATTTCATGCATTGGAAGGTGAAGATGGATAAGTATTCTACATAGCTCAAAGGAAACCATGGCAGCCAAGACAAGGCATGCCCCAAGACCCTTTGAATTATAACATGTCATTTCCTAGTAAAAATGCATTTTTTTCTAGTTGGAACTCTCAATCTTGGGCCAATATGCAAAACCAACAATGGCCAATGCTTCAATCCAATTTTAATAAACAATAGAAAAACATATGGCCATCACAAAATTACCAAGGATCTAACTATAATTCTCAATTTCCATACCAACAAAACCAATGGAAACCTTAGTGGCAAAGAGGTTAGTAGTGGAAAAATCAAAACATGAATTATCAACAGCCATAACAACCCTTGTAGCCACAATAGCAAGCCATTATGCCAAATCTATCAAATCCAACACCACAACCACCTAGAGCACCTCAGTTTCCAAAACAACTTGCACCTAACCCCAATAAAAATCTTGTTCAACAAGCTTATGCTAATGAATCTACTCAATACCCTAGTTATGGTGTTGAGGTGAGTGATGTCCACCTTAGATCAAGGAAAATTTGGTTGGGCCTTTATCTCCTCATATCATTGAATTAATTGATGTGTAACTCCTAAAAAGGACTTTGGACAAACAACCTAAGGAACCCGAGTCAAATCAGGTTAACCCAACCAATATAAGTCCAAAGCCTTCATTCCTTGAGATACTAGCAGTTCAAAGACATCAAACATAAGATGAAACTAATCTATTGTGACAGCTCATGGAAATTTGCATCAAAATACCTGTCATCCAGGCCATTAAGGAAGTTCCTATTTATACTAAAATAGTGTGAGAGCTATGCCTCAAAAATCCAGGCAAGAAGTGAAAAGACCCTTAAACAGTACATGTCTTAGGACAACTTGAAGACATTATGTTGGGAAACATAACTATCGCCAAGTATGTAGATCCTGGAAGCCCTATAGTGGATGTCAAGATAAATGAAACTCTCATTAAGAATACCTTAATTGACTTTGGAGAAACTATTAATGTAATGACCAAAGAGACCATAAAATTATTACAGTTAATAGAGCTCAGACCTACACCTACTATGCTATAGTTGGCAGATAGGTCCACAGTTAATCCTAAGGGTATCATTGAAGACTTGGTAATAAAATGGATTCATGGGAGTACCCTATGGAATTTATGGTATTGTAGCCTAAAGCTAATATTGCAAGCTATCCCCTCATATTAGGAAAACCTTGGTTGGAAACAACAAATTCCTTCATAGGTTGCAGGTCTAGGAATATGATCATTTCCAATAGAAATGTGACTAAGAAATTAGTCCTTTATCCACCATCCCAACACATGTAGACCTATAAAAAACTATCTAGCCTGCCCTAGATGAGAAGATCAACACTCCTTATAAACCCTAATGACTATTGAATGCAAACCCTTATTATAAAGGCAAGATGAAGATAAACTGATTGCAAACACCATGTAGAACAACTATGGTAGGGACCCATAGCATCATGATTGTCTAACATGTCTGCAAGATCCTCTACAAAATATGATCCCAATTCATTTGAGTCAGTTTCCCAAATTTTTCATACTTTGTTACTACACCAATGTGTTTCAAACATAACAGGACTTGACATTTCATCTGTTCAAACAACATCCTTGAATTTAGAGATAATGTCAAGTAAAACATTAAATGTTAAAGTTAATTGACTGATATACAACATATCTTACTGATGAATATGTTGAAAGCACACACAACAACCTTTGCATGGGATTGTCATGACGTGAAGGGAATAGACCTAACATTATGCATGCATAGGGTTTACATCAATGATGGTTTCAAATTGGTCAGACAACCCCAAAGGAGAATGACCTCTGTAATCCGTGATATAGTTAAATCATAATTGCAAAAATTGCTTGATGTAGACTTTATCTATCCCATCTTTGATAGTCATTAGGTGTCACCCTTAGTAATTGTCCTAAGGAGGGAAATGGAGAGTGTGTGTAGACTATCGTGAATTGAATGTTGGAACTAGGAAGGACCACTTTCCACTCCCATTCATTGACCAAGTACTTGATTCATTAGCAAGCAAGAAGTAATTTTACTTTTTAGATGGATTTAGTGGCTACAATCAAATTAAGATAGCCCTAGAAGACCAAGATAAGACAACTTTTGCATGCCCTTGGGGTACATATGCTTATTATGTCTTGCCATTTGGGCTATGTAATGCATTGGCTATCTTTCAGATGGCAGTACCAAGCATATTCTCAGACTTTGTACATGATTCTATGGAGGTTTACATGGATGATTTCATAACTTATGGGAATTCCTATAATGAAGCACTTGGCAATTTGGAGAAGGTACTAAAGAGGCGTAAAGAACACAACTTGTCCCTAAGTCATGAGAAATATTTCATCATGATGATTGAGGGGATTGTATTGGGACATTTTGTGTCAAATGAAGGAATTCAAGTAGACCCCAACAAAATTGAGGTGATGTCAACACTCCCTATGCCTCAAAGGCAAAAGGATGTTAGAAGTTTCCTAGGACATTTTGGGTATTACAAGAGATTCATACAAGCCTTTAACAAACTTGCAACCCCACTATTTCTCTTACTATCAAAAGATGTAGAGTTTGAATGGACAATTGCTTGTCAACATTCCTTTGAAGCACTCAACACAACATTAACCAAAACACTTGTCTTAAGAGGACTGAATTGGAGCTTAGCTTTTCATAGTCATATGGATGCTTCTGATTTTGCTATAGGAGTTGTGCTTGGATAGAAGGAAGGGAACAAAGAGTATGCCATGTATTAAATCAACAAAAATATTCAAGGGACAAAACTCAACTATATAGTGATAGAGAAGGATATGTTGGCAGTAGATTATGCTATAAACAAATTTAGACATTACATTACAAGGTATTCAATGTTTATACACACCGACCATACAAAAATTAGGTATCTCATGAACAAACTAATGGTTGGTGGTAGGCTTGTTAGGTGGTTACTGTTACTTCAAGAATTTGACATTACCATTGTGGATAAACCAGGTAAAACAAATGTAGTGGCAGATTTTCTATCTAGACTACCAACCAAATCAGAAGAAGATGTTGATGACTCATTCCTAGATGAGCATTTATTTAATTTATCTCTACATACACCTTGGTCATATGCAAATATTTCCAACTATCTTGCAGTAGGGAAACACCAACCCATTTTCACCAAGGGAGAAGAGGCAATTAGTTCAAAAGACTTTTCCCTACTCATGGATAGTTGGATACTTATTCTACATAGGCCCAAACAACATAATGAGAAGATGCATCTGAGAAGATGAAGTATATGATATCCTACGAGCATTCCATGATGAACCTTGTGGGGGATACTTTACAACAAAGAGGACAACTCTTAAAATTTTGAATACTAGATATTATTGGCCAACTCTTCATAAAGACGTAGTGAAATATACAAGAAGATGTGATAGATGTCAAAGAATGAGAAGGAAAACAAAAACATATGAAATGCCATTGCAACCATACTTAGCAATAACACCATTTGATAAATGGGGATTATAATTAATTGGCCCCATTTCACCAACATCAAACAACAAAGAGTACATACTAGTCTGCACATATTACCTTACAAAATGGGTAGAGGTTAAGGCTTTACAATTTACAAGAGATGGGAATGTGGCAAAGTTTCTATATGAAGACATATTCACAAGTTATGGAGTTCCAAGAGAAATTGTCACATACCAAGGACCCCAGTTTAGATTAGAGTTGATCACCAAATTGGTTTAAGAATATGAGATCAGACACAAAAAGTCCACACCTTACACAGTTGAATCCAAAAGCTAAATACTAGAACTTCATGGACTGTGGAAAACTCATACCAACTAGTCCACACCTTATCACCCTCAAGTGGAAGTCACCAATAGGGAAATTGAAAACATCCTCATGAAGACAATGCAAATTCATAGAAAGGATTGGGCAACCAAGTTACTTGATGTTGAGAAAGAGGTGTCTCAAACTTACTGGTGTAAAAGGCATCAACTTCGGGTTCATCAGGTTGACAGGTGAATGTCGACGAGACTTAGTGGCTAGTCTCCTTGGCATTCGATAAGTGCTTCATTAAAGAGACATTACAATGTCAGAGGGAGTTGTTTTGCAGTCCCTTCGACATTTCGATTGACTGCTAGAAGGGACATCGGAGGGACAGGTCAATATCGAAGGGAGCTATTTTGCAGTCCCTTTGACATTCCGATGAATGGTGGGAAGGTAATTTTTGAGGATACAGGAGGATATTGATGGGACCTAAAATGTGGTCCCTTCAATATTCTGATGGAGTTGTATCGAGGAGACATATTGTTATCAAAAGGAGTCATTTAGAAGTCTCTTTGACATTCCGATAGGACTTCATTGGCAAGACTTCGCCATATTGGAAGGAGTCATTTAGAAGTCTCTTCGACATCTCGATGGAAGGAAAGATCTCTTCATTGGAGGGAATAATGGACATTGATGGGACGTTGATGATGGTCTCTTCGACATACCGATAGGATGGAATGATAGTCATATTGAGGTGATAGTGGGAATTCAGAGAGACATAGTTTCAAGTCCCTTCAATATTTTGACAGGACTTTGACGACGACATAAGGTAAATATGGTTAAGTTTGTTTTTGACTGTTCATTTGGTATGGAAGTTGAAATGATAGTTTTTTTGGTAACACTTGATAAGTTTGAATGAATGTCGTAGTGCATTGGAATAGTGAGAGGAGAAGATCATAATGAATGTAACGAAATGATATCATTTTCATTTTGGAAAAACACCTAAAAGAGCATAGCTCTGAACTTGTATGTAATATTCGTTTTATTGTAATACAAGAGATCCCTACTTTGGTGTGTGGGATTTTTCCTATAAGGGTTTTCCCATGTAAAATCCGGTATTCGTTCTTTATTGTCTACTCTATTGTTCATGTATGTGCATCTTTACGTTCTATAATTGCAAGTTTTGAGAAAAAATATGTATCTCTCTCCTAAAGATTAGTATTTGGAAGGTGTTTCCACACTTTTCTTTCCTTTCAATTGGTATTAGAGCTTAGCTAGCTTTGTTATCCTTGTGGGTTAGAAGGGTTTTTTGTGCCGATCTTGTGCAGTGGGAGTTTTGTAGGAGCACCTAGTCAACTATGGTCAATAGGTGTAACTATGAGTCATGTTCAGGTGTCAAGTCTTATTTTGATGTAATAAGGTCCATTGTGACCATTTTTTATGTATTCAAGTCATATAGGGTCTAGTTGTTTAGTTTTGTCAATTTTGGTAAAATGTTGCAAAAGTTGCTTATGCAACTTTGAAATTTTTGTCATTTTGAGAAGGTGAATGATCATTTGTTTGAAAATTAGTTGTAGACCATTGGTTTTCTATTGGAGCAAGTTTAAAAGGGCCTCACAAACTTTGAGGCAGACTTTTAAAGTGATTTTGGTGGAAAGACAATAAAGCAAGCTCTGTTTTCTATGATTTTTTTGAGTTTTTTGTTGTTTATATGAATAGTACGGCTCCGTACTATTGATTCAAGACATGAAATTCATGTGAATAGGTTGAGAAATGAATCCACTATAATCTTGGTTTTTGTTGTGTTGAATTTCATTAAGTTTTAAGGCAGTTTGAAGTGTTTTTCCTGAAACAACCTGTAAACCCTAGGTTTAAGGGTTTGAAGACAAAATAATGTTTTGAAGGCCATTCCACCATTGAAATTTTGAAAAACTTAGTGGAATGGAAGGTTTGAGTGTGCTCTTAGAGATTTTTGAGTTGTTATAGTAGGAGATGGAGTTTGGGGTAGATTTGAGCTTGCCCTAGCCTAACATCTTCATGTGTTAGGATTAGGAAACTAGGTAGGGTTGCTCATTTGTGTGACAACAAATTTATTGTGAGTTGTGATGATGAAAAATGTAAAATGGGACCCTATATGATGTTTTTAAACTTCTGGAGTGAAGATTTGAAGATTGGTGATTGAATTTCTTAGACTTGCTTTGGAAAAGTGGCTTAATTTGGCCTTGGAGCAACGTAGCAGACCTATTTTTAAAGAATTTGTTCCAAAATAACCCTAGTCCTTGTTTGGATATGTTGAAAAGGGGCCTAATGGAAATTGGAAATGGTATTTAAGAAGTGGGTTTGAGGCCTTCTCTAAAAGATATGCAAAAGAAACTAGGTTTGGAGACCTATAAGGAGAAATAAGAGATTGTGTGAGAAACCATCATAGTTAGGGTTTTGAAACTTGAAAGGTTGATCATTTGTGATTATATTAACATACTCCACCCTGCTCTACATCAAGTGGTATTAGAGCATAGGTTTTGATTCAGAAGTGAAAAAGTGGTTGAAACTTGAATAAGCAAGATGCCTCCAAAGAGCAATCCAATGACCAGAGAAGTCAGAGAATTAAATGAGCAATATGCTAAGGAGGTGAGACTATATAAGGAGTCTCATGAAGCTTCCCTTTCCAGAATTACAGCCTTGTAGAAAAACCAAAGAAGGGGTATGGTTAGTGGTGACCAAAGTGACAAAGAGGATGAGGGTGAGTGAAAACCCTCAAGGAGGAATCCAAGATGAAGAGGAAATGGAACCTGAAGAGATGAGAATGGTTACGATGCTAAAGGTTGTCAAGGGGGATATTCCTAAGGTGAAAGTGGAAGTGTTTATGTATGGTGGGAAGATGGACAGTGAAGAAGTGTTAGGTTGGATAGATGCTCTTGACAATTTCTTTGAATTTGGGGAGATAGAAGATAATAAGAAGGTGAAATTTGCAAAAACCAAGTTGAAGGGCCTTGCCCTAACATGGTGGAATTATGTTCAAGAGGAAAGAGTAAAGAAGGGAAAGACTAAGATAAGTTCATGGGATATAATTGTAGCTAAGGTGAAAGAATAATTTATGTCTGCAGATTATGCAATTCAGACCTTTAGGAAGTTGCAAATTTTAAAACAAAAGGAGTTAGATGTTATGGAATACACTAAAGAGTTCCATAAATTAAGTATTAGAGTAGGACATAGTGAAGATGAAGTGGAAAAGGTAGCAAGATACCTAAATGGGCTAAGGCTCAACATTCAATATGAAATTAGTCTCACTACACCTAGGACAATTGAAGAGTATTTTCAATTGGATGTTAAGGTAAGGGAGAGGATAAAAAGGAGACAAGAGCAGCAAGGAAGAGGTAGAGGAAATAATTTCAGAGGTAGAGGTAACTTTGGTGCAAGAGGATAGTCACAAAAGCAGCAAGGAGAATCAAGCAACCACCAAGAGAAACAGTGGTGAATCAAGAGGTAATTTCAGGGGTAGAAGACCTAGTGGTAGAGGTAGGTTTGGTGGACAAGGGAGAGGCTCAAATACCTTCTCAAGTAAATGTTACCAGTGCAACCAATTTGGTCATCCAATATGGAAGTGCCCGGACAAGCAAGCATCAAGTTCACATGGAGGTGAGAGGAGAACCCAAATTGTGCATGAGGAAGACAATGAAAGTGTCAATGCACCATCTCAACATGTTGTTCTTGAGATAGGTGAGTCTTTGATGATGAGAAGAACACTCATTAAGGTGCCAACAGTCAAAGAGCCTCCACAAAGGAAATCATTGTTTAGAACCACCTGCAAATCACATGGAAAGGTATGTAAGGTAGTTGTTGATTTCGATTCTACTGATAATTTGGTTTCCTTAGAGATGGTAGAGAAGTTAAACATGAAGATAATTCCACACCCCACACCTTACAAAGTATCTTGGTTGAATAAGGGTCAACAAGTATTGTTCAATGAGCAAACATGGGTAGAGTTTAATATTGGGGGATATAAAGATAAGATCCTTTGTGACATCATCCCCATGGATGTTTGTCATTTGCTACTAGGAAGACCCTGGCAGTATGACAAAAAAGCTAAGCATGATGGCCAAAAAAACATTTATGTGATAGAAAAAGATGGAACTTCATTCACATTGACACCACTACAAGATGAGGAATTTGATAAACAAATTGGGTCTAGTGTTATGGTAGATGGGGAGAAAGAATTCTTGAAAAAATTGAAGAAGGTGGACAGGGGTATGCTTTAGTGATCAGACCTAAATCTATTTTAGCAGCAAACAAGGTTTAGGATATACCTAGTGAGGTTCAGACATTGTTGAATAAATACAAGGATATTGTAGTTGATGAGTTACCTAGCTCTTTGCCTCCCATGAGAGATGTAAGCCATCACATAGACCTGATCCTTGGTGCAAATTTACCAAATAAATCTACATACAAGATGACTCCCAAACATAATAAGGAAATAAGAAGGCAGGTCCAACAATTTTTAGATAAAGGCCTAATAAGGGAAAGTTTGAGCCCATGTGTTGTCCCTACTGTTTTAGCACCTAAAAAGGATGGGGATTGGAGAATGTGTATTGAATCAAGGGCAATCAACAAAATCACCATTAGATATAGGTTTCCAATACCCATAATGGAGGATTTGATGGATTGCTTGGGAGGTGCATGTTATTTCTCAAAGATTGACTTAAAAAATGGTTATGATAAGATTAGAATAAGAGAAGGGGATGAGCGGAAAACTGCATTTAAAACCAAGGAGGGTTTGTCTGAATGGATGGTAATTCCATTTGGATTGTCAAATGCTCCAAGCACATTTATGAGACTAATGAATGAAGTTTTGAAGCCTTTCATTGGAAAATTTGTTGTTGTGTATTTAGATGACATACTTGTGTTTAGTAAGACTAAAGAGGAGCACTTGCAACATCTTGACATGGTTTTGTAGAAGTTGAATGAAGAGAAGTTGATGATAAACCTCAAAAAATGTGAATTCATGAAAGAGGAGCTAGTGTATCTTGGTTTTGTGATCTCCAAAGGTTCATTGAAGATGGATCCCACCAAAGTAGAGGCAATTCTCAATTGGCCAACTCCGAAATCGGTAGGGGAGGTAAGAAGCTTTCATGGTCTTGCTAATTTTTATAGGAAATTTATAAAGAATTTTAGTCACATCTGCTCACTGATTATTGACACCATCAAAGGAGATAAATGGAAAAGATTTTAGTGGAATGATGAGGCAGAAAGAAGCTTCCAATACCTGAAAAACAAAGTGGCACAACAACCCATCCTTGCTTTACTTGATTTTGAGAAAGTTTTCACTATAGAGTGTGATGAAAGTGGCTTTGCAATTGGTGCATTCTTAAGCCAAGAAGGAAGACTAATGGCTTTCTTTAGTGAAAATATTAATGAAGCAAAAATAAAGTACTCATCCTATGATTTGGAGCTATATGCAATGGTGCAGTCCCTAAAGAAGTGGAGACACTACCTTTTGCCAAAGGAATTCATTGTTTTCATCGACAACCATGCTTTACAATTTTTGAACACTCAAGACAAGCTAAGTCACAGACATGTGAAATGGGTAGAGTACCTGCATAGCTATACCTTCACAATCAAACACAAGAAAGGGTAGTCTAACAAGGTAGCAGATGCCTTATGCAGAAAGTCAATGTTGGTGCAAGAGATACAACTTCAAAGTGTGGGAATAAATACCTTGAAGGGTATGTATGCAAAAGATGAAGACTTCAAAGAGGTATATGTTGTTTGTGATCAGTTTAAAGATGCTTTTCATGATGAATATTCTGATTTTTGTTGCAAGATGGATTGTTGTTTAAAGGTGCTCAATTGTGTATTCCAAAGTGCTCCATGGGAACTAATTTGATAAAGGAGAAACATTGTGGCAGTTTAGGAGGACATTTTGGGGTGGATAAGACATTGGATCAGGTAAGGAGATTCTACTTTTGGCCAAAGATGCAAGTAGATGTCAGAAAGTTTGTGGAAAATTGTGCAATATGCCAAAGAGCCAAGGGTTCTAGTTCTAATGCAGGACTTTATCAGTACTTACCAATAACTAATAAACCATGGGAGAATCTCAGTATGGATTTTTTGTTATGTTTTCCAAAAAATCAGAGGGGTTATGACAGTGTGTTTGTTGTTGTTGATAGATTTAGTAAAATGGCTCACTTTATTCCATGCAAGTGCACAAATGATGCTTCTCATATTTTATGGTTATTCTTCAAAAAAATTGTTAGAATTCATGGTCTCCCATTGACAATTGTATTAGACAGGGATTCAAATTTTAGAGGTCACTTTTGGAGGACCCTTTGGAGGAATCTTGGAACAAATTTGACCTTTAGTACTGCCTATCATCCACAAATGGATGGGAAGACTGAATTTTTCAATAGATCACTTAGAAATCTTTTGAGATGCCTCACAAAGGAACATGGACAATAGTGGGACTTGGTTCTTCCAGAAGTTGAATATGCCTACAATGATTCAATCAATAGAAGCATTGGGAAGCCCATTTGAAGTGGTGTATGGTCTAAAACCTAAAGGTGTGTTTGAGCTCAAGGATTTTAAGGGAATGGAGGAGAGGAGTGCTGAGGGAGAAGAATTTGCAGAGGATATGAGGGAAATACACTAGCAAGTTAGAGATAATCTACAAAAAAGTGTTGAAAAGTATAAGAAACATGCTGATTTGAAAAGAAGGGATGTTCAATTCAAGGTGGGAGATATAGTTCTGGCACATTTGAGGAAAGAGAGGTTTCCAAAGGGAAAGTAGACCAAGTTGTTGATGAAGAAAATTGGTCTGTGTAGAGTGGTCCACAAGTTTGGGGCCAATGCCTATGAGATATAACTCCCTCCTAGAGTTGTTATCTCTCCTATTTTTAATATTTTTTACCTATACCCTTTCAAGGGATTTGTGGATGTAGGTACAAGTGTTGATGCAGATGTTGTTGATGAAGATTGGGTCAAAGACCTACCACCTTCTGAGTCATTGAAGCTTGAATGTATTATGGATACAAGGGAAGCTAAGAGAACAAGACACAAGTTCTACCATGAATAATTAGTCAAGTGGCAAGGATTACTGATGGTAGATGCCACCTAGATGTCAGAAGAGGATATCAAGAAGCATGGCACAATAGTTCAGGACCTGATCTCAAGAGGAACTTGAGATTCTTTTCTCTCCGGGTGTGCAAGAGCACCTAGTCAACTATGGTCAATAGGTGTAAATATGAGTCATGTTCAGGTGTCAAGTCTTATTTTGATAAAATAAGGTCCATTGTGACCATTTTTAATGTATTCAGGTCATATAGGGTCTAGTTGTTTAGTTTTGTCAATTTTGGTAAAATGTTGCAAAAGTTGCTTGTGTAACATTGTAATTTTTGTCATTTTGAGAAGGTGAACAGTCATTTGTTTGAAAATTAGTTGTAGACCATTGGTTTTCTATTGGATAAAGTTTAAAAGGGCCTCACAAACTTCAAGACATACTTCTGAAGTGATTTTGGTGGAAAGACAATAAAGCAAGCTCTGTTTTCTGTGAATTTTTTGAGTTTTTTGTTGTTTATGTGAATAGTACGACTTTGTACTATTGATTCAAGACATGAAATTCATGTGAATAGGTTGAGCAATGAATCCACTATAATTTTGGTCTTGGTTGTGTTGAATTTCATTAAGTTTTAAGGTAGTTTGGAGCATTTTTCCTGAAACAACCTATAAACCCTAGGTTTAAGGGTTTGAAGACAAAATAATGTTTTGAAGGCCATTCCACCGTTGAAATTTGGTCAAACTTGATGGAATGGAGGGATTGAGTGTTCTCTTCAATATTTTTGAGTTGCTAGAGCGGGAGATGGAGTTTGGGGTAGATTTGAGCTTGCCCTAGCCTAACATCTTCATGTGTTAGGCTTAGGAAACTAGGTAGGGTTGTTAATTTGTGTGACAAAAAATTTGTGGTGAGTTGTGGTGATGAAAACTATAAAAAGGGGACCCTAAATGATGTGTTTAAACTTTTGAAGTGAAGATTTGATGATTGGTGTTACAATTTCTTAGACTTGCTTTGGAAAAGTGGCCTAATTTGGCCTTGGAGCAGCATAACAGACCTATTTTGAAGAAATTGTTCCAAAATAACCCTAGTCCTTGTTTGTATATGTTGAAAGAGGGCCTAATGGGTATTAGAAATGGTATTTGAGAAGTGGGTTTGAGGCCTTCTCTAAAAGATATGCAA